>CP136063.1:220811741-221411741 GCA_032622095.1 Siphonodentalium dalli
GCTTGTTATTGTTTTACATTATATTAGACGATTCTTCAATCATAGAACTGGAAGTGGAATTGCGAACAAAAATCTGCAATCTGAATTGGATTGCTGGTGGAGGGGGGGGGGGGGGGGGGGGGTGTGTGGCGAATAACATTAATCTTAAAACTTGGATGTCAGATGAGTTTCTTGTTTTGTGCATTAGATTAGACGATACTTCAAACATAAACAATGATTTTATAGACCTGGAAGTGGAATTGCGAAAACAAATCTGCGATCTTAATTTGTTTGGTGGGGGTGGGTGCGGGGGGGGGGGGGGGGGGGGTGGCGAATAACTTTAATCTTAAAATTGGATGTAAGATGAGTTTCTTATTTTGTGCATAAGATTAGACGATCATTCAATCATAGACAATCATTTTATGTACCTGGAGGTGGAATTGTGAACAAAAATCTGCAATCTGAATTGGATTGCTGGTGGAGGGTGGGGGGGGGGGGGGGGGGGTGGCGAATAACTTTAATCTTAAAACTTGGATGTCAGATGAGTTTCTTGTTTTGTGCATTAGATTAAACGATACTTCAAACATAAAGAATGATTTTATAGACCTGGAAGTGGAATTGCGAAAAAAAATCTGCGATCTTGATTTGTTTGGTGAGTGGGGGGGGGGGGGGGGGGGGGGGGGGGGGGTGGCGAATAAATTTATTCTTAAAACTTGGATGTAAGATGAGTTTCTTGTTTTGTGCATTAGATTTGACGATACTTCAAACATAAACAATGATTTTATAGACCTGGAAGTGGAATTGCGATCAAAAATCTGCACAAGGCAACATCATCTGATTATAAAATTGACAACAACATTCTCCTGCTTCCACTCGGAACAAACTGGAACCTTCGTCAGAAGATATTACATGTATCGCAGAGTCTTCGTGCGATCTCGAGACTGTCAGTGAATGAACCTCTTGATATTGGGATTCGACAAGTCTAGCGACAACTGGAGTACACCTCTCATACAGAAATTTAATGGTGGGATTATCTGATTCTTCTTCAGTCACCCCCTTAAATTCGCATTCGAAATCCGTTTTTCAGGCATTTTCGTTATGGGATTCTTCGAACCGCAGCAAGGCTGATACCACCTTGTCAAGGCTGGTATATAGGGCACAAATGGTCTGCTTCAGTTTTTGGTTAAGGAACTCTATCCGATTGTTATCGTCTGTTCCAAACGTAATGGAGTCACCCCGAAAACAAACTGCCCACATTTCACGACAGTCACCCCAATTAGCAACAAAATCATCCTTCCAAACAGACGGAATCATTTTGTCTTCGATTATACCATTGTATATGTCACAAAATTTGTCCCTATCATCTGTCATTATCATTTTCCATAACTTGTTTTGTGTTTATTTCCGAATTAGTGTTAATGTGTCACTCTTCTTAGCAACTTTCTTGCTTTTGGCCATCGAATGTTCTTTTTCAACAGCCGGAATGGCATCTTTGATGATTGCCTGAAACTCCTTATCAGTCCATGACATTTTTCTTGCCAAGTTTTGGAAATTCCTCCAGGTATGTACTTTGCAAATTAAAACGACTAGGTTGCAATTCTTTGTCATTTTCCGGAGAGCATCTATTGTTGTGAACGATTTGTCTATCATTATAGTTTGAACCTCTTTGAGTGGTTCCTCGTTCTCATTGACGAATAACTGAACCACTTCCTCCACAGTTTCATGCGTTTCGTCGGCAACCAACGACCACCCTGCAAGTCGACCTTTCAAGTGATTGTCAACAACAAGCCATATATAGCAAATAAAACCCGAGTTTGATAACCGATAAGTACCATCTAACAGAACAACTTGTGGGAACAAACAGAAAGATTCTCTCATTTGCTTCGATTGGAAAAAGATGTGTGAAATCTGATTACATTGATGTGTTCTATATTTAACTGTCGCCCCGTGTTTTTCTTCTGTTGTCAGAATATCGAGGACCCTATCAACTTAACTTTTTTCAGGGATTTTATTCAATTTGTCGACATAATTCGTATAGAGGAGTCATTGGCGAATACATGGGGACCATAATATGCATTCATTGCGGGATATTTTTGTCCGATATCACGTTTTCCCAAATGCCGGTATTATAGGTCAAAGCCGAATCTCCGTTAATAACGCGATGTTATGTTTCGAATCAATGAATGTTATTGCTATTATAACAACACCCATGCATATATATTTGCAGGAGATACTCGAGCTAGGATTCCTCGTATACCTGAGTTGAGGAATATTTACCTAAATCCAAGATGGCGGCCAAAATGGCCACCAGAAATAAAAAATCGCTGAAAATCGCTGATTTTAACATCAGTGAGCATTATTGTCATGACAACTCCACACCTGCTTACTATTGTAAGTTGGGAACACTTAGGCGAAGAACTTTCCTTGTACCATATCCAAATAAAAGTCCCCCAAATCCAAAATGGCGCCCACAATGGCGGACAGATTTTGAAAAATCACCGAAATTCCCTCATATTCACATCATTGGGCATTATTGTCGAGACAACTCCATCCATGCGTACAGTTGAGTTGGAAATGCTGAGTTGAAGTAATTACCTTACATCTCATGCAAGAAATGGTTTTCCAAATCGAAGATGGCGGCCAAAATGGCGACCGAAATTTGAAAACACGCCTACATTCTTAGGATGGGCGTTATTGTTTCGCGATTTCTACCCACCATTACATGTTGATATGGAATATTGACATGAAGTATTCATTAGGGTTTGGCAATTGATACTCACAGCCAAGATCGCTGCTAAATTGGCGGCTAGAAATGGAAAAGAAATCGATATTTTCACATATTAATTTCAACTTTTTGTCATAATATCGGTATGTATGGACGAAACTATGGGAGGCCCTTTTCACATTTATTATTTATTTGCGCTTAAGCGCAAATATGTGTCTATCAATTTATTTGCGCTTAAGCGCAAATACCTAACACTCCCTACCTTCCCTCTGATTGTGAATGATTGAGTCCATCTCATAGTATATTATAATGGGCCCATAGTAATAGCCCCATACAGACTCGAAGTTGAAGAAAAAACATAGATTTCCATATATGCATATCAGCATCTCTGTCCCTGGTGTCCCAGGAATTGGTGTCTCACTCCAAGAGCTCTAGTATATTTTTTAAAGAGATATCTCCTGCACAGATATATACCATTTCCATGGCCATAAAAAGGGAATTAGGGGTTACCGGGGGGGGGGGGGGCTTGCTTCCTTCATATGGTGTACTTATTGACTTGAAATAGGGGGGAAAAAACCCTATTTTCATATTATCAGCATCCCTGTCCCCAAGAATGTGTGTCTCCATCACAGCTATCAAGTATATTTTATAAATGAGACATATCCTGCACAGATCTATACCATTTCTATGTCATAAAAGGGATCAAGGGGTTACTGGGGGATTGCTTCCCTCATATGGTGGGCCTATATAGACTTGAGTGATGTGTTTAGGCCTGTGCCATTTAAAATTAATTCAGGGGGGAATCAATGAATATTAATTTGTATTTGCGCTTAAGCGCAAATAAATAATAAATGTGAAAAGGGCCTCCCATACGAAACTGTACATAAGCCATCTACTAGTTCAACTTAAAGGTATCAAAACGCATAACATAGCTCGTATCCTTCTGGAAAGATGAAAACCCACAATTAATATCGCGATGTGGCATTTCGATATCCAGTCTCCACTTAGCGCCGATAATGGTCGTAAGCGTAGGTGCGCCAAATAGTTATTTCAGAACAATTACCTGATAACAGATTCTGATTTGCCACGTCACGTCCATAATTATCTGGACCAGCTTCCATTTCTTTGTCTGATAAATCTAGGTCGCTCACACCGACAAAGTATTCACCACTTCCTGGGAGTAGGGTCCCTCTAATCATAACGTTTCAAACAATTCATTTTCCGGTGTCTAGCTTACGATTTTAAATATTTGCTAACTATCATATTTGTGCGTCATCTTGAACTAGGAAGGCATGTGGCCGATGAGTATACAAGCTTACAGAAGGTCATCTCTATGTATGTGTTTCATACCCCATGGGATAACGACATGTACACCTGGCGAACCAGTTAGCTAGTCACTTCTCAATAGACGGTTCGTCAACTCACAAACTCAGCGAACGCATTGGCATATGTGGACAACTTCGAAGGTTGCTAGCTGTCTCATTCCCTTGGACATATGTCTATATGCTAAGGAGAAGACCCTAGTGTACAGACTACCCACACCATTATCCGAAGCATACTGTATGACGCCCCGCAGTTGTATCGTCGAATATCTCTCAGCAGAGAAGAACAATGCTCGCGGTGCTAGTTTGTGGACATGCGCCATGATAGTGGGAATGAAATGGGCCACTCTATACACCACCCCTACACCTGGTGCATGTTGTTTAAAATATCGAATGTCATGCGTGTCGGTTTTATTTGGTGTGGTAAGATTGTATTTCCACATCCGTTTCGAAGCCTTTCTGATTGAACTACGTACACTTTTGTCTGGATAATACTATGCTAGCCTCCCTCAAAACAGTCGGATGGACTAAATGATAATGTCTTTATAGCATTAATGTATGCATGTTTTTGTTATCCTCTCTCGGGGTTAGTGTCAGTATGTGGGCGGTATTATTCAAGAAAATGTCAGGAACTGTGGTGCATTTATTTCACTATGTATTTAAAGAACAATTTACAGTCTCGATGGCAGTGGACGTTGGGGAACGCGACCATTATGATAATATAGCTTTATATATATAACTTTAGAATATAGTAGTTAATGTATCATGTAGGGAAATGGTCGCAATGGTGATGTTGGTGTTCCAACGTTTGTTGAACTGAATGCAAGAGCTCACCAACGTAACATTCCTATGGATGTTCTTCGCGTTGAACATTTCACCCTTTTGTTGATGGCATTTGTACTTTCTTGAACCATACCACACAGCGTGAGTATGACATATCAACCAACTATCAAATGTATCGCCTTTAAGACTACACCCCAGTTTTGGTGGGGCTTATACAGCAGTAGCAAATGGCATACTCCTGGTCCAGTTGTTTAAGAACGGCTTCCGGGCCAAACGGATGGGAACATACAATTTTAGCATACAAGGAAAGCAAAGCCACACATGAGATCCTGTCTGAATCTAAAACATAACAAAATAAGGGGCGGTGCAATCATGGTCCAATTTCATTTCCACTATCGTGACACATACCCACAAACTAGCACCGTGTGTATTGTTATCATCTGCTTGGAACTGTTCGGTGAGACGATTGCTGGACGCCAACAAGCTTGTTCTTATGATCATGTTCAAGGAGTTTGGGTATATTATGCATTATGGTCTTCTACGCCTTAGCAGAATTGTATCCGTCAAATGTCGGGCTTTCAACATTCGAAGCCATATATATACAGAAGTTGTCCGGGTACGTGAGTGCATTAGATGGGTATGTGAATTGATGAACCATATATTGAGAAGTGGCTGTTTGGGAAAATCACCAGGTGTACACGTTGTTATCCCCATTAGGTCACCAAAGCTGACAATACGCAGATAGATAGGTCCTTCTGAAAGCTAGTATACGCATCGACCGAATTCCTTTATAGTGTATCGCACAAGATGACGCATATACCCCATATGTAGCATCTGTATTATACCATAAGCTATACCACGAATGAAGCTCGCTAAGAATTCCAAGCTTTCGAAACAAACACGTGAGCTGGAATCCGGCATATGTATTGTTTGAAACATTCCTTCCAAAAGACTACGACTTACATTGGAACTAATATATGGCTTATATTATGTACCGTTTCGTTTATACAAATTAATATTATGACAAAAAGTTGAAATTAGTATGTGATAATATCGGCTTCTTTTCAATTTCTGCCCGCCAGTTTGGCCGCCATATTGACTGTGAGTATCACTTGCCAAACCCTAATGAATAATTAATACATATCAACATGTAATGGTGGGTAGAAATCGCGAAACAATAACGCCCATCCTAAGAAAGTAAAGGAATGTAGGCGTGTTTTCAAATTTCGGTCGCCATTTTGGCCGCCATCTTCGATTTGGAAAACCATTTCTTGCATGAGATGTAAGGTAATTACTTCAACTCAGTATTTCCAACTCAACTGTACGCATGGATGGAGTTGTCTCGACAATAATTCCCAATGATGTGAATATGAGGGAATTTCGGTGATTTTTCAAAATCTGTCCGCCATTGTGGGCGCCATTTTGGATTTGGGGGACTTTTATTTGGATATGGTACAAGGAAAGTTCTTCGCCTAAGTTTTCCCAACTTACAATAGTAAGCAGGTGTGGAGTTGTCATGACAATAATGCTCACTGATGTTAAAATCAGCGATTTTCAGCGATTTTTTATTTCTGGTGGCCATTTTGGCCGCCATCTTGGATTTAGGTAAATATTCCTCAACTTAGGTATAAGAGGAATCCTAGCTCGAGTATGTTCCTGCAAATATATATGCATGGGTGTTGTTATAATAGCAATAACATTCATTGATTCGAAACATAACATCGCGTTATTAACGGAGATTCGGCTTTGACCTATGATACCGGCATTTGTGAAAACGTGATATCGGACAAAAATATCCCCGCAATGAATGCATATTATGGTCCCCATGTATTCGCCAATGAGTCCTCTATATGATAAATGTATAACATGACGCAAACATTCTAACATTTTCCCACAGAGACAAACGAAAGGTGGTAACATGACAGAAAAATAGCATATTTTTCACATTTCGGCGGCCATCTTGGCCGCCATATTGGATTCTGGTGTCGGATATTTGGCTAATTTGTAAGGGTTGTATATTAGCATAACGAATCGAGCGGAAAACAAGACGGCATGTGACATCATCTTTACTATAACGGCGATCAAAGAAACCTGGTGCATTAAAAAAAATGGCCGCCATGATGGACGCCATCTTGTCTGGAGTCTGAAGTCCCGATTCTCCGAAATCCCATAACTCCGAAGACCCATAACTCCGAAAGCCCATAACTCCGAAGGCCTATAACTCCGAACGCCCATAACTCCGAAGGTCTATAACTCAGAAGGGCCGATTCTCCGAAGATCATGTTTTATCGCTTATTAAATAGTGTACAGTCCAGTGGCGGGGTCAATGGGGCCCTAGGGAAGACCGCCCCCAAAAAACATGTCAAATATCATGTAAACGTCAGGAACTCCTTCCTATGCATTCAAATATTCACAGTGTTCCTGCCCAGGGGAGCCCCCGGACCAACGATTGGGGGCGACCCCTCCCATGTATGCGCTCCCCAAATCAGGACTTCGTGGTTTGCTTTCGGCATATCATATGCATGATATATCCCCCACATATCCCCCACATATCCCCCACATATCCCCCACATATGCTAATTAATGTGCACCCCTAAATGGGAACCCTGGCTCCGCCACTGGTGTGCACCGGGTATATTATAACGAAACGCTGCAAGAATGTCAGAGTAGCCTAACATGAACAGGGGCGACAAGTTCTTCCCCGTTCACCCCTGTACATTTTACTCTGGCATCTCATGGGCCAACGTAACGTTATAGTATCTGATGTATAGTCAGTGGCGGACCAGGATTCCCATTTAGGTGGGGGCAGTAGGAAAAGTTTGAATATTTTGATTTCCGGGCGTTTACATGACATTGGACATGTTTTGGTAGGGGCCCATATTGTCTGAAATAGCAAGTAGAGGTTTAATGGGGGCAGTGGGAATTTTGGGACCCCTTGGCTTCGCCACTGGACTGTACACTATTTAGTAAACGATAATACCCCGATAAAACAAAATCTTCGGAGAATCGGACCTTCGGAGTTATGGGCCGTCGGAGAATCGGGCCTTCGGAGTTATAGGTCTTCGGAGAATCGGCCCTTCGGAGTTATAGGTCTTCGGAGTTATAGGTCTTCGGAGAATCGGCCCTTCGGAGTTATGGGCTTTCGGAGAATCGGATCTTCGGAGTTATGGGCCGTCGGAGAATCGGGTCTTCGGAGTTATGGGCCGTCGGAGAATCGGGTCTTCGGAGTTGTGGGCCGTCGGAGAATCGGTTCTTCGGAGTTGTGGGCCTTCGTAGTAATAGGTCTTCGGAAAACCGGTCTGACACCCCTCCATGTTGGATTTTACCCATAGATTACATGTTATTTACACAACCTACAAGTCGTACTAAATAAGTTTAACTGAGTTCTGGAAACCTGCTGATCAGCATGTTATATGTATACTGCTGATCAGCATGTTATATGTATACTGCTGATCCGCAGCTGATTAAGCATTTTAGATACACCTGCCTACGGTTTTCATTTCATGGCTTCATGAACCAATTCTTTAAAAGATATATTTCTTTTCCCAATACTTGCATAGATATATCAAACTCACTCTTACATATCTATACAATTCCGATGTGATGGCTATATTTGTGTTGGACTGAACTACCAGTTTGACAAATGCCAATTTCTGGCCATTACTGAGGACTCCATATACTGCTACTGAGGTTTTTTTGTTGGAATTCAGTCAAAACTAAGATTTTTGCATTTTTAAGCCACCATTTTGATGGCCTTCTTTGAAACCATAATACCAAATTCAGACGAAATAACACTATGAGATCCTTAAAACATGTCTTTGTCAGCCGTCTTTGTGCTATAATTTTCTGATTCTTTCCCACTAGTAGAAACCTCCTTGTGGTAAGGCCTCCTTATCGTAAGGATGGAAATTTTTACCGCCATCTTATTTTAACCGAAATTTCTCGAATTACTCCAGGTTGCCAGTGGATTCTTCAGATACCACAGATCACCGGAATCCACAAAGAAAAAACTTTATGCACGAAAACACACATTGGCCATAAATTGCAGTTTAATCCGACAGTTAAGTGTAAATATAAGAAATAGATGTTTGTGTTGTCTCATTCCATGGAATTCAGATGCAATCTGGTTTTGAGCATTCCACACACACTGACAGAGGAGCAAAAACACAATATAAATTTCTTAAAGGCCCACTTAATTTTCGAACCCCCAGATCACAATATATAAAATATATGCCATCTACTATATATTTTGAGACTTTCGTATATATATATATGTGTCCTTTATAGACCCAAAAACGCCTCGACCGATTGAACCTAAACTTGCTATCTAAGGGTAAATAGACACGGGAAGTGTCATCGCACCGCTTCTGAGAACGTCCGAGCACTCCTTCACCCTTCGCTGTCCCACCATCCTTGGAATTTATGGGTTAATGAGGTTAATGATAAAGAGCGTTCGTTTCTCTTTTTGTTAATGAGCGTTTATATACACGAGTATAAATATGGCTCAATGGAAACTGGGGATATCGAGACGAAATTTCGTGCTTAGGGCTTCCAAGGGACGGGGGAGATTTTCGTCGGGTCAGTTTGTCCACATGAGGTGACCTTGAAACGGGTACCCACAAATGACCTTGGGCGATATCTCGGTCGTCAGCGGTGACCGAGTCGTGAAATTTGTTATGTATGGTCAACTCGGGAATGGGAATATTTTTGTCGGGTTATTTTGTCCACCCAACATGACCTTGACCTTGAAACGGGTACACGCAAATGATAGCATGCTGTCGGCGTGCCTGTACGGGGTTACCTTGAAAAACAAAAATTAATGGATCGACCAAAGCCATGGCCCATGGGACCAATCCCGCCAGTGCTAGTATTATATATTTGAAAGAGGAAGCTCAAAAACATTGTATTATCTATTTATCTGGTGTAATAAACTCTGAACAAGTTGTTTTTGTTGAGGTATCAACATGTTTTTTGTGCTTAAGTTTCATCTGGATTGTAGTACAAAGTGTGTTATTTTCAATGTAAGGGGAATTAAGGTGAATAACTCTATATCTTAGTTTGAAAATCTTTTGCATTCTGGGAGCGAGATGGGGAAAATGAATTTATAATTTTAGCTATTTTCTATTACTCTATGTAATGGGCACCTTCTGAAACAGATGTTCCAAATGGTGATGAATTATAGTATTTTAATCATATTCTATGTCATATATTGTTATTAAAAATGAATATCAAGACACTATAAAAAAATAATTGATGACTCGAAAATTAAATGGGCCTTTAATCAAACCGAAACAAAAGGAAAACTGCTAATGTGATCTGCATTGATTTTTTTTCTGAAATGTTCTCTACATTGTCTCTGATATAAGACCAAGTGTTCCTTTTCATCACCATTGGCGTGATAGTCATCATGATCGTCATCCAGCAGAAAAGAGATGTACACATATTTACTATGCAAATATTAGGCTCTCTTTTGTTCCCATGTAAGTAGAAGAACAAACATCTGATGTAAGTGCATCAAATTTAATCTTCTGAAATTCTCAACAGACTACGTGTCCCATCAGTTTGTTTAGTGATTGTTGTCATCATTATGCATCAAGGTGATCATCACCATGGCCATCAGTGTCCTCACCGCCATCACCATCGTGGTCGTCGCCATCATCACCATCATGGTCGCCACCACCATCACCATCTATATCGTCTTCTGGTGGTGTATGTCTGTCATATATCTGTAACATCTCTAACACTTCTGTGCTGTTCCTGCCTCCTGTTAAAAATGATCGTGCTCTATAACTTTGCAGTGTCCACAGTTTAAATAGAGGATCTCTAATGAGTCGCAATTTTTTTTATATTTATAAACCGAGTGCACTAAATTCAATTCGAGTTGAGCTTTAGCGAGCCTCGATTCAAATTTAGTGGACAAGTTTTAATAAATTTTGTATAGAACTGAGACAAATTTGATTATCACATAATCACATTTTAGCAAGAAAAAACTATCTCAAAATGACTGGGGTTAAAAAAAATTAATATTGATTTTCTTATAACAACCAAAGAGGAAGTAAAGACACCTTCAAGAAAAAATATAGTTTGTGTGTTTTCATGTTAAAATTGTTCAACCACACATGGTTATCTCACAGTCAACACTAAATAACCAAACACAAATTGAATATCATAATTATATTCTAATCAAAACATTATAATAAAGTTCCGGCATTGACATCGACATCATTGTGCTAAGCTCTTACATCACTGTGGGTGCTGATAATACATGTGTGTCTTACTAACAAAATATGAGGGTGGATTTAGGGGCATTATTATTCCCAAAACATGACATCAGCCATATCTGATGTTAAATATAGTTCACTTAACCCTTTCTGTACTAAATAGATTCTCCCACTCAGTTATAATGCTATAAATTGGAATAGTATATTATTCATTTGGAGGGGTGTTTAGGAAAAATGAGCAGATGACAAGACAGCCAAAAAGACAAGTGCAGAAGTGTTCATATTTATTGGTGGGAAATGTTCAGATAATAAGTTCAACAAACTACCTAGTATTAACCATATATTTAAAAAAAATAATGGAAAACAGAATCAACAGGAAGTGACACCATTTGAATTATCCATATTACATGTGTGGTAGACTGAATTTCAGAAGTTTGCTGAATTTAGCAGGCATTTTGGATGGAATGTAATGGATACGAGTATTCACCCTTTCTTTACTAAATGGATTCTCCTAACCCAGTTATAAAAGTGTATTGGGATTGTTTATTATTTATATGGAGGGTGCTCACTGCTCAGGCAATAAAAACAGAGGACATACATACGAAAAGTTATAATACAAGTGCAGAAGGATTCATATTCTTTGGTGGGAAATGTTCATATGACAAGTTCAACACACAGCCTATGGTCATTTGTTGAACATATTATCTTAACATTTCCTAAGGGAGCTACTCACCTATGAGTATTTAGTATAGAAAGGGTCAACTTATTATCTGAACATTTCCTGAGGGAACTACTCACCGATGAGTATTTAGTATAGAAAGGGTCAACTTATTATCTGAACATTTCCTGAGGGAACTACTCACCGATGAGTATTTGGTATTGAAAGGGTTAACTTATTATCTGAACATTTCCAAAGGGAACTACTCACCGACGAGTATTTGGTATAGAAAGGGTTAACTTATTATCTGAACATTTCCTGGGATAACTACTCATCAATGATGCTTTAGTATAGAAAGGGTTAACATATTATCTGAACATTTCGTACAGGATAACTACTCATCAATGATGATTTAGTACAGAACGGGTTAACCTTATTATCTGAATATTTCCTATGGGATAACTACTCATCAATGATGCTTTAGTATAGAAAGGGTTAAACTTATTATCTGAACAGTTCCTGGGAAAACTACTCATCAATGATGCTTTAGTATAGAAAGGGTTAACTTATTATCTGAACATTTCCTGGGATAACTACTCATCAATGATGCTTTAGTATAGAAAGGGTTAACATATTATCTGAACATTTCCTACAGGATAACTACTCATCAATGATGATTTAGTACAGAACGGGTTAATAGAGAATACCTACGAGTTTTGGTTGAATACCCGAATTATCTCATGAGTGGGTGCAAGGAAGTACAGAATTTCCACGAGCGGCTGCAAGCCGCGAGTGGAAATTCTGTACTTCCTTGCACCCACGAATGAGATAATCCGGGTATTCAACCAAAACCCGTAGGTTTTCTTTTTATTATATGCGCTATAAACCGCACCAAAACTGCTAATTTTGTCCTACAGTTCACTTCAAATTGTTAGAAAGCTTCGACATTTGCATTTTGTTTACACTCCATCAATTGATTTGCTCACCACCGAATGACAAATATCGAGCATAGCCGCCATTAGAAATAGTCCCCATTGTTTTATTCTGAAATGATGCGAGAAAATTAATGTATACATAATTTAGTGATAAGAATATATTAAAACAAATGAGTTAACATTATAACAGTTTATGAACCGTGAAAATCAATAATTAAAACAATAGTCCGGTTGTTATTGATACGCTTTGAAACTTAATGTGATTCGCCGCTATAAACCGGAAGTAATCTCCGAAAAAGTAATACTATTGTGTTATCCATCGAGTCGGTCAGTGTTATCCATCGAGTCGGTCAGTGTTATCCATCGAGTCGGTCCAGGCGATGGATATAACGCTCTACGCCACGGCAATTTCCCACTATTTAATGGGGAAGCATATAATAAACCTTATTATCTGAATATTTCCTATGGGATAACTACTCATCAATGATGCTTTAGTATAGAAAGGGTTAAACTTATTATCTGAACAGTTCCTGGGAAAACTACTCATCATTGATGTTTAGTATAGAAAGGGTTAAACTTATTATCTGAACATTTCCTATGGGATAACTACTCATTAATGATGATTTAGTATAGAAAGGGTTAAACTTATTATCTGAACATCTTTTTTTAGATGAAAGCTTCGTGTTATATACGAAAATATCGAAATGAAATCAGTATTAATTGATAGAAATGTTTTTAGACTCAACTCAACTCATATTTATTATTATATACCCGGACTCTATATTTAAAAAATTAGGAAGAGATAGACCATCTTTAATTGATCTACACTTACTACAGAGACTGATGTTGTTCCATTCCATTGGGTATATGTGTGTTTTGTCGCACCTCTGCCTGAGACCCTCAAAGTATTGACACACTGCCGTCTCGAGCATGTTGATATGTTCAGCGCCAACGATCATGTGCTCATGTAGTGCTTTACAAGTATGAATCTTACACATCGACCATTCTTTAGTAGCGAAATTTGGATCAAATTTAGACTTCATCACAAGGCAGTCTGCGAATGCACTGCCTTCCTTCGTTATGTACCCACAGTAATCGTCGTAGAGCGCCTCTTGTGTGGCATAGCTGCACTGGGCCAAAGCCTCGTGAAGGTGTGTACAACTGTAAGATAGAATGGGTCTGGGACATCCTGAATCAGGGAAATGGTGACAGAAATGAGGGGGGGGGGTGGTGTCTAACTCCCCCTAAGTTTAGTCACAATTTTCAACAGTTGGAAATTTTTCACCCGACACTACATTATTTGGAAATTTTACACCACATTTTATTTATTACTATTTATTGAACTATTTATTTATTTATTAACCCTTTACCCAACAAACCGGCCAAAAACGGCCAAATAAAGCTGCAACAGCCTAAATTATAATGGGTTTGTCTCAATAAAACCATACAAATATGGATATCATTGGAACCGGCTCATTGACCACATTGTGATGGTTACAGTTATGCCCTGTGCCAATGCATTCTCTTATATATGCGAGTCGACCATAGGTCGCCTCGCATATATAAGAGAATGCATTGGCCTAAAAAAAATCTTTTTTTAACACTTTTTACCATTTTTTCTTACATTCTTTAACAATTTTATAATTTTTAATGTGTTAAGCCAATGCATTCTCTTATATATGCGAGGCGACCTATGGTCGACTCGCATATATAAGAGAATACATTGGCACAGGGCCGTTCTGTTGGGTAAAGGGTTACCTCTTGTAAATCTCTGCATTCCCCCAAATTATGTTACATGATGTATAATATTTATAATATCGAGTCAAGATCATCGCCTTATTACCAAGACCGTGTATTGTAGCCTTTCACGGATATGGTTTTCTTTATGGGAGAGGTTAATTTCATAAAAATGCGGAAATGGCCAGGCAGTTGAGATTCCATGAAGGTTACACACAAACACGTCATTTCGTCATCGCTCCGAATAATATAGATCTCAACCATTGCTGCTCCTGCGTCTTCTGTATTCATCACGTTGTTGAAAGGTATTTTTCTTAGACACCTTTGTACCAGGTATATCAGGGTTTATCAGGGGGTTGCCAGGGTTTACCATGGGGTTCGCCCTGATATTACCATGGAGATACCAGAGGATATATTTTATAACGAGTTAAAGGTACTCAATCCGAACAGACGGTCCCCATCTCAACAGATTCCAACAACAACAATCCGATCAGAGGGTCCTATATTACTATTGCTTTGGCTTTGGGGGTAAAAAATATTTGATTCGAGTCGAGGAACCCATCAAACAAAGCTCAGAGTTATTAGATATTGATTTTTGAAATTTGTTATTTACTCGATACTAATAATTGCCTTCAACTGCCGTAATCTGCTCGGGATGTGTACACCAAAATATATTCAAACAGACAAGGAGGGATAACTCTAAAATCAAGTGGTAATAATAACGCAATTTTGACTGAGTTCTGGGCCAGAAAGTATTCCCGATAATGAAAAATAATAGATTTCTAAAATCGATCGATATCTAACAAATCTGAGCTTTGATGGGTGACTTCCTCGACTCGAATCAAATATGTTTGACCCCCGAAGCCATTGAAATAGTAATTGAGAGGAGTTTTATCGGATTGAGTACCTTTAAGATTGAATTCAAGTCGCATCCCATGATGGTTGCACTCACAAGTCATGATCATTTCTATCATCGCTCCCAACAATATAGCTCTCAACCATAGCTGTTCCCGCGGCTTCTTTGTTCAGCACGTTATTGAGATCCACACCGTCATTCATGATGAGGTCATTCTTCTCTCCATCGCAGTTACCACAAATTCCATTCATTTTTGAGTCATAGCTTTTCGGTACCTTCAATTCAATTATTTAATTTCTTATTATCAATACAATATGGCATTTTGAGAATTACAATAATATTGCGCCGGACCACTGAATGGCTTCCAGCGCTAATTCATCAACACATGCATCAAAAAGGCAATTCGAAGTACATTTAATATACATGTAACAAAGCTGTGTGAAAACAAATACAGTAATGCCCTAAGTAATCGACCCCTTAACCAAAGCAGAATTATGGGTAACTTTTCAGGATTTAGTCGGAAATATGGCTTGTTGCCATTCATCAGAAAGCTCTCGGTGAGAGCTTTCCGACGAATGGCAACAAGCCATATTTTCGACTAAATCCTGAAAAGTTACCTATAATTCTGCTGTGGTTAAGAGGTCGATTACTTAGGGCATTACTGTATATAGTACAAAAGTGGAAAAGGATAATAAGACTCTACAGTCTTGTATGGGTCGATATGGATACATGACATATTAACCCTTTCAGTGCCAAGTCCGATTTTTTTATCAACCCATATACCCTGTGCCAATGCATTCTCTTATATATGCGAGTCGACCGGTCGACTCGCATATATAAGAGAATGCATTGGCCTAACAATTTTTCATCATTTCTTATTATTTTTTACAATTTTTTACAATTTTAATAATTTTTTCTTATATTCTTCAACTCTTTCAGTGCCAGACTTATTTTGTAGGTTTAGTGCTAGGGAATCTTACGTTTTTCATGGGCATCACAATTATTACTATGAATACTTGGTGATAGTTTTGAGTTATAACATGCCCCTGAGGTTTTATCCAGTTTGTTTTTAAATTCGCTATATAGCATGCTTAAGCATACCCAAAAAAAATTCAACCCAAAAAAAATAAAAATATTTTTTTTTTATATTTTTTTTTTTTTAGGGCCGATCTTATCTGACCTGGCACTCTACAGACCGTAACTTAGGGCCGATGAGATCGGCCCGTGGCACTGAAAGGGTTAAATGTGTACCTATTTATTCTGGGTGTGAAATATTACTGCGTTTATATAAATCGACTATATGCGAACCTTAAAGATGGATTATCTCTTTAAATTAAAAATTTGAAATAGTTACGTGGGTATGAAATTGTGAATATGAATTGAAGACCCATGTCCGGAAACACTTCTATCAATTAATATTGATTTTATTTCAAATATTTTATGATGAAATGAGATTATTATATATATGTAAGTGGGACACTTTATTGTCCTATTTTTAGAACAGACCATTCAGATGATACCATATATCGATAGAGAACATTAGGCTGTTCCTGTAGCTACGTTCCGAACGTCAAGTGTCCCAGATTGATTGTTTGTATTGTTTTATTCCATAGCTATAATTAATTTAAGCGATAATGAGTCTAATTAATGTTTATTTGTGATAAAATTACACAATAAAAATTTTGGTCTCTGTTAACAGTAACCAATATTGTTCGTTAGCTAAACAACCACACCTTATTAGACCAGAAAATATTCGAAATATAATCAATAGAAGCATTTCCGGACAGGAATCTTCGATTCATATCTAATATTTTATACCGGGTAACTAAATAACACATGTTAACAAAGAGATAGACCATCTTTAAACAGGAATTATTATGACTTACCACCACATACACTTCATTTCCGTTGGAGAGCACATATTATGACTTACCACCAGATACACTTGATTTCCATTGGAGAGCACCCGTACTCCACATCGGGGAGAATCCAGCTCCATGAATTCCATATCGATGCCAAAGTGGAAGTCACTGGCACTTGCTGTTATCGCAGAGTCATTCATATTGAAAAGCTATATGTGGAGGGGAACACAAATGACGATCAGACACAATATAATACTATTCAAAACTCAATCAAATCAAGCTGTAGTCGAATTCTTATGAAACAAATACTACAAGTTGCTATCGTTATCTATAGTACACTCAATTTTATTAGTTCAAGTTGGTTTGCATGAAAATTGTTTTGAAGAAGTGATCAAATTTCCTTAGAATCAGATCTAACCGATTTTGACTCCGGCTCTCTTTTTTTTATCAGACTCCGACTCTATTCCGATTTAAAAACAAATTTGCGATGTTTTCTTTTTAGCGAAAAACTAAAAATATTACTGACAGAAAGGTGAGTGTAATCTTATATACCATAGCGAGTTTCGACTTATACGTTGGTGGCATACAATGTCATGTAGTTGTTACATAAGTGACTTATTAACTACTGCATCAATGTTATTTTGGCACTGATAGCGAACATGTGCTCTTTTGCATGCATTTTCCCACATAAATTTTGATTCTATCTATAACTAGATCAGGCCATGAAACACTATTCTGGCTAACGCCCGTAGAGATCATATTGTAACACTTTCGAATGTTACTCGGCCTAAGTATGGTTAAAGCTATATGGATGGGGGTCATTGTCCTGGCTTGATGGTGCGATCAATGACCTCCGATGTGAATGACCTCGGTCATTGCCTCTCGGGGTTCATTGCTCACCAAAACAAGTTTATTTGTCCACCTGTTTTGATGGCAGCGGCGGACACGTGTTCCAATAAATACACGACATCTGGGGGGCTGGACGTTTCCCCCAGCGCATATATACTGGACAGAGCCTAGAATCACGTCACTCGGAATTATAATTGAGACTCTGACTTCGAACATATTGTTGAGAAGATAATGTTTATATGTGAGTCTCCGTGACTGCCTGATGTTAACATGTAAATATGTGTCTGAGAATTGCCGACTTAGTGTTAAAGAACCTGGGGAGTGTTATATCTCCGCGATGGTGACGTTTAAGCAGGACGCTTCTTGGAATTCTGGGACATGTACATGCAGGCGGTCACGGAGAAGGAATGAAGGAAACAAGGTATGAGTCAATTTGCATTTAATTGGCTGGTTCACAACCCCTCAGACATTAGGTTGATTTATCTTTGGCTTAAAATTGTTGCGTCAATTTTTCCATATTAGGTATGCTTGAAAATTACTGTTGTATCAGTGTTTTCTATGTCGAGTTGTTGTTTCAAAAATTGTTGCGTCAATTTGAGATAAATGATATCTGGTCAAATTTTTTTTGTAAATTAGCCATAATTATTAAATCTGACAAATGTTACTAGGCATAATAATTATTATTGGGATAAAATTATGAGTCCAGCGTTATGGTATCCAAGAATTGGATAAGATTAATGTGAGAATCTACACAAAATGACTCCTAGTGAATTATTAAATGATACATATACAAAAAAATAGTTCATTCAATACACAGTTACACAGTTAGTTTGTCTGTCTGCTTGTTTTCAAACAAGTTGGAGTCAGTTGAAAATTTCCAGATAAAGAAATTTGGCACAAGTTATGGTTAGGTAATTTAGACAGTGCTTATTGAAACCTATTATGGTATATATTGTAGGAGGTTGTCAAAAAACAAATGTTTTGGTTAGGACACATAAGTTTTGGTTTTGAAATAGATCTTTTGTGGTCTTTGTAGTTGTTCTGAACAAATTGAAGGCATTTACATATAGTACTAACACACGTTTGGTAAACTTGTTTGAAGTTTAAATAAATTATTTGTGAATAATGTAAATCACTGAACAAAATTGTCCTTGGAAATTCTGGTTGAACATGTATTAAATTGTTACACCATTATGCAGGTTATATAGGTATGTAAAATTTACTGTCTGCAATGTTTTCAAGTTAATCAGTATGATTTTAGTGAGTTCTGGTTTTGAACGATTTATGATTGGAATTTTGTTAAAATTGTTCTGTCAGTGAATTAAGTTTAGTTTTACTGTGCTTGGACAGTTTGTCAAAAGACTGGTTGTTCCCAGAGAAATATATGTTTTAGAAAGAAATTAGTTGAAGTGATTCGAGAAATTTTAAATTAAATAAATTGTAGTCCAGATGTAGATACTTGAAATTTGAAGTATTCGAAACTATTGCTTAGGAATATTCAGGTTAGCCAAATGGTTCGAATGTTTTGCAAGAATATATACACGAATGGTTAGTGGTATTTTGTGTTACGACACACCAGAATTAGGTCAAAATTTCGATTTAAAAAAATATATAGATCGATGTACGGGTATCGTCATTATAGGTAGGCATTATACAAGTAATCAGAATGGTTTTAATGTGTTCAGGTTTCGAACAAACCAAAGTTGATCAGAGTTGACAAGTCGGAAAGTAAGGCATGTAACTAAATAATCAATCATGGTGTAACTACACAAGAAAAGAATGGATAGAAAATTGATTGTGCCATAATTAAATCTGTTACGGGTTTCTAAGAGTGTCTGTAAGTTATAACCAGGCTAACATACCACCAGTATGTCTAAACTGTCTGTTGACGACACAGAATACCCTGAATAGAATAGAAGAAGAAAAAAAGAACTTACCTTTAAGAAACGCTCCATAGAAGAAATTAAATGGATCCAAAATTAATCCTGTTAAAGGGGTACTGTACACAGAGATAGGCAAATTTTGTATTTACTCCCATTGACATAACTTTCAAGTTAGATTGTGTTCGTGTTATATGAGTTTCGTATAAACCTAATTTAGCGACGAAAATATTGATCTTGGAAATAAAAATATTACAATTTCAAACTAAACGCCATATTTTTTACCTTCACCGGAGAAGACGCAGGTTGCAGGATGAACCGGAAGTTCAATTTATGCCTGCAATCACTTCCATCGAACAATCTCACCCCTATAAAAATACTTGACGCTTTATGAATCTTGTTTCTTCGCTTTTTTCCAAATTGGTTATAGCGGGACTTCCTTTTGCATGTAACATGTTTTGTTCGCAACTCAATAATGTTCGTCGATAAAAGACACCCAACATGTGAGATTTCAAGAACGGTAACTCGTAATGGCATAATTCGCCATTTTATGACTCCAGCCATAAATTAATTTATATGAAATAATTCAATTTGACTTTTATGATAGCCTGTTAACCGGAACATTTTCAGTAGACATCGTCCACTCAAATACGTTATTTTAAAATATAATATTGATATTAGATCGCAATTGTTACCGGGGATGTATTGAAATTGGCGTACAGTACCCCTTTAATTTCATTGAAGATATTATTGGATAAATATACTTTGAGAACCAAAGTCATTCACACAGTGTAATAGTCCGGAACATAGGCATAGACAAAACATTGAGTCCAGATAGAAAATTCACAAGATAACTGGCCGCATAGGCGCATACCCCATCGAAACTCAGATGACAATGAAAAGCAATTACTGAATACATGCTTTGACACACTCGTTTAGCCAAAACACACCACAGCTGCCCGGTGAATATTTCGATATAAATCAAACATTGCCCCAGGGTATCAACAATTAAAATCTGGCCAAACTCTCCAACCGGGACAATGGTAGATTTTTCATTGACCACACGAGAGACGATACCTGATCTTATGGTTATTGATGCGTGCTGAATTGATTGATGTCCTACACCACTGAGAACCTGTTGTGTTTGTTCTGTCGTTTCAATTAAGTGGTAAATATGTACATTCATTTAGCAGTTAAATGAAGATGGTATGGTGAAATGTTTATTTGTTTTAAAGGAACCTGTGATCCGTGGTACAGGTCAAGTTGGTAGAGTCTTATACGGAAAGCTATTGCATTCGTTAAAAGTTGTCTGTGGTCATGAAAATATATAAGTTTGATTTTAAGTTTAAAGGGACATGTCGGAATGAAATGGGAATGCTATTTTATTTTAATAGTGACCCATATATATTTATTTATGTGAACCAATAAGCCAAGCAAATTGTCTCAGTGTTGTACATTTTATTCCGTTGTAAAAACATGGTAGTTCGAGTTAGAATATGCTATATCACGCATATAATTCGCTGTATCGAATTCCTGCCAGGAAAATTTCACAAGGAATAACTATATATAAAATATATGACATTTATATAAAATGTCCTTGGTGTGGGTGTTATTTGTGTTACATGATAGTTAGAATTACTGGCTGACAAGCTATAGGTAACTCCACCAGGGGGGGTCGAAAAACAATTTCAGGCACGTATGGCATTTTTTCCATTTCGATCATTTTTTGTAACCACCCACCCACACCGCCAAATATTTTTCCGTTTTCGGCAGTTTTTTCCGACCATTTTTTGACACCCACCCCCCTTTTAACACTAAAACAGGGGAAATTCATATGAATTTCTGTGCATACTATTTATCATGGATGTTAACATGGACATGTAAATAGGAATGAGTCATTTTTAGGTCATTCGGCCAGAAAAACATGGCTGCCAGCGGCCATCTTGGATTTCAAAATTTGCAACAAAATACAACACGATAACTGCCTGCAGTCAGTTTACCAGTTAGAATTACATTATTTCTCTCATTCAAAGTGGTTTTGAAGCCCAACTCATTGCCAAAATACTAAAAAAACAAGCAGGAAATTTTTTGTTAGTTGCGGAAAAAATTGCTTGTTGGTGGCTTTGATCACCCACCCACCCGGCATACGTGCCGGAATTTTTTTTTCACCCCCCCCTACTCCACGGGTATATGCCCAATACAGGGTCCGTGATTCGGTAGTCGATATATAATGACTCGATACCCACAGGTTATGTTTAATTTGGCGTTCCAGGTTAATTTGGATAGTGATTTGACACGAACGACGAGATTTGACACGTCGATGCCAATGATTTTGTAAAAGTTTATGTTATAGAGCATTTGCATATGCTGGTATATAAAGAGATGTTTAATTTGGCTTTCCAGGTTAATGGATAGTGGTTTGACACGAACGACGAGGTTTGATACGTCGATGCCAATAAATTATTAATTTTTTTTATTTTCTAGAGCATTGTACATGCTGGTATATATAAGGCCTTTAAGCCCAACTAAAATGTTTAGTCGGTTAATTGAGCATTTCAAGGATGAAACGTGTTCTACATGTATGGCGTGATTTTACACGCTAATGCCAACCCGACTTAAGTGATTTTAGTTTCTTAACACAACGTATGAAGTACTATACACTAGACAGTACTATATCGATCCTTAACCAATTTACGCCCGACTTCAAGATCAAGTTGAAATTTATTCAACTTTCGTATCGAAACAAGGCGAAAACGCTATGATGGGAAGTCATCCCCTAGACATATTAACCCATATTGATCCTTTACCAAAATTACGCCCGAATTCAAGGTCAAGTTGAAATTTAACAAACTTTCGTATCGAAAAAAAGGCGTTTATTTAGGATATAGCGAGGACGCACGGGAATAGGCGGGATCTCACCCTTATTACCCCTCCGCTGGATCAGGACCCACTATACGGAAAGACAGGACGCACAGGAATAGGCGGGATCTCACCCTTATTACCTCTCCGCTGGATCAGGACCCACTATACGGAAAGACAGGACGCACGGGAATAGGCTTGATCTCACCCTTATTACCCCTCCGCTGGATCAGGACCAACTATACGGAAAGACAGGACGCACGGGAATAGGCGGGATCTCACGCTTATTACCCCTCCGCTGGATCAGGACCCACTATACGGAAAGACAGGACGCACGGGAATAGGCGGGATCTCACCCTTATTACCCCTCTGCTGGATTAAGACCAACTATACGGAAAGACAAAAGGAAAAGCTTATTCTAGGATTGACATTCCTCTGTTTCGGAACAATTGCCTGTTATCAACGATTTTACTCGATTAACAAACTTTCGGAGTATGACATCCCTGTGTTAGGAACTTGTGTGTTCTTTTCAGAACTATCCATATTCCAAATGGGATAGTTTGGAGCTCTATCACGGAATCATCTATTTTTTGTCTTGGGACAAAAATCTTGAAAAAGGAGATAAGAGTTATGTAACACTTTCGAATGTTACACGGCCTAAGTATGGTTAAAGCTATATGGATGGGGGTCATTGTCCTGGCTTGATGGTGCGATCAATGACTCCGATGTGAATGACCTTGGTCATTGACTCTCGGGGTTCATTGCTCATCAAAACAAGTTTATTTGTCCACCTGTTTTGATGGGAGCGGCGGACACGTGTTCCAATAAAAACACGACATCTGGGGGCCCGGACGTTTCCCCCAGCGCATATATACTGGACAGAGCCTAAACTCACGTCACTCAGAATTCTAATTGAGACTCTGACTTCGAACGTATTGTTGAGAAGATAATGTTTATATGTGATTCTCCGTGACTGCCTGATGTTAACATTAAATACGTGTAATAAATGTCTATGTCTGAGAGTTGCCGACTTAGTGTTAAAGAACCTGGGGAGTGTTATAATATTCCACCACTCAATACCAAACCTTGGAACTTTTTGAAATTTTGACAGGGAACCTTATAAAGTCGAAAAAATAACGTGCGGAATATATTTCTTAGTTATTATCAGTTCCTTAATAATGTACATCACTGAAGGCGAAGGTCGCAACTCGAAAATGCATGCTTTTCCATGACTTTTCTGAGCCGATATCGCAATAAACTTTGAATTAATTAATTACCCAGGAGAAATTCCATAATTGTAAGTGATGTAAAGCAAAATCGCTCACAAAGTCACTTAAACATGTTAAAGTCTCTCGGTAAGCATTTTTAGGCCAAAGCATTATCTACTATATAATTTGAGAACTACGTATATATATATACCTGCTAGAATTAACTCATTGAAAAACAAACAATTAAATTGAAAAATTAATTAAAAAAATTAAAAATTGTCATGTTTCTGACGATTGCCGCCAGTGGCGGGCTAACCTGCTAGTCTACTGTATATCTTGAGAACTACGTATATATATATGTGTGTGTATGTGTGTATATATATACTTTATAGAATCGAAAACGGCTGCACCGACCGAGACCAAACTTCCCATCTAAGGGTAAAAAACACGGGAATGGTCGTCGCGCCGTTTTGGAGAAGCTCCGAGCACTCGTTCTCCACCCCAGTCACAAAAACGGCACTGTGGGGTTAATCGCGTTGATAGTTAAAGAGCGTTCGTTGATAAAGAGCGTATGCGTGTAATGTGATTCTTCCATCTGGGCCCAAACGTGAGCGTGACTGTATCCAGACATGAGCGTGTTGTGTGATTCTTACGTACTTAGGGCTTCCTAGGAATGGGGGAGATTTTCATCGGGTCAGTTTTTCTGCCCGATGTGATCTTCACCTTGAAACGGGTACCCACAAATGATATATATGTGTGTGTCCTTTATAGTCTCGAACCGATTGAGCTCAAACTTGCTACCTAAGGGAAGTGTTATGGACGGGTTAAATTGTGACCCCGACCTGACCTTGACCTTGAAAATGATCAATTCAAGGTCAAATCGGGTAAAACTGGCGGATTTCGACGAAATTTTACACCCAGGTGCAGCATACATGTCTCGGAAGCTGTTGCAATTGCTTTTTCGAACAAAGCCACGCCAGTGGCGGGCTAACCTGCTAGAATTAACTCATTGAAAAACAAAAAAATTATTTAAAAATTGTAATGTTTCTGACGATTGCCGCCAGTGGCGGGCTAACCTGCTAGTGTACTATATATTTTGAGACTTCCGTATATATATATGTGTGTATAAATATATATATTTGTACTTTATAGAATCGAAACGGCTTGACCGATTGGGCTCAAACTTCCCATCTAAGGGTAAAAACCCACGGGAATGTTCGTCGCGGCGTTTTGGAGAAGCTCAGAGCACCCGTTCTCCACTCTGTCACAAAAACGGCACTGCGGAGTTTATCGCGTTGATAGTTAAAGAGCGTTCGTATCCGCAGTGTCTTCGATAAAGAGCGTCTATATACACGACGAGTATAAATACGGCTCCATTGACCGTCTCGAGGCGAAATTTCGTACTTAATTTCGTACTTAGGGCTTCATAGGAACGGGGTAGATTTTCATCTGGTCAGTTTTTCCACCCGAGGCGATCTTCACCTTGAAACGGTACCCACAAATGATATATATATGTGTGTGTGTCCTTTATAGACTCGAACCGATTGAGCTCAAACTTGCTACCTACGGGAAGTGTCATGGACGGGTTAAATTGTAACCCCGACCTGACCTTGACCTTGAAAGTGATCAATTCAAGGTCAAATCGGGTCAAATTGAAAAAAAAAAAATTAAATTAAAAAATTAAATCATTGAAAAAAAAAAAATTAAATTAAACAATTAATTAAAAAAGATTATTAAAAAAGCCAGTAAATTAAAAAGGCACAATTAACTCATTGAAAAACATAATATTAAATTAAAAAAAAAAAAAATCATGTTTCTGACAATTGCCGCCAGTGGCGAACCTGCTAGTCTTATATATATAAGACAAGCTCCCTATATATGGACACATTTTCGCAAAAATTTCAGGAATCTCCAGTCATGGAAGGGTTAATTTAATTATCATGAACGTCGATAATTACCTCAATACCATCTGAAGTGTTTAAGAGAACTCTGAATCCCAATAGTTCCGTATCGAGATAGCGTTCGATGTGGTAGTGTGTTGAGTTCTCACTAGTTATAGCCGTCTGTAGAACTATGTTAAAATGGCACGCGTCACTGAGATTAAATGATTGGGCCAGTGTTTGCTTGCATAGCGTTCTCGTCTCGATTGGTTGCTTGTCGAAGGTTAATATGTGTGAGTGGCCATCCAAACAACACACACATGATGTATCTGTTGAGAAATACAGCTATACATTAGGCCTACAAAAATAGTGATGTTTCAGTAACCAGCCCGCCCTACAGGCCAGACCTCCGCTCGTACTAATTGTATCGCCCCCCCCCCCATATAAAATAAATAAGGGCAAAGTTCGAAACAAAAATAAATTGCGTTTTATAGATCTCTGATCGTATAGTGAAACTGTGTCTTTATATGGATGTTTAAAACAAAATAATGTTCGCCGACCCCTACTTAAGAAAATTACCATCCCAGTTTGTTAAACAATGACCAGCTTCTTTGAACAAGATTTGTTATTGTTCAATCGAAGAGAGCCTTTGCATTCTTAATTAAACTCTTGAGGATGGGCCATTTCATTATAAATTAAACTCTTGAGGATGGCCCATTTATTCAAAATGTTTTTTATAAATCGCGTTTTCAAGAATACATATAGAATATGCAGATAGTATGACGAGATACAAGGTTATTTTCGCGATTATGATTCAGCAAATTCGGGACCGAATCATATACGAGCCAAAATAAGCCTTGTATCTCGTCAAACAATATATGGGTGTTGCTTTTATCCATCACCAAAGTCTAAAAGTCGTTAACATCTATTAAATGTGTTTAAATGGGATAACAATTGATGGGGCATTTCTTTAGGAAATATATAAATCGATTGCAAGATTTTCGGTTGTAGTTCTGAGCACGTGCCTTTAAAAATGATAGTTGAAACGGCCGTCCGTGCTTTATGTTATCACGTGCTAAATAAAAGTATGGTTTATTTTGCAGCCTCTATCAATGTAGTAGCTATATATAGGAAACAAAGGTGATGGATCAAATATATATTTTGTGAATAAAATTCAGATAAAACTCAAGATTGTGTATATCATTTGCCCATAAAGGCATTATAAATTGGTTAATTCGAGATGTAATTATATTGCGAAATCTATAGTCGAAATGCAATTTGCTGTGATGAGGGTGTTAACATTAAGAACAAATGCTCCTTCTTGATATGCTCCGAAAGTTTTGGTGCATATTTTTGTTCTAAAAATAGCCCTTATAAACTGTCCCTGACGTAATAAGAAACACAACTGTTACAGTGATTTGTCAACAAACAATCGCTAGATGCATAGAAATTAAAATATTTTACTCTGAATATGATTTTTGAGTATATTTTTCAATGCATTGACCTTTCAAATATTTATATTACCGTCAATTTTTTATCAGATATTTGTATCTTATTGGACTAATTGCACTTGTATCAGTGATTCTGCTTTAACAGTAATGTTTACAGAATAATGTTTTTGACGTGCGAATTCTTGTTATTCGAGAGTTATTAAAGTGATGTGAAACAGTCCAGTAGGGTGATCAAATAGAAATTGAGAATAATCTTGCTCAAATAAGTTATTTGTTACGATCATTAATCTAAATCGACATGCACACACCGTCGTTCTTATATATTAATTAAATGCAATGACTTTCGATGGCGAAATCATTTGTTTGATTATGGCCGATAGCTGCGCCCCGAATCGATATGTAAATATTAACAGTTGGGCGCAGTTCAGACGATGTTTACTACGTCGATTTCTTTTAAAAGTTCGGCAATGTTAGTATAATATTCCCCAGGTTGACATAGCGAAAAAATCCATAATATGTTTCCAATTAATGTTGCATTAGGTTTGACTACAGTTTGGGGGGGGGGGGTAATACCCATGCATACAAAACCCTGTCGACACGTCCCTGCTTGGCACCTCATGCTAAGAGTGCGGTCTTGCTTTCACTTAAGACGAGAAATCATCAATACTAAATTATGTTGGGCTGCACCCGGGGATACACCCCACCCCTGTCGGAGAGGGATAGCCACCCCGGTCGGTGAGATCTGCAATGGTCAACCTGTCGGGGGAATCGTATAGCCCCTGCGTCGGGGATATCGCCTGTTTGAAATCATATATAAATTTTAAAGGAGAAGACCACATATGGAGCAGAAATCAGGGGGAAATGAGCTCTCATAACCACAAAATTACACTAAACCCAAATTGGATGCAGTGGCATATAGTATATATATATATGGTATCGTTCTGTTGGCCTCTCTATATCATATAAATACTTTTTTTCTAAAACCCCTTAAACCACCTCGACGTGCGATTTCTCTGCGCTCCTGTTGCGCAAATTCTAGTATAAAAAGTGCGTCTATTCCAGACAAATTTCAAACAGTAAATATGACCAGACAAGACATAGAAACCGCTAGTCTCATTAGCAATCTAACAACACTAGTCGAACATGATTACCTTTCAAACCAATAACACCGGGCACCAGGTTACCGACAACCACAGGCACACACACCATGGATAAATACACGGTCAAAAGAACGGCGTTTTTTTGCACGGTTATATCTGGAATATACCCATGGTTATATATAAACGGGCTACGAGCATCTGACCGATAATGTTTTACTATTTTCTGTATCATTGCATTGTCAACATGTATATGAATGTTATCAAAATAAAATCTAATCTAATCTAAATATAAAACGAGTGCACCACATTAATTAACGTAATTAGATCAATAGTGATGCGTATGTTAAAGTGGCGCACTAGTTTTAAATTTATATTGTTTTTAATATATATATATATATATATATATATATATATATATATATATTACTCCTTTTTAACGACACGACCCTGTGCATTGTCGTCCGTAAAAAAATCATTGTGACTCAAGAAGATTCCAATAATGCAGAATGTGTCAACTTAGCCAGTTTGAAAATATACACAGTTTTCATCAAATGGTGCCCTTTTGAGATCATGGGCCTAGCTTATGTTTTGGATAACATGCTTACATACTTTCGTCAACAGATTTGAGAATCGCTTCATTATTGCAAGGTGTATGCTGTGTATCACTATGATCATGACCCCAATCCGCTTCAGTCGGTTGGCTGTCGGCTGAATGGTCATGCCCATCATCAGATGTCTCTTGCGCAGTGTCTGCCACAACATAACCCACGTCCGCAGCCTGTAGGGTGGCAACAGCTGGACTCTCATCCCTGTGGTCATGTTCGCCTGAAATTTTAAATCAAACTCCTAGATGACGCCATGAATCCTGTATTGAGCCTCACGCAGATTGAAGGATCTACTTTGAGTGTCGTCTGCTCGTGTCTTGATGGGCACTATACGGGTGGTAACCGTGGTATCACACCATTCTCAACGGCTCAGCCATTTCCGCGTCGCTTGGAAATAACCTCTTCCATAATTAGAAACCATATTTGCGCTGGTGGAAAAATTTCCAGTAATGAGACAGCATAGTTTCATTTCCAAATGAAATCCCGTCCAACACAGTACTCCACCACAATGGAGGAATCATTAGCTATTGAACATGAAATGATGCATACTATAGTCAATGTTAAATGTGGCCATACTATGTGGAGTTTATCAACATATTATAGTTCCACTACCATTGGGACACATTCATCCGCCATAACTTATGAAATGTTATTTAATAGCACTAGATATATATAACCAATACAAGTTATTACTAACAACTAGCAGCTAACTTATTCATCTCAATCACCGGTATTTACTACATCGTGCTTTCCCTCTTACTTCGTTGTTACCTCACCATCCCTGTTCTATTAATCTGAGACTCTTGCCCAATGCTAATGCCCAGTCACGTTGTTGTAATTAGATAAGGTAAGGTCGCCAGCTGATTTGATGACACAGTTGCATGCATATAGTTGAATGTTAAATAGTTAAGTGTTGCACGTTTTTCAGGTTTGGTCTGTAAATTTTACCTGAGGTAGAAAGTTGTCATCGTAAAGTTGTCTTCGGAAAGTCTTTGCTTGTTTCGTTAAGATGTTAGTGTGGTCGTGGTACGCAAAAAAGGGGTTGACCCAGAAGAAATTGGTAAAGAAGCGATCTCGGTGTCATTCAACGCGGGACAATCTCTGCTACAACATATCCAAAATCCGCTAAAATCCGCTTTGGGCAAAATCCAGTGTCCAACATGGCCGCCTTTAGTCAAAAGAGATTCTGACTGAGATTAATTCGACATAATGAGAACAAATGTTGCCATATTTATACAAATGTAAACATTTTTGCGAAGGTAAAGTATTATGCCACATATATATAGAAAAAATGAAACCCCTCGCCCCAGATGGCTGCCAAAATGGCGGCCTAAACTCGAACATTTGAAGTTTTGCCAAATATCTTAAAGGGGTACTGTACCCCAATTTCAATAAATTCCCGGTGACAATAGCGATCTAATATGAATATTATATTATAAAATAACTAATTTGAGTCGACGATGTCTACTGAAAACGTTCCGGTTAACAGGCTATCGTAAAAGTTAAATTGAATTATTTAATATAAATTCATTTATGGCTGGAGTCATAAAATGGAGAATTATGCCATTACGAGTTACCGTACTTGAAATCGCATATGTTGCGTGTCTTTTATCGACGGCCGTTCGCGAACATTATTGAGTTGCAAACAAAACATGTTGCCTGCAAAAGAAGGCCCGTTATAACCGATTCGGAAAAAAAGGAGAAAGAAACAAAGAGTCATAAAGCGTCAAGTATTTTATAGGGAGTGAGATTGTTCGATGGAAGAGATTGAATGCATCAATCGAAGCTGTGAGCAATGAACTTCCGGTTCTTCCCACGACCGCGTCTTCTCCGGTGAAGGTCAAAAACATGGCGCGTAGTTTGAAATCGTAATATTTTTGTTTCCAAGATCAATATTTTCTTCGCTAAATTAGGTTTATACGAAACTCATATAACATGAACACAATCTAACTTGAAAGTTATTTCAATGGGAGTAAATAAAAAAATCGCCTATCTTTGTGTACAGTACCCCTTTAAAGATCAATTCCTGTTGTTTGATAATGGTTCAGGCTGGCGACATTGATTAGTCATATTCATGTTAATTCAGCATTGGAGCAATGAAAGATACCACAAATGGGGTCCCAGACTCATCTACACCCTCAAAAATTTGATTTTACAGAACGCGGTATAAAATTCCACAAAAATCGCAATTGGGATTCCAGTCATATATCAACAAGAAATGGACAGAACTGTACAATGTAAGTTGGGCATACCATTATCTATAAATACTCAAATTCAATGAAACCCAAATTGGCGCTTTGTCTTAAAATGGCTGCCAAAATGGCGGTCAAAATATGGAAAATGGCAGATATTTAGAATGGTCGTCAGAGGGTTAGACCCAGAAGGAATTGGTAAAGAAGCGGTTTTGTTGTCATTCGACGCGGGAGAATCTCGTGTATAACATATCCAAAATCCGCTAAAATCCGCTTTGGTGAAAATACAGAATTCAAGATGGCGTCCAACATGGTCGCCAATAATAATGAAAATGGCAAATATGTAGTTATTCAAGAAAACCCATTCGACAAAACGCCAATTCGGCACCAATACACATCATTGATTGAAATCAATGTTTTTGTGTGGGTATGAGTAGCCAATCACGATTCAAAATGCTAAGATGGCTACCAAAATGGCCACCGAAAATTGTCGAAATTTAAGTTCTGCTCAGAGGAAAGTCGAAACAGCACTACTACCACAATCAGTTCAGCCCGTAATGTTCCAACTAAGCAGTATCTACTGCAGGACCCAACACGATGTCCACTTAATACGAGGGACTATCTGGAAATTAATTAAAAAGAAATTAAATTGCTACGAATCTGGATTATTTGAAAACACAGTGTCAATATTTCTACTTATAACGACTATTCGGAACATCAAATATATGGGCATCGGTGGTCTAGTCCGGAAGCATCAGGCTCTAATGGGTTTTCCAGTGATGGCGAAAGTGAAAAGGACAGGAGGGAAAAGCGAATAATCTGGGGTTTACTTAATTGGTGGGCAAGTTGGTTATCGGAGCTGGGGAGTTTCAAAGTAAAATTATTTTCTTCAATATCAAGAGGAAAAATGAAAAATCGCACGTACATTGTATACCCTTCACACTCCATGTGACAATTCCGTGTCATGCGATTGTGGGTATATACATGTGGATAGAAACATTCTAGTAAATATATAGATGCACCGATATCTTCTACACATGTAGTGAATTTCATCAATTATATGTAGACACAATGTGCGCCACGGCTGGATCTGACCCGTATGCGTAAAGGTATCAACCATTTAGCTGATGAACTGGTATTTCAAGGTTGTCATTGGATAGAAATGCCACATGAACATGGTGATTAACAACATGTTTGTCTAAGAAATGTGAACAATGAACATGTTATTTTCCTGATGCTAGACAATCAAACTGCCACATAAGGCGTTCATCCATGCTCATCAGAGCACGAAATATGTGCAAATTAATTACACGAAAACTATTTCATGCGGACGACGTATTCTAGACCTACATCCAACGTCATTTCCTATTAACTTTTATTGTTTGTACGGACGGTTCCGAGGTTTGAAAATCCCGCTTGTCCAAGAAAACCTCCACATACTTACGGAGTCGATGTGTAAACAATGTATGGGGATAATTTCTTCATACATATATGTATTTGGCACACGTATTTTCTAGAACATAAGAGATCACCATTTACCGGAGAGTTGATATCTGGGAAGAGATCAGAGTAAAACTACTTTTCTTACATGTCGAAATGGGGCATCCATGGGCTACATTTAGTTCCAGCTTGAAACTTGAAAATGATGGCCGAGCCCGAATAGTTACTATTTCGTCGCATCAGTGCTATAATGTAACCCACATTGTCAACTTTCCGAGAAAATGAAGGTTGAAGTTTTTAGACAACATTTCTCCTAATGTTGACAAAGCATGACGTATTGTTGTATTTATCCCAATGAAAACTGACATTAGCTGTTCATTGAACCACATATTGTTTTCTGTTTACTCCCTCGTTTTCTTTTAAAAAGTAATATATTGTTTGGAGATATGACATTTTGCGTATGCCAGCGACGATTCGTTTCCGTGCTATAATGAAGTTGTGCTAATAAATGCAGATTAAGCTAAATATTGTGGCAATCGCATGTGTCTATGAACTAAAAAGTCCTATTCGACACTATGAAAATTCACCAATGTGCATCATCATACAGAAATGTGTGGAACAATTACAAAATTTAAATCACCAAATGATCACGTGACTAACATGGAGATACTACCATTTCGCACACATTTTATAATTCACAAACACAAAACAGATGTCACGTGGACAACCTGAAGCGTCCGATTGGCTGCTGTTAGACATACGACCTCATAGCACGAATAATTGTAAAGATCGCTGGAGATACGACATTTGCTTCACTGGTTTGTGCGAATTTTTGTCATCCAAATGAAAAGACAGTTTGGCCCATCGGATTGGATTTTTTCTCACGATTCGAATGGTATCAAATACTCATTTCCCGCCATAATGGAGTTACGACATTATAGCACTGATGCGTCGAGATTTTGTCAACCCGCGGGAAGCCACCAAAAGATTGAAAATAAATAGTTTTGAGCCACATACATGTATATTAGCCAGCTATCAACTGCATCCACCACGCACAACTTCCATTATATGATAAGCTGGGCAGAGTCTACCATTTTCGTTTTGGAAGCCATATTAGATAAAATTTATTGTTTCTATTGGTCTATTTGAGATGGAATGTTCACAAATAAAAGAAACGATCAATTATTTTGAAGACAAGATCTGCTCATCCCTAAATATCAAATGTGACCAGAACCCCAAAGTCGATTTTGGTTAAATTTCATACCGCATTCGTTATAACTTATTAGTGAAGGACCGGAGTAAACTATGATCTAATCGATTAGACATGTCATTGCTGTAATGATCAGTTGACACGATCATTAAAAGAATATACCCATTGTTTCCCAGTTCAGACAGCAACAAGTGATAAACAGAAGTGATAGAAAATAGTATTTTTCACATCGGGTGGCCATTTTGGCAGCCATTTTTTGTACTGATTTTTAAGTTTTTACATAGAGCTAGCATAATGGCATCATAAAGAGGTATACATTCGTATTTGTTTAGTCAATTTTATTCATCAACCACTACTTATAATGGATTGAATGACACTGTGATCAATATCTGCCATTTTCCATATTTTGACCGTCATTTTGGCAGCCATTTTGAGACAAAGCGCCAATTATGGTTTCATTGAATTGGAGTATTCATAGATATTGGTATTCCCAAATTACATTGTACAGTTCTGTCCATTTCTTGTTGATATATGACTGTAATTACAATGGAGAGTTTTGTGGAATTTTATACCGCGTTCTGTAAAATCGAATATTTGAGGGTGTAGATGAGTCTGGGACCCCATTTATGGTATCTTTCATTGCTTCAATGCTGAATTAACATGAATAAGCCTAATCAAAGTCGCCAGTCTGAACCATTATCAAACAACAGGAATTGATCTTTAAGATATTAGGCAAAAACTTCAAATGTTGGAGTTTAGGCCGCCATTTTGGCGGCCATCTGGGACGCGGGGTTCCATTTTTGCCATAAACAGGTGGCACAATATTTTACCTTTGCAAAAATGTATACATTTGTATACATATGACAACATTTGTTCTCACTATTATCGAATTAATCTCAGTCAGAGTATCTGTTGACTAACGGCAGCCATGTTGGACGCCATCTTGGATCCTGAATTTTGCCCAAAGCGGATTTTGGATATGTTATACACGAGATTCTCCCGCGTCGAATGACACCAAAACCGCTTCTTTACCAATTTCTTCTGGGTCTAACCCTCCGACGACCACACTGTGTCGTAAAGTTATTTAGACTGAGGTTGAATACAGATTATCCTGACAGTGGACAATGTCGCAATGAACTAAGCCTGTTTATTATGAAGATCTAGATACTAGTATCATTTATCTGCATTGATGTGAATATTTTGATGTTCTATCAGAAACCATCTCCATCACTTACTTTCAGTTGGAATTATTAGAAGATCCGGAAGTCCATTCTAATCTAATGTCGTTCTTATTAGGAAGCGTGGTTCTAATGATAACAGAGAGCTAAAATATATACTATACCTGATAATTATGCTTTACCTAGACCAGAGATGCTGTTTAATCCCTCAGAGGTGCCAATTACTTTTCTGTGCTTGATTTGAAAATGGGATTTCACCAACTACATATTTCCGGGGAACAAACAGACAGAACTGCATTTTCTGTTTGATGGTTAGGATTTTATGAGTACACGCGATTAGCTTTTGAATTTAGTAATAGTCCCAGTTAATGACAGTATGCTGGAGGATTATCTCGAAGGTTTAAACCATAATATATGCAATATTTATATTGATGACGTAATAATTTAGAGCGACTTGAAACTGTTTTCAACAGATTACGACAGTTTAACTTGAAGCTCGCACCTCGCATCTCCGTCGTGATCACTGCGTGATGTTACATAAATTATTCTTAGCGCTATGTCGCCGATAAAACATGCGATAAAAGGCAAATTTGAGGCACAGCATGTTTGGTTACTCCACTACGTATCACGTACGGTTCATAAACGCCATCGGGTGTATACTGTCCTAGAGATTCTAGAGAGATATGGTTCGCTGGGCATTTTATTTATAGATAATGGTTTTTTTTTCCGGTTGTGACAAATCGCAGTAGGTCGCTATTTGCGGACGTCTATTTGCGGAGGTCCCCGAATTCGCGGAGGTCCCCTAAAATTGTCGAAATATATTGATTTTAATTAGGGAACGGGTGCGTATATGTCAATTGATACTATTTTAAACAAATGACGACACGATCATCATAATAGTGGTTTGTTCTATCAATCATATCATAATCATCATCATAATACGGAACAAGTCTTGCGACGTTTCATCCCAATAACATTATTTGCAATGCATGTTTACAAATATATGTATCGTCATTCGATATTTACTTGTGAGTCACTTGACTGTGTTTCTTGTCGTCGAACTCGTATTTTAGATAATAGAAGAATGAGTCTATGTATATTTTGAATTGATCGAGTGTTGGAGCCTCAACAGTGAAGTCTGGCAGATAGTTCCAGCTATTTACCACCCTCTGCATGAAGAAATATTTTCCTATGGCCTTGTTAACAATGTGCATCTGTGGCTTTTTATTATGTCTGCTTGTTCTTCCTGATGAATGTCTTTCTAATAGGTCACAGTCATTGATATTGTAATGACCGTTCAATCGTTTATATTCCTCGATTAGATCTCCTCTAAATATTCGATATTTTAAAGACATCAGATTGAGTCTTATCATTCGGTCTCGGTAGCATAGAGTTTTTATTTGACGAATTAGTTTCGTTGCTTTTCTTTGTATTTCTCTAACACAATGCTTTGATATTTGTGATGTAGGCTCCATGTAGAGTTACAGTATTCGATGATAGGTCTGACCATGCTTCTGTAGAGCGATTAGAAAGTGTCGATGTCCAAGTTAGTGAAAGTTCTGTTGACTATGCCGATGACTTGAGAAGCTTTATTGATTTAGGATATTGTAGGAAGGCTAATCTGGCCGTGTCAAATTGAGTTATAGCGATGGGATTTCTCGTAATACATCTCTTACCAATCGTACAGCGTCCATTATCGGCATTATATCCAGATTTGCACACACACACTGGCGATCCACTCTGTTCAGTACACGTCGCATTAACGCCGCAATCCTTCTTTTCTCTTGTCTTCTTGAATGTTGGGTACCCATCGTGTGTTTTCATACATGTAAGGCGAGTTCCACACTCCTCTTCTTGATTCGTCATACCAAGCTACAAATATATAATTATCCAGAGCAATGGTGTCATACCAAGCTACAAATATATAATTATCCAGAGCAATGGTGTCATACCAAGCTACAAATATATAATTATCCAGAGCAATGGTGTCATACCAAGCTACAAATATATAATTATCCAGAGCAATGGTGTCATACCAAGCTACAAATATATAATTATCCAAAGCAATGGTGTCATACCAAGCTACCGAGGGCAATGGTTTCATACCAAGCTACAAATATATAATTATCCAGAGCAATGGTGTCATACCAAGCTACAAATATATAATTATCCAAAGCAATGGTGTCATACCAAGCTACATATATATAATTATCCAGAGCAATGGTGTCATACCAAGCTACAGATATATAATTATCCAGAGAAATGGTGTCATACCAAGCTACACATATATAATTATCCAGAGCGATGGTATCATACCAAGCTACAAATATATAATTATCCAGAGAAATGGTGTCATACCAAGCTACAAATATATAATTATCCAGAGCAATGGTGTCATACCAAGCTACCGAGAGCAATGGTTTCATACCAAGCTACAAATATATAATTATCCAGAGCAATGGTGTCATACCAAGCTACAAATATATAATTATCCAGAGCAATGGTGTCATACCAAGCTACCGAGAGCAATGGTGTCATACCAAGCTACAAATATATAATTATCCAGAGCAATGGTGTCATACCAAGCTACAAATATATAATTATCCAGAGCAATGGTGTCATACCAAGCTACAAATATATAATTATCCAGAGCAATGGTGTCATACCAAGCTACAAATATATAATTATCCAGAGCAATGGTGTCATACCAAGCTACAAATATATAATTATCCAAAGCAATGGTGTCATACCAAGCTACCGAGGGCAATGGTTTCATACCAAGCTACAAATATATAATTATCCAGAGCAATGGTGTCATACCAAGCTACAAATATATAATTATCCAGAGCAATGGTGTCATACCAAGCTACAAATATATAATTATCCAAAGCAATGGTGTCATACCAAGCTACATATATATAATTATCCAGAGCAATGGTGTCATACCAAGCTACAAATATATAATTATCCAGAGAAATGGTGTCATACCAAGCTACAAATATATAATTATCCAGAGCGATGGTATCATACCAAGCTACAAATATATAATTATCCAGAGAAATGGTGTCATACCAAGCTACAAATATATAATTATCCAGAGCAATGGTGTCATACCAAGCTACCGAGAGCAATGGTGTCATACCAAGCTACAAATATATAATTATCCACAGCAGTGGTGTCATACCAAGCTACAAATATATAATTATCCACAGCAATGGTGTCATACCAAGCTACAAATATATAATTATCCAGAGCAATGGTGTCATACCAAGCTACAAATATATAATTATCCAGAGCAATGGTGTCATACCAAGCTACAAATATATAATTATCCAAAGCAATGGTGTCATACCAAGCTACCGAGGGCAATGGTTTCATACCAAGCTACAAATATATAATTATCCAGAGCAATGGTGTCATACCAAGCTACAAATATATAATTATCCAAAGCAATGGTGTCATACCAAGCTACAAATATATAATTATCCAGAGCAATGGTGTCATACCAAGCTACAAATATATAATTATCCAGAGAAATGGTGTCATACCAAGCTACAAATATATAATTATCCAGAGCGATGGTATCATACCAAGCTACAAATATATAATTATCCAGAGAAATGGTGTCATACCAAGCTACAAATATATAATTATCCAGAGCAATGGTGTCATACCAAGCTACCGAGAGCAATGGTGTCATACCAAGCTACAAATATATAATTATCCACAGCAATGGTGTCATACCAAGCTACAAATATATAATTATCCACAGCAATGGTGTCATACCAAGCTACAAATATATAATTATCCAGAGCAATGGTGTCATACCAAGCTACCGAGTGCAATGGTGTCATACCAAGCTACAACTATATAATTATCCACAGCAATGGTGTCATACCAAGCTACAAATATATAATTATCCACAGCAATGGTGTCATACCAAGCTACAAATATATAATTATCAAGAGCAATGGTGTCCTAACAAGCTACAATATATAATTATCCAGAGCAATGGTGTCACACCAAGCTACAACTATATAATTATCCAGAGCAATGGTGTCATGCCAAGCTACAAATATATAATTATCCAGAGCAATGGTGTCATACCAAGCTACCGAGAGCAATGGTGTCATACCAAGCTACAAATATATAATTATCCACAGCAATGGTGTCATACCAAGCTACAAATATATAATTATCCACAGCAATGGTGTCATACCAAGCTACAAATATATAATTATCCACAGCAATGGTGTCATACCAAGCTACAAATATATAATTATCAAGAGCAATGGTGTCCTAACAAGCTACAATATATAATTATCCAGAGCAATGGTGTCACACCAAGCTACAACTATATAATTATCCAGAGCAATGGTGTCATGCCAAGCTACAAATATATAATTATCCAGAGCAATGGTGTCATACCAAGCTACCGAGAGCAATGGTGTCATACCAAGCTACAAATATATAATTATCCACAGCAATGGTGTCATACAAAGCTACAAATATATAATTATCCACAGCAATGGTGTCATACCAAGCTACAAATATATAATTATCAAGAGCAATGGTGTCCTAACAAGCTACAATATATAATTATCCAGAGCAATGGTGTCACACCAAGCTACAACTATATAATTATCCAGAGCAATGGTGTTATACCAAGCTACAAATATATAATTATCCAGAGCAATGGTTTCATACCAAGCTACAAATATATAATTATCCAGAGAAATGGTGTCACACCAAGCTACAAATATATAATTATCCACAGCAATGGTGCCATACAAAGCTACAAATATATAATTATACAGAGCAATGGTGTCATACCAAGCTACAAATATATAATTATCCAGAGCAATGGTGTCATACCAAGCTACAAATATATAATTATCCAGAGCAATGGTGTCATACCAAGCTACAAATATATAATTATCCAGAGCAATGGTGTCATACCAAGCTACAAATATATAATTATCCAGAGAAATGGTGTCATACCAAGCTACCGAGAGCAATGGTGTCATACCAAGCTACAAATATATAATTATCCAGAGCAATGGTGTCATACCAAGCTACAAATATATAATTACCCAGAGCAATGGTGTCATACCAAGCTACAAATATATAATTATCCAGAGCAATGGTGTCATACCAAGCTACAAATATATAATTATCCAGAGAAATGGTGTCATACCAAGCTACCGAGAGCAATGGTTTCATACCAAGCTACAAATATATAATTATCCACAGCAATGGTGTCATACCAAGCTACAAATATATAATTACCCAGAGCAATGGTGTCATAACAAGCTACAAATATATAATTATCCAGAGCAATGGTGTCATACCAAGCTACAAATATATAATTATCCACAACAATGGTGTCATACCAAGCTACAAATATATAATTACCCAGAGCAATGGTGTCATAACAAGCTACAAATATATAATTATCCAGAGCAATGGTGTCATACCAAGCTACAATTATTATAATTATCCAGAGCAATGGTGTCATACCAAGCTACAAATATATAATTATCCAGAGCAATGGTGTCATACCAAGCTACAAATATATAATTATCCAGAGCAATGGTGTCATACAAAGCTACAGATATATAATTATCCAAAGCAATGGTGTCATACCAAGCTACCGAGAGCAATGGTTTCATACCAAGCTACAAATATATAATTATCCACAGCAATGGTGTCATACCAAGCTACAAATATATAATTATCCACAGCAATGGTGTCATACCAAGCTACCGAGAGCAATGGTTTCATACCAAGCTTCAAATATATAATTATCCAGAGCAATGGTGTCATACCAAGCTACAATTATTATAATTATCCAGAGCAATGGTGTCATACCAAGCTACAAATATATAATTATCCAGAGCGATGGTGTCATACCAAGCTACACATATATAATTATCCAGAGCAATGGTGTCATACCAAGGTACATATATATACTTATCCAGAGCAATGGTGTCATACCAAGATACCCATATATAATTATCCAGAGCAATGGTGTCATACCAAGCTACATATATATAATTATCCAAGCAATGGTGTCATACCAAGCTACAAATATATAATTATCCAGAGCAATGGTGTCATACCAAGCTACAAATATATAATTATCCAAAGCAATGGTGTCATACCAAGCTACAAATATATAATTATCCAGAGCAATGGTGTCATACCAAGCTACAAATATATAATTATCCACAGCAATGGTGTCATACCAAGCTACAAATATATAATTATCCAAAGCGATGGTGTCATACCAAGCTACAAATATATAATTATCCAGAGCAATGGTGTCATACCAAGCTACAAATATATACTTATCCACAGCAATGGTGTCATACCAAGCTACAAATATATAATTATCCACAGCAATGGTGTCATACCAAGCTACAAATATATAATTATCCAGAGCAATGGTGTCATACCAAGCTACAAATATATAATTATCCAGAGCAATGGTTTAATACCAAGCTACAAATATATAATTATCCAGAGAAATTGTGTCATAACAAGTTACAATTATTATAATTATCCAGAGCAATGGTGTCATACCAAGCTACAAATATATAATTATCCAGAGCAATGGTGTCATACCAAGCTACAAATATATAATTATCCAGAGCAATGGTGTCATACCAAGCTACAAATATATAATTATCCAGAGAAATGGTGTCATACCAAGCTACAAATATATAATTATCCAGAGCATTGGTGTCATACCAAGCTACAAATATATAATTATCCACAGCAATTGTGACCTACCAAGCTACAAATATATAATTATCCAGAGCAATGGTGTCATACCAAGCTACCGAGAGCAATGGTTTTATACCAAGCTACAAATATATAATTATCCAGAGCAATGGTGTCATACCAAGCTACAAATATATAATTATCCAGATAAATGGTGTCATACCAAGCTACAAATATATAATTATCCAGAGCAATGGTGTCATACCAAGCTACCGAGAGCAATGGTTTCATACCAAGCTACAAATATATAATTATCCAGAGCAATGGTGTCATACCAAGCTACAAATATATAATTATCCAGAGAAATGGTGTCATACCAAGCTACCGAGAGCAATGGTTTCATACCAAGCTACAAATATATAATTATCCAGAGCAATGGTGTCATACCAAACTACAAATATATAATTATCCAGAGAAATGGTGTCATACCAAGCTACCGAGAGCAATGGTTTCATACCAAGCTACAAATATATAATTATCCAGAGCAATGGTGTCATACCAAGCTACAAATATATAATTATCCAGAGCAATGGTGTCATACCAAGCTACAAATATATAATTATCCAGAGAAATGGTGTCATACCAAGCTACCGAGAGCAATGGTTTCATACCAAGCTACAAATATATAATTATCCAGAGCAATGGTGTCATACCAAGCTACAAATATATAATTATCCAGAGCAATGGTGTCATACCAAGCTACAACATATAATTATCCAGAGCAATGGTGTCATACCAAGCTACAAATATATAATTATCCAGAGAAATGGTGTCATACCAAGCTACAAATATATAATTATCCAGAGCAATTGTGTCAAACCAAGCTACCGAGAGCAATGGTTTCATATCAAGCTACAAATATATAATTATCCAGAGCAATGGTGTCATACCAAGCTGCAAATATATAATTATCCAGAGCAATGGTGTCATACCAAGCTACAAATATATAATTATCCAGAGCAATGGTGTCCTACCAAGCTACAAATATATAATTATCCAGAGCAATGGTGTCATACCAAGCTACAAATATATAATTATCCAGAGCAATGGTGTCATACCAATCTTCAAATATATAATTATCCAGAGCAATGGTGTCCTACCAAGCTACAAATATATAATTATCCAGAGCAATGGTGTCCTACCAAGCTACAAATATATAATTATCCAGAGCAATGGTGTTATTGTAATGTAGGTGCAATATTATTTTATTTATATCAATTTTTGTTTTTATTTTTGCATTAATGACATGTTATTTGTGTGCATGAAACTGATAAGTTAGTCTTCAAGCATTTGATAGTCTTCAGAGACACAAATAAAAAATGATATAGCTATAAATGATATACATGTAAATAGCTAACAATGTGGTAATAATTTCAATAACTCGATCCAAAAAAATAAATAAATAAATAAATAAATAAAAACAAAAAGCCATATTAAAGTACTGGCAAACTAGTGACACATATAGTTTTTTTTATTTTCCTATGTAAAACAATAACATGCATTAGGGAAGTGATCATTGTAAATATATGTGCTAATTGCTTTTCCTCCTCTGTTCTCACCCAACTGTAATCCATCAGTTCATTAATCTTCTTATCATGCTCTGTACCTCTTACTTAATCTTGACTTCCACTTCTCATTGAACACTATATGTAATCTATTCTTATCTGATGAGATGGCTCTATATAAGCATCTGATGCTTGTTGTCAAATCCTCTTCCTCCCTTCTAGTCTTCTATTCATACATGTGTCATGTTTTATAATTATATAATTTTGGGAAGAAATAAAATATTGTTTAAACAGGTCTTCAAGCGTCATGCCATTTGGAGTAATGTATCATTATACTAACATCCCCCAAAACTAAAACAAATCGACCATGCCACTTCAATGAAAACATCATATGAAATACCTAACAACGCACAATTCTAAATATTTACTTCTCGATTTGGGAAGTAACTATCGGCGATAAACTGATGCAAACGATGTCGCCATCGCGAGTCACTGCATTTAACTAATACCAGCAGTGTGACCCATCGCGAGTCACTGCATTTAACTAATACCAGCAGGGTGACCCATCGCGAGTCACTGCATTTAACTAATACTAGCAGGGTGACCCATCGCTAGTCACTGCATTTAACTAATACTAGCAGGGTGACCCATCGCGAGTCACTGCATTTAACTAATACTAGCAGGGTGACCCATCGCGAGTCACTGCATTTAACTAATACTAGCAGGGTGACCCATCGCGAGTCACTGCATTTAACTAATACTAGCAGGGTGACCCATCGCGAGTCACTGCATTTAACTAATACTAGCAGGGTGACCCACCGCGAGTCACTGCATTTAACTAATACTAGCAGGGTGACACACCGCGAGTCACTGCATTTAACTAATACTAGCAGGGTGACCCACCGCGAGTCACTGCATTTAACTAATATTAGCAGGGTGACCCACCGCGAGTCACTGCATTTAACTAATACTAGCAGGGTGACCCACCGCGAGTCACTGCATTTAACTAATACTAGCAGGGTGACCCATCGCGAGTCACTGCATTTAACTAATACTAGCAGGGTGACCCACCGCGAGTCACTGCATTTAACTAATACTAGCAGGGTGACCCACCGCGAGTCACTGCATTTAACTAATACTAGCAGGGTGACCCACCGCGAGTCACTGCATTTAACTAATACTAGCAGGGTGACCCACCGCGAGTCACTGCATTTAACTAATACTAGCAGGGTGACCCACCGCGAGTCACTGCATTTAACTAATACTAGCAGGGTGACCCATCGCGAGTCACCCGCATTTAACTAATACTAGCAGGGTGACCCATCGCGAGTCACTGCATTTAACTAATACTAGCAGGGTGACCCACCGCGAGTCACTGCATTTAACTAATACTAGCAGGGTGACCCACCGCGAGTCACTGCATTTAACTAATACTAGCAGGGTGGCCCACCGCGAGTCACTGCATTTAACTAATACTAGCAGGGTGACACACCGCGAGTCACTGCATTTAACTAATACTAGCAGGGTGACCCACCGCGAGTCACTGCATTTAACTAATATTAGCAGGGTGACCCACCGCGAGTCACTGCATTTAACTAATACTAGCAGGGTGACCCACCGCGAGTCACTGCATTTAACTAATAATAGCAGGGTGACCCACCGCGAGTCACTGCATTTAACTAATACTAGCAGGGTGACCCATCGCGAGTCACTGCATTTAACTAATACTAGCAGGGTGACCCATCGCGAGTCACTGCATTTAACTAATACTAGCAGGGTGACCCACCGCGAGTCACTGCATTTAACTAATACTAGCAGGGTGACACACCGCGAGTCACTGCATTTAACTAATACTAGCAGGGTGACCCACCGCGAGTCACTGCATTTAACTAATATTAGCAGGGTGACCCACCGCGAGTCACTGCATTTAACTAATACTAGCAGGGTGACCCACCGCGAGTCACTGCATTTAACTAATACTAGCAGGGTGACCCATCGCGAGTCACTGCATTTAACTAATACTAGCAGGGTGACCCACCGCGAGTCACTGCATTTAACTAATACTAGCAGGGTGACCCACCGCGAGTCACTGCATTTAACTAATACTAGCAGGGTGACCCACCGCGAGTCACTGCATTTAACTAATACTAGCAGGGTGACCCACCGCGAGTCACTGCATTTAACTAATACTAGCAGGGTGACCCACCGCGAGTCACTGCATTTAACTAATACTAGCAGGGTGACCCATCGCGAGTCACCCGCATTTAACTAATACTAGCAGGGTGACCCATCGCGAGTCACTGCATTTAACTAATACTAGCAGGGTGACCCACCGCGAGTCACTGCATTTAACTAATACTAGCAGGGTGACCCACCGCGAGTCACTGCATTTAACTAATACTAGCAGGGTGGCCCACCGCGAGTCACTGCATTTAACTAATACTAGCAGGGTGACACACCGCGAGTCACTGCATTTAACTAATACTAGCAGGGTGACCCACCGCGAGTCACTGCATTTAACTAATATTAGCAGGGTGACCCACCGCGAGTCACTGCATTTAACTAATACTAGCAGGGTGACCCACCGCGAGTCACTGCATTTAACTAATAATAGCAGGGTGACCCACCGCGAGTCACTGCATTTAACTAATACTAGCAGGGTGACCCACCGCGAGTCACTGCATTTAACTAATACTAGCAGGGTGACCCACCGCTAGTCACTGCATTTAACTAATACTAGCAGGGTGACCCACCGCGAGTCACTGCATTTAACTAATAATAGCAGGGTGACCCACCGCGAGTCACTGCATTTAACTAATACTAGCAGGGTGACCCACCGCGAGTCACTGCATTTAACTAATACTAGCAGGGTGACCCACGCGAGTCACTGCATTTAACTAATACTAGCAGGATGACCCACCGCGAGTCACTGCATTTAACTAATACTAGCAGGGTGACCCACTGCGAGTCACTGCATTTAACTAATACTAGCAGGGTGACCCATCGCGAGTCACTGCATTTAACTAATACTAGCAGGGTGACCCATCACGAGTCACTGCATTTAACTAATACTAGCAGGGTGACCCACCGCGAGTCACTGCATTTAACTAATACTAGCAGGGTGACCCACCGCGAGTCACTGCATTTAACTAATACTAGCAGGGTGACGCACCGCGAGTCACTGCATTTAACTAATACTAGCAGGGTGACCCATCGCGGGTCACTGCATTTAACTAATACTAGCAGGGTGACCCACCGCGAGTCACTGCATTTAACTAATACTAGCAGGGTGACCCACCGCGAGTCACTGCATTTAACTAATACTAGCAGGGTGACCCATCGCGAGTCACTGCATTTAACTAATACTAGCAGGGTGACCCACCGCGAGTCACTGCGTTTAACTAATACTAGCAGGGTGACCCATCGCGAGTCACTGCATTTAACTAATACTAGCAGGGTGACCCACCGCGAGTCACTGCATTTAACTAATACTAGCAGGGTGACCCACCGCGAGTCACTGCATTTATCTAATACTAGCAGGGTGACCCACCGCGAGTCACTGCATTTAACTAATACTAGCAGGGTGACCCACCGCGAGTCACTGCATTTAACTAATACTAGCAGGGTGACCCACCGCGAGTCACTGCATTTGACTAATACTAGCAGGGTGACCCACCACGAGTCACTGCATTTAACTAATACTAGCAGGGTGACCCACCGCGAGTCACTGCATTTAACTAATACTAGCAGGGTGACCCACCGCGAGTCACTGCATTTAACTAATACTAGCAGGGTGACCCAGCGTGGTGAGAAGTGTCAAGTGGTCTTGCTAATTTGCTATGATGTTGGTGGGTCCTGCTTAATTGGTATGATGCTGGTAGGGCAAACTGATGCTGTTAAGAAAAAGTACCATTGCTTTTTCTAAAGATGTCATTGCCACGGTGTTTGGATAATATGGATGAATCAAAGAAAAGCCAGTGGACGTATGAAACATTCATGAACCGATAGACTTTAAACTTTTCAACAATGGCTGAACTGGTGCTCACAAAACAACAGAATTAGTCATCTTGGTTATGTTCACTTTGCAATAGCCAACATTTATTATTAAAATATTTTGTAACGTATAGATGTTTTGCTAATTATATTATTATACTAATAATGGCTTTTCCTCCTTTCTTTAAAATTTTCACCAAAAAACGCGAAAATGACAACTTTAGATAAAAATAACAGTACTTTTTCGTAGCAGCATCATTTTGCTCTACCAGCACCATATCCGTTTAGCGGGACCAATCTGAACCACCAACATAGCAAATCAGCAGGACCACTTGACACACAGGTCCCTAGAACAAACATTTACCCCACACGCAATAATACTTAATCCTATAGAAAGGTATCCATCGGGGCTATCATTTTATAATATTTTAAAGTCCACAAACTGGTTCAAAACATACAAAACTAGTATGTGCTTCATAAACGTGTTTCATATATAGATAGAAAGACAATTCATATCCCGTGTACAAATTGGTTATGAATAACTCAGGTTATGACCTTAGGTCTGACACAGACGGGCTGTTTTCCCCACTCGTCTGACATGACGTCCGCTCCAGGAATCTGATTTGGCAATAATTTGTACCGACTCGAGCCTCAAAGTCACTTTCAACGATAAATAAACATAAATGCCCCTTATCTTTCGTATTTATTGAAAATATCAGTTCCATGAACCATGAAGCGATCAACTAAATTCCAAAAATAAATCTTGTGCAGTCTACCCTGAGGTTTATAGTTATAGTTATTCATATGCAACACAATAAATCCATATTTAGAAAAAAATAAATAAACACACAGTTAAGATTGAATTAACACGAATGCCGATTTATAAACATACATATAACTTCATAAATGTTTAGAGCATAAATTCATTACTTTTTCGACATATATTTGATTTATATTTGACCAATGATTAAATAGCATTATGTCACTTCAAAATGGCGATAGAATGTTGATAATTGCCGGGTTGTGAAATTGAATTTTTCAATAAATATGAGAGGCATGTGGCCGTTGTGTGATTGGTTTGGGTGGGTCAGTAAACTATTCTTCGTCAAATGATGTATACTATATATGTGTTACTTACCGTCGATAGTGTCTTTAAGGAGCGATTCTATATAAAAACCTAGTCTTTGACAAAGGAGTAGCGGATGTCATGTCGATCGAGTGAAACAACAGCCAGTTTGCGTCAGACCTGTGCTCATAACCGGAGTTCTTCTAAACCAATTTTGCACGGGATACATCAAATTGAAGAGTAATAAAATATCATTCTGCCTATATATGAGGCATTTATGTCTCAAAAATTATATTTGTGTATTTTGAAACAGTTTGTGGACTTTGAAAAAGTTATATTAAATTTAGGCGGCCAAGTTGGATACCTTTCTATAGGATTATTGGGGGTGGGGTAAAAAAAAAATCTGGGGACCTGTGCTTGACCAGGGGTGACACATGCCTACCATGTAGTATTGAGCAGAGAGCGAGCATCCACATTCGGAAGATTTCACACATGTCGTCCCACTTAAAACAAATCCTTCATTGCATGCACAGGTTTCGTATCCACCCTTCACGCAGTTGTTCAAAGCGAATAGGTCGTTGCATGTCGCTGGACAATCTTCTATTTCAGCGAGATAGTGAGAGTTTTCTGGACACGGATAAGCTGCAAAAAGAACACACAACCTGCATCAGTGATGAATTCGACACCTCTGTTTTATGGTGCCCACATCAGTTATGAGCAATGGGAGTGCCAAATTGTCCTGGTCTCATTAAAATGTAGACCAAGTACACAACAGCTTGAGATTTCAGTTGGGTTGATGCTATTTTGGACCGAGTCCTGTCACCTTTCTCTTCTTTAAGACTTTATGCCCAGAATCGTGGGTGGGATTATCTTGCTTGTCTGTCGTCCGATTAGGTCAAATGGACACTTGTTATATATGAACATAGAGGGCAGCCTTTCCCAAGCACGATAAGATTGAACATGTGTTTATAACAGAGGTCCATTAAATGTTAAAGCAACGGAATTTATAAGTAAAAAAAACTTTATTTTCCAGAGAATTTTGATTTGTCGCGCTATCAGAAAATGTATGTAAACAATATATTAAACGATCGTATCATCACTATACCTCTTTCTATCACGGTAAATATACATCGTCAGATGATGAATCATATTCGGGGGTTCTATCACGGTAAATATACATCGTCAGATGATGAATCATATTCGGGGGTTCACATGAATGACAGGTTTGATCCAAGAACCAACATTTGAGACCTTTCATATAATGAACTACTTTACTGATAAGAATAAGAATAGCTTTTGTATATAGTGTTTGTAAATTATTCATATGGTCCAAAAACGTTTTGAAGATGGCTACAGAGTCCATTTGTGAGAAAGTAGTGCCATTCAAATTTCTTGACACTCAACTGTGGAGTTAGTTTAGTCGGATGTATAGGAACTTTACTATTCAACTGTCTAGACATTAATAGTTGGACTATACCCATTTTGAATTGGAGAATTTCTTTAATTGAGCATTCTAGTATATGGATCACTTGAGTTTCCGATAATTTGATTTCACAGTGCGTACAGCACCCTATGCCACTCAATTGCTGGATAGATGGAAAGGGCTGCTTATCACGTGACTGAACCCATATGCAAGTGTACATTTTTTAAATTCCAACTAAGAGTACTGTGGTCCATTGTCTGAAACAAGAATACTCGTAATGCCTAAATGTGATAAAATAGATTTCATATTGTTTATCATAAAGCAGAGGTTACTGATGTCAACTTTCGAATTTCAATCCAACGAGAGAAATAGGCCAGAACAAGAAGGTATAATAGTACCATTTATTATGGTCATACAAGTCTGTCGCATCATTTTCATCTGGAATTTCTGATGGAATAAGCGGTTCTGGCCTGTTGTCAGCGTTACGATTATTAAACACGACAGTTTTGTACTAATTATCCAACGCTGCGGCTTACACCAGGTCACTAAACTGAACATTTAGCCAGCTCTCAACATTTCATTATGCCTTGGTGTCCTTCATGTATCTTGTCAAAAATGTTTTGTCGCAGGCTTTCGGTAATCACAATACGTGTTCCATACATTAATATTTCTTCACTCACAGTCAGTTCAACCTGAAATGGCCAGTAGAGCTTGGTTGGTCCCTTTATTCGAGTCTTATCTGGTCATCCTTCTAAAGTATATTGAACATTTTTCTCAACAAATGATGTCTTGCTGTTGATGTGAACGTATTTGGTACAACCTTTTAGCTGATGCAGGAAGATGGTCAATAATTTTATGATATGTATACCATTATCGTGTTCCCAATTCCAGTCAATTGTGGTTGGTGGTGATACTGGTGCTCTCCATAAGACATCTGCATCGGTCGTTTTCAGCATCTTTCCAGGTACATGCGACAGTGTGAAATGAAACCACATAAGTCTCATGCAGAATCATTGTAATCCAGGTGGAAGATAATACAAGTTGATTGCAACAAGGACAATCGGGATTTGTGATCAGTTTCGATAAGAAATTTCTTCCAATAATGTAGTGAGACCATGTGATTCTTAAACAATCACGTTCTCATTTCAGTTTCAGTCAGCGACCTGGTTTCAAATGCAATTGGCCGTCATTCAATTTGTATTCTCTGCTAAAGGTGTCCACAATGCGCAATATATCCAAGGCCGCGACCACGGCAGAGGGGATTAGCTGCATAGTCCTCTGCCAAGTCCAAAACAGCTCACTCCGAATCGCTCGGGCGGCTAAGTTCTTTTCAGAACGGCCACACAACTCACAAGCGATCCGGGCTCAGCTAGCCGGAACAACGACAAGACGCAGAGCGAAAAGCTTTGCGACTTGTCCGCTCAACGGCTAACCAAGGAATGATGTTTGACATCTTTATTGGAGGTTTGGGGAGGGGACCCCGGGAGGATTTGAAACGGCAGTATGCCGTTTCCTACAATCCACTTTTGGCTGATGGATGGGGTTATGAAATGGTATGGACATTTACATTACATGAGGATGAAAAAAATGATCTATACGTGATGTTGTTTTTTTTTTGGTTTCTTTTTCTTTCTGTTGTGGTTTTCTTCTGTTTGTTGTTGTCGCCTTTGATTGATCGCTGCTTCAATTTGTCTGTCTATTTCTGCATCTTGAATGGCTTTTTCTTCCCATTCTTTCTGCTGTTGTTGTTCTCGTCGTTGTTGTTGTTGTTTTTTTTAGACTTTCAGCCGCGATTTCTGCCATCAATCTGTTGGACTTTGCGACTAACTCTTCATCGGAACGGATGTAGTCTGTGCCGCCGCTGGTGTTGTTGTCGGGTCATATTACGGTTGGTTGCGGTGTCCCTGCACCGGGCAGAAGACCTCTGGATACCAGCATCCTCTGTCCGAAACTCGATGCAGAGAACCAGAGCCCGTATCAGCCTGCATAGCAGCTAACGCGGCGTTAGGGATTAGTTCCATAATCCATCCTGAGCCTAATCCAAAACCATCTCACCCGGCGCTTGCACGAGGGCAGCTGCTTCCCGAAGCTTAAGGTTACAATCCGCTCAGATCACCCGTGCAAACGTCTGATGACCGGAACAGCAAGCACACGGAATAGATTATCGTGCGCTCCGCTCGACGGTCACCAGATGTTTGACATCTAATCAGCGTTTTTTGTTTATATATGATTTGAAGAGAGTTGTTATCTGTGAGCGCAATGAATATTGGATTTAAAACACTAATCTTCAAAACGCTTAATCTATACACTGTTTATGTAATTATTTGTTGATCAAGCAGTCTGGAAGATAAAATTCGTAAATGCATTGTTGCATAATTGGATGTACAAAAGTACTTCACTCAATGCCATGTCAGTTACGTAATCTGTCATAAACTGCCTCCCGTCTAATAACAATAACCTGGTTTCACATCATAAAAGGTTTGAATACAATAGATATGCAAGTTATCACCTCACGTTAATGAGCAACATTTGTTTTTATCTCGGCGAAAATAGCGATGATAACTAACACACTTCATTACTCTAGCAGTTTGCGATCATGGTGTCAGCGTGCTATAGAGTAACTAACACACCTCATTACTCTAGCAGTTTGCGACCATGGTGTCAGCAGCATAGAGTAACTAACACACCTCATTACTCTAGCAGTTTGCGATCATGGTGTCAGCGTGCTATTGCACTTGGTTAAGCGGATTAATGTGATTATAATTATATAGATTATTGTTCACATCCATCAATTTGGAGAGCATATATACAACTGACAAATGTACATATATAAGTATGCATGACAATATGTGAACACAAAACAACTTATGTGCACATAACATTATTGAATTAGGCATTATAAGACACGTATAATTTTAGTTAAGTTTTGTGTCGTAATGGCGTACGATGGCACTTGCATTGCAGTGGCGATGCCATGTCACACACACATGGTCATGTTATGATATTTAATAATTTAAGTGTCCAATATCGTAAATGTTTTGTAAATGTATCTATATCACATGCGTTCAGTCTAGATATAAGTACCACAATGTATCAATTATTATACAGATAATAACACTTGTAATGTCACATGGAAATGTCCCACCCATTAAATTAATCATTTCATGTCCGATATCGTGAATGTTTTGTAAATATATATATATATATATATCACAAGTGTGTGGTCCAGATATATGTACCACAATCAATATAATATAACTGTTACAATAAATATGGAATATAATAGATATGCAAGTTATCACCTCACGTTAATGAGCAACATTTGTTTTTATCTCGGCGAAAATAGCGATGACAACTGACACACATCGTTACTCTAGCAGTTTGCGACCATGGTGTCAGAGAGTTATTACACTTGGTTAAGCGGATTAATGTGATTATAATTATATAGAATGTTGGTTTCATTTTTTTGCACTGATGACCCAGCCATTTCTGACTTTGATTTCCACCGTGCTTTTTGTATATGGCCAGATATATTTTGCATTAATTAATATTGACTTACATGAATTGATCTATTTTCAACGTGTGACATAACCCATACCTATATGTTCGTATCATATTATGTTTTAAAAGTTGTGTTTGTGTTTTAATTCTGAGTAAAAATACAGTTTAAAACAAATATTTATTCGTCAATTGTGAACCACCCAGAAAATGAGGATTTAATTTCATTTTGCCAAAACTTTTGGCCAAATTTTGTTTGATCCAACACGAACACTGTTAATAATGGAAACATGTGGCTCTGGTCGCTTAGTATATATATTAATATCGCGGAAGTACACTCAAATGTGGGTGAAATGTCGCTGTAGCTGTTTTCACCCAGATTAAGTCAAATTAAAATTAGACTCTGAACAAGTTATGCATTACAGCTAAACGAAATATCAGGGATTTCCATTTCTTCCAAGAAGCAGTAAGCATTGTCAGCCAATCACATAATTCGGAAAGCCTGACTGCCCAGCTAACTCATGTAGTCTCTGTACGCCAAGTTATACACAATTGACATATACTTCTACAGCCGAATGTTAAACTACCCCGCCCCCATTGACCATCCTATCTTTCTGACATTTCTTAAACCTAACTACTCTCCTTTCGTCCCATTGGTTACCTTTAATTCCCTAAGCACACCCCACTCCAGTTCTTATCTTATCTCTTGTTATCTGTTGTTGAGTGCGATCTATATCAAAATCACCATTAAGTTATTTAAAGTACAAACCAGAAAAATTCCCGTCTGACACACCCGAACGGCCTTATGTAGTTCGGAAAATTTAAGCGATCTGGGAGAGGACTTACAAAAAAGCCACAATAGGCTTGTTGTCTCATCATTTTCCAATCACCCATACTCATCCATTAGCATTTTTGTAAAATATTCATCTTGTTTTGTATTGGGAATAAATATTGTTTACACCAATCACAAAATTTAAAATTAAAGCGATGAAGCCAATCAGGTGTTTATTGGAATTCCTATACAGTGACTACGATCCCCCACTTTCTCATAAAATAGCTATATAGCATCATACGTTGTCTGTCATTCACTGTATTTACAAATTTAGAGATAATACCTGGTAATGAGAATATAATTAAGTATTTTCAAAGAATTTCAACTAATTATTCATGAAAACGAAACCGAAAGAAGATATATGTAATCGTAAATATATTTGTGCGCCGTGATGTCATATTGCAGGGATTGTATCGCAGTGCAGGCAGAAGATATTTATAGCGGCGGTAATATGAATGATAAGTGAAATCTTTTAGACTCCTCTGTAATACCTACATAGGTTATCCCAGTCTAGTTAATAACTACACCAAGGTTTCCTTTCTGTCAACTCTAATTTGAAAGTAATGAAAATTAGGTCTGGTTTTAATAAGACTGAGCTTATCCGAGAGTCTGATTTTAAGTTGACTGAACCAGACTGTAAAATATTGCATTATCTCCACTCACGGCATAAACTTTCTGATCTCCAGTCTATCACATAACCAGCCATACTGCAATGTTCTTCTGCTGCGGAGAGACTCTGGCAGCCATCAGATCCAATGCACACGTCGTATACACATGCTAGATAGTAAAGTTCAAGATCTACTTCATCATCATCTAAACAAGCCTGGAATGGATTATTTGTTGTCGGTCGCAGTAGCAGGCATCGTCCAGCATCTGTGTCATTAGATATACAGTCTTGTGCTTTCGATTCAGAACAGCTAAAATAGCAATTTGTTTTATAGGTTAACCATTATAGGTAAGTGGGTGTCTGACCAGGTGACACATTTGACAGGGTCAGCTAAAATCAAACCTAGCCACCCCCCCGGAACGACAGTAACAAGTCAGAATGGAGGACTGGCTGCATGATAGACTATAAAGTCATTCCATTTGCCAACTTAGGAATAGTGAAGGAAATAATGGCTTACAGCGTATCGTCATAATTTCCCCACATAAGGAAGGTGGTATGCATAAATACATGAAAGACACGAGAAAGGGGAGGCCCGGAGGGTATATAGGGGAGGCCCGGAGGGTATATAGGGGAGGCCCGGGGGGTATATCTGCTAGTCATATTAAAGAAAAGGCTAAACATAATATTATATTTACATACCCCTAATATCTCTTCCGATTTCCCCATAGCGTTACGGTAGACACGCCCCCTTATTCAATGCGTTCATAAACATATGAACGCAACGTGACGTCACTTCCAATGTCGTTCATAGGTTTATGAACACATTGGTCCCGGAAATCACCGGGGATTGTCGGACATTACCGACTGCTTGAGTATCTAGTCAGCCAATACGCCAAGGATTTGATAGCAAACAATATGTAATCGAGGTTCGAAAGATCACGATTGGATGGCTAGTGGCATCTAATCGCGAGCACGGGTGGCACGAGATGTTCGATTGACTATCATAATGTTGGTTATCATATAATCCCATATCCCATTATATGTCAAATATAGCGAATTATCGAAATATGAAATACAACGAAAAAGCGAAATAGGAAAATACAGCGAAATAATACGAAAAATCGAAATAGGAAAATACAACGAAATAGCGAAATAGGGCGAAATATAGAGCGAAATATAGAAATAGGAAATTATTTTTATAAACGAAATAACGGAGATATTTGAAAAAGTGTTTTTGACGAAATAACGGACATATTTGGAGAAGTGATTTAAAGAGCGTAAGTATATAAATATAAATAATAAACGGCGGATTCAACGTGGTCATGGGTTTTGACCGCGATAAAAAATCAGCAAACTCCGCATGAACCCCTTCGGGGTTCATGCAGTTTGCTGAATTTTTCTCGCGGTCAAAATCCCATGACCACATTGAAACCGCCGTTCATTTCTTATATAATGGCCAAGGTCCCAATTTATCGCAGAGAAATTGCTCCTCGTTCTCATGACATGAAATTTGAAGTGGAAACTGGATCATGGTGCGATTTAATGACCGAATAGTTTATGACATTTTTATTTATTTGAAAGTGTTAACTAACTATTGACAGTTGTCTTGCCTTGACTTGTTCAAACTTTTAATGACCACGTAAATACGAATTTGTGGAAATTGTAGACCTAAATGCAATGCGGTTCCAGTTGCTTATGTAGAAGTCAGAAGGTGATTACCGGTGATCAATGCTGTGTTGCGGTGATCCATGGTCGTATATATAATGTAGTGAGCTTTGGATAAACTGCCGCCGCCATGCTGACTACACCATAGCCCTAATCCTCGACACTAAAGCTTTCGGTCTTGAGTGAGTCAACGAGAATCACTCTTCCAACATAATCGTCACGATGTTGAGCGTTTTGCTTACCGCTCATTCTTTATGTACTGTATAGACTATATTTACGATTATTCATTGAACATTCTTGGAAGTGTAGATGTGCAAAATATTCGACGCAAGACAGTGTCGGACGAACTACACCACAGGGGCTTCAAACGTACTCCAGTGTCCGTCCCCTCCTGTGATGTCGTTACACACCGGCCCTATAATTATTCTACACTGAATCCAGGGATGTGGCTAAACGTTGGAGGGAATCCCCCCCCCCCTTGTAGCCCAACCCTGGAAAACTTTATTTGCACCCCTTCTATTATATAATATTAACATGTTGTTTGGGTGATAGATCATGTTTAAAACATGATATATATCATGTTTAATCATGTTAAAAACATGGTTGTAATGTGACACATTTTTATAAGGTTGAGTTTTGGAATTTTTCAACTGATACATCAAACTGTCGGATTCTTAGAAATTTCGAACCTATATAACAACGCACTCAAACGTTGGAAATTTCGCAACCGATGGCCATTATTTTGCAACCGATTGCCATTTCAGCTTAAAATTTCGACCGATAGTAGAGGAGAATATTTGAATATTTGTCCAAGAACGGCATTATTTACACATATTGGTTAGCAATTCATACTATTTACTATTGGAACGATTGTATGAATTGTTTTCACTCTGAAATTTACAATTACCGTCGATTTAGACATGAAATTATATGTTTTTTTTACCAAACTTTTTCTTTTTTTTTGGACGAGGAGGTCACACACCTCCAACACGCTGTCCTCGCGTCCAGGTCTAAATCCACAGTGTATATTATGCCCCCCCTCCTCCGACCGTGATTGTCCCGTATTTGCATGGTTATCCTGATTTAAACAATATTTATTTGCCCAAATTGATATTACATTTATGATGAACAACATTTTGATGATGGAAACATGAGTAGAATAGAAAAGGGGAATAGGATCTAGCAGCAAGCATATATCTGCTTTTGTTGAGCTATCTCCTCAGAGAAGTAGAAAGATTGTAGAAATCAAGAAAGCGCGAATGACAAGTGGCCGAGTTCGAGAAACAATAGGTTTAAGAAATGATGGTATATTAATATTATGATGTACAGACGAGTTTACAATATGTGTTGAAAGGATAAGTAAGCTTATGAAGGTAATAAGGAGAGGAGTTATTTTAATTGTGGAACATATTAATATAGCAATATTTAATTTAAACTTACTTCAACGATGTAACCGAGTGTTGGATACCTGCATGCTTTATCTTCACATTTTCGAAAAATATTGTGTTTACCATGAGATAGCACATATTCAAGTTAAATAGAAGGCATGCATATATGTGCAAATTAATATCTGAGTTTTAAACGATTAATGACAGCCAATACGCACACGATTGGATAGCGAAAGATACTTAATTGGGGTTCACAATTAGATAGCGATTGTTATAAAATGGCAATAACACGTCGTGGCACGCGAGGTTCGGAATGAGGCTAGGATTATTGAGGAAAAAACTGAGGTGTTTGAAGAGCATTCCGAGAAGCCCACCCACCCAACAGGAGAATTTGACTTATATTTGACTAAAGTTGATCAATTGTGGTGTTGTAAATTCCTTTCATACAAATCTCGTTTATTTCGTCAAAGTACGTTCTGTATCGTTCGTTATCACCCTTCCGATTAACACATAATACTAATTTTGAAATGCGATCCTAACTTCGCATCACCTGTGTCTTTCGTTATCTAATCGCGTGCATATTAAGTGAAAAAAAATATAACCCTCCACTGACCCTTGAATGGAAGGTTCATCATCTGGTATTCGGAAGCTGGAGCCAACTTGGAACTCATTCTCTCGTCCCGTTGATGTATGTGAGCCATCAGCCTTGATGATGTAATCAGCAGACCCATCACAGCTTCCACATAGACCGCTCGTCGTGTTTCTGTATCCTTTGTTGAGTTCCACGGTTGACACGTGACCACCGTCCCATTTAAACTTGAGACCACACGTCTGCGAATACAGCTCCGTGAACGTCCCGCGAAACGTAATCATGACATTCTCGTCTGCATATGGTGTGGATACTTCATTTCTGCTGCCAATCTGTGGGTGATAAGTGGAGAAGTTGTACATCATACCATGAATCTCTACTCTAGCTATGCCAGTAGAGATCATATTCCACCAGCACAAAACCTGTTGCGACTGGGAAGTGTATAACATTGAAAAAACAGTGCAGGTAATATATTTATTAGTTATTACCTGTTCCTTAACAATGTACTTCACTGTGGTGAATTCCTAACTCGAAATTGCACGATTTAAGTGACTTTGTGGGCGTTTTTGCTTTGCATCGCTAATAATTACGGAATATCTCCAAGTAAAATCACCACCCAAAAAAAACATGCAATCTCGAGCTGGGACCAACGCCTACTGTGAACTATCTTGTTGAGGAACAAGTATTAACACAGACATATAATCCCTGCCTTGTTTGTTCAATGATGTTATAACGTTCCCTGTCAGAACAGGTCAGAATATTAAATAGTTCCTAGGTTTTGTACTGGTGGAATACGATCTCTACGGGCGTTAACCATAGTAGATATTCATGGCATGATCAGTGGGGAAGTTGCAGAATTAGTTTCGTCGTTTGAAATAATAGACAAAACCAAACTATATGGCGCCATTTTGCATTTGGGAGGACTTTCATTTGGATGTAATTTAAGACAGTTCTTCGCCTCAGTGTTCCCAACTCACAATTGTAAGCATGTGTGGAGTGACAATAACGCTTACTGATGTTAAAATCGATGATTTTCGGCGATTTTTTTAATTTCTGGTGGCCATTTTGGCCGCCATCTTGCATTTGGATGAATATTCCTCAATTCAGGTATAAGAGGAATCCTAGCTCGAGTATTTCCTGTACATATATATGCATGGGTGTTATCATAGCAATAGCATTCATTGATTCGAAACAGACATCGCTTTATTAGCGTCGATTCGGCTTTGACCGGATTATACCGGCATTTGGGAAAACATGATATCGGACAAAAATATCCAGCAAGGAATGTATATTATGGACCCTGTGCGTTTGTCAATGATTCTTCTATGCAATAAATATATAAAATTTCGCCAAGATGCCCATATTTTCATACAGAGACAAACGAAATGTGGTAAATTAAATGTCAGCAAAAATAGAAATTTTCACATTTCGGCGGCCACCTTGGCTGCTATATCGGATTTTGGTGTCGCATTTTTTGGCTAGTTTGTAAGGGTTGTATAATAGCATAACGAACCGAGCGGAAAAGAAGACCGCATGCGATACCATCTTTACTATGACGGCGAACAAAGAGACCTGGTGCATGTAAAACAGGGGGGCCTCGGTGGCCCAATCGGTTAGGGGTACAACTCCAAGCCGTTTCGCCCTCCAGCGCTGGCGATTAGGGTTCAAATCCACATGTTTCCATCGTGGACTTTGTAACTAGAAATCGTTATCTGGTGGAGTTACCAGTTACTCGCCGATGGCCGGTGGTTTGCCGCACATGGTTGACGAGTTTATCAGCCATTGAAATCACTGTTAGATTAGTCGCAAGTGTGCGGATTTCCTCCACCACTAAAACTGGCAATGTCGTGATATGGCCTTAGTGGCTAAAGCGACAATAAACCCCAATCAATCAATCAAGCATGTAAAACAAAAACATTGGCCGCCACGATGGACGCCCTCTTGTCTGCGGCCAGTTTTTTTCTTGTTAACAACCGAAAACATTTAGAGGAGACATTAAGAAAGAAAATTAGCGGGGTGACAGGGGGGGGGGGGTCTGGAAAAAATTGCACATATAGGGCCCAAAAAGTTTTTTTCCGACCCAGATGGACCCACCACCCCATTTGTGCAAAAAAAAAAAAAATTCAACAAAATTTTGGGGACCCACCCCCCCCCCCCCCTTTCTCGTGTTTTTATAAAAATTTCAGAGTTTTTTTTAGCCGTTCTTCAATAACTGTGTTAACTGCCTTACTAATTGGTAAATACAGATCAGAAAAACGAAAAATAAACTGTGTTTCCTGGTGTTTTCAGTATCTAACAACAATAATAAAGCATTGTGTAGGTACACTATATGTCACAAATCGCCCTAGACCCCATTATTATAGCCTTAATATATCGAGTGTGTTGTGTCTGACAGAGAACACTGGCCAGTTTAAATAGTGGTAAATAGGTCAGGGGTTCCACAATTATTTGTGCATGACCAAAGAACTCTTTAGTCTTATCCAACGGGATGGGGTGGGGGAGGGGAATTGTTTTTGGTTAGGTATACACATAGCTATATGGTTATTATACTGCCCGATATTAGTCGCTGGGTATATAGTTGACACCTCGAGCCGCCCGTCCGTACAAACATTTTGCATTATAACTCAAGAGACCAGAAATAGGGGACGATTTTGCATAATATCACGGGTTGTGACCATCAATGCCTGCCAGAGTTATGGGCACTGTTCGACTTTATGAAATTCAGTCCGTACAAAGTTTTTGCAATATAAGTTAAGTGTCGGTTGTCGAATTTTTATGTGGTTTGGTATGGTGATAGACCAGAATGAAGAATTGAATGTCATTTCTCAATGCATCTGAATGAATCACATTATTTCAGTTCATCTATTTGTAAGTGATAACAGTATACAATTAGTATTTTAGTTTAGTCTTGTTGAGCAGTAAAGCTCCAAGATAAAGTTTGGAAATTCAATGAGAATAGCATCACCTTCAGTTGGGATTGTCTGAGCAGTAAACAGTAAAGGTCATTCATCATAACCAATTCAGTTTTATTGTTGCAAATTAACATCACTTGCAATCATTCAAGATGAGAAATAACCAGAAGGAATGAATTTGATTGCATGCCAGAACAGTATTTCAGACATTAGAAATTTATGAGATACCCGCCTTTTCAATTTCATGTTATGCAACAATCAGGTTAATGATATCTAGTCACCATTGAGTATTCACCATGTAGTATCCAATTTGTGATACAGTTTTTTTATTACTTTTATTCAGGTAATACAACTGGGTAATATATTAGTTTTGTTACTAAATATTTCTTCTGTTGATCATAAGTTTCCTGAACGCTATTACGGTGGTCCACTGTGAAGTGGTCCGGGATCCGGTGAAATCCAGAATGTTGCTAAATCTGAGGCTAAAGAGTCACTTTAGCTGCCTATATAGCCCTATACCAACAAGCATGGGACTAACATGCTTACAAACAACATTACATGGTCCGAGTACTTGTAAATTGTTTGAAAAAAACACCCATTTTGGAAAAAATTTACAAGCACAATTTTTTCGGCCTCTGAACCACCCACCCACCCCGACCCTATATACGGAATGTTTTTGGCAGACCCCCCCCCTGGGGTGAAGTTAAGTCCTGGGGTTGTAGAGGTCGACCAATATCGCCTGGACTAATAGGCCTACGATATATTTTGTGGCTAAGTTCAATGATCAAATGCGGGTCGTGTTTTTCATAGTTCAGCCAAGCCTCAGCACGATATCTCATTTACATGAATATGTGCAGTATATATGGAGACACGCCTCGCGTGATGTGGCAGTATATATGGAGACACGCCTCGCGTGATGTGGCATACTGATTGCAATTGACGAATCTCATTCGCGATTTAACCACGCCTCCGTAATTAATTCCTAGTTACTGTCGCTAACACTTACATGCGATGGCTAGGGATTGATAATGTCGGTTAGCTCAAGTTATCAGCTGGTGGAATTGAACTTAATTGGGCATAAGTGGGGCTACCCTGCACGATAATATGCGAAACACTTCGCCATGAGGCAGGAACGCGGCTAGATGGTCTCCGTGTGTGTGTGGGGGGGGGTCCACTTTGGAATTTAAAACCGCACCCCCCCCCCTTGAATCATGCAGACCAAATACAAGTTTGCCTAATTAAGTTTGCACTGCCTCCCGCTAGGCTTTGATTTTTCCCCAAATGCCCTCCCTCAGGCCTGACTGGTGGCATATTCTGAATGGATCAATATATAGTGTTGTGATCAATGGGCAAGGGAGGAACAGAATCCACTGGGCCCAGGCTGCATGAGAACAGTTCTAGGTTTAAACCTGCAAATTGCAAAATCCTAACATCTAGTAATCTTAAATTTATTAGCCGTTTTTGGCCTGGGGGGACCAGAACACATCTGGCCGACCACGGTTCGTCCCGGTGTAAGAACATTTTGAAATGAAAATTGCAAAATGCTAGCATCTAGACTGGTTTCACATTCTGCGATATAAACATTAAAGGGCAACAAAAAATACCTTTAACATTCTATATAAGACATTTGAACACTGTAAAATAAATACCTAGTTTTTGCAATTGGAAATACGTTTAATATATAATTCCACATTCTACAATATATAAATTAGCACTCAGAATTGTGACCCGGACAGCCCTTCATACAGGTGACAACTCACCTTTACCTGATATTGTGGGCCGATTCGGTAGGTATTAGAGGAAATGTTTAAGTCGAAAGTTGTACCCGTATCGTCGTCATTATCCATTAGAATGCTGAAATCACAAGGTGCATCTCCGCCCGCTGACTGCATCAGAGTATACCTACATCCAGCCGAGAATGTCAACAGTTGACCACCGGTGCCAATAATATGGCGATTGCCGATGGTAATGCAGGTGCAGAAGCTGTCAACTGCAATGGTATTTGATGCAGTGGTATTAAATGCAATGGTATTAGATGCACATGTATTATATGATGCACTATAGTATTAGATGCAATGTTGTGAGACGGGTGCGCGCGAATGTCGGTGTCCATTGGCCGCACAATGAATATGCAGATACGTGTGACCAGAACAAACCCACCAGATCCTTACAATGTTATATATGCGCTACCAGCTTAACCCTGTTTAAAATGTTATGCCCTGGCAGCGCTAACAAGATCTGACCTGTATATCTTGAGATCCGATCACCGTCTGCTGGCACGGACCTCTAACATTGTTAACATTTTTTAAGAGTGTTTTTTTTTTCTTCGGCAGATGTGATTATAAAGAGCGTTTTTTTAAAGATGCCATTTTATGGGGCGTTTTTTTTTTAAAGAACGTCTTGTTTTTCTGGAAAACCACAAGCGGATCTCAAGCTATAGCATAAAGATCAGATCTACCAGAGCCTAACTTTAAAAACAGATTTCCCGTGGTATATCATATAAGTTTTTAAACAGATTTCCCGTGGTATCATATAAGTTTTTAAACAGATTTCCCGTGGTATATCATATAAGTTTTTAAACAGATTTCCCGTGGTATCATATAAGTTTTTAAACAGATTTCCCGTGGTATCATATAAGTTTTTAAACAGATTTCCCGTGGTATCATATAAGTTTTTAAACAGATTTCCCGTGGTATCATATAAGTTTTAAAACAGATTTCCCGTGGTATATAACACCATGCATATATATAAGGATCGGGTGACAAAATTATTATCCATCATACACGGGATCATATGAAATGAAATGGTATTAGTTAAACTCCCACCTGTCGTTCGTCCGTCTTCGCGGTCCGTCAGTTTGGCCGTCCGTCCAGGAATTTTATTTTTACAAAACAAGATCCGAATTTTCAAGTTACTATAGTAAAACGTACAAACGATATCCTCAATGATATTTAAACGTAAAACCTCTTGTGGAACAGATGGAATTTCAAAAGACATGTTAAAAACCGCTTGCTTATCTGACATATTTAACTTAATATTGAAGTCTGGAAGATATCCTAATGTATGGCGTCAAAATTTGATTAAACCCCTTTTAAATGGCGAAAAATGGATGATCCATCTAATTACAGGGGCATTGCATTATCCAGTTGTTTGGACAATTTAAAAAAAAAAATTTCCAAGAGGCAAGACTCTTATTTACAGGTTAATGGCATAGTTTGTAGAGAACAGATTGGGGGGTTTTTTTATAAAGGGAAGCCGAACAACAAACCATATCTTAACATTAAAGACTCTAATCGATAAGTCTTTGAAGAAAAAATCAGTATTTATATACATGCTTTATAGATTTTTAAAAATCTTTTGATTTGGTAAATCGAGAAGCGTTACTTATGAAGCTGTCACAAAACGCTGTCATTTAAGTGGACCCTATCTAAATATTTTAAGAAGTATGAAATTCAATACGCGGTGAAATTACCAGAAGGTGTGACACTAAATATTAATTTGTCAGTTGGAGTTAACCCTTTACCCAACAAACCGGCCAAAACCGGCCAAAAACGGCCAAATAAAGCTGCAACAGCCTAAATTATCTTGGGTCTGTCTCAATAAAACCATACAAATATGGATATCATTGGAACCGGCTCATTGACCACATTGTGATGGTTACAGTTATGCCCTGTGCCAATGCATTCTCTTATATATGCGAGTCGACCATAGGTCGCCTCGCATATATAAGAGAATGCATTGGCCTAAAAAAAAAACTTTTTTCAACATTTTTTCTTACATTCTTTTAACAATTTTATAATTTTTAATGTGTTAAGCCAATGCATTCTCTTATATATGCGAGGCGACATATGGTCGACTCGCATATCTAAGAGAATGCATTGGCACAGGGCCGTTCTGTTGGGTAAAGGGTTAAAGTAAAATGTTTCTCAGTCCTGCGCTGTTTTCTCTGTATGTAAATTATTTACCTCATATATTTGATGAAACTTGTGACCCAGTCGAATCGAATAAAGGCAAATTATCATGCATACTTTATGTTAATGGTATTTTTGTTTTAATATCTAAATCCAAAGAATGTCTACAGAAAGCACTCAACAAGATTGAACCTTACTCCAGACTTTGGAATTTGACAGTAAATCTTAATAAAACCAACGTAATGAGTTTTAAAAATCTGGTAAAGTGTTGAAAAACATGAACTTCTATTATGGAACAAGCGAGGTGAAACTGACTAAATAGTATAAATATCTCGGTTTTCTTTTCAAACCATCAGGTCATTTTTCGTCGGCAGTGGAACATTTATGCAAAAAAGCTTCTAAAGCCATCTTCTGTATAAAAAAGAAAATTAGATGAGAAAAGGGGAATATTAAGCCACTCTTGCAATTATTCAACATTTGTGTTAAACCAATTATATTATACGGTGGTGAACTCACCACTTCAGACCATATTATTAGTGACTCAAGGGGGATGAAGATTAGAATGAATACATTCCCTCCGGATACAAAATACAGTTAAATTTGCTAAATCTGTGTTAGGTGTGAACAAATAATCTGTTAATATGGCTCGTATAGTGCCATCGGGTCTTTTTCCTGTACATATAGCATGACTAAAGAATAGCATTGGATTTTGGCACCACATCAATTCTACACCAGAATCCTCATTAGTTAAAAACGCATATTTTGAAAGCATACAACTAGAAGGTGGCTTTAGTCAGAGTGTTGAATTGTTTAAAAAAAAGAAGATTGGATTAGAACATTTATGAATAAACCAGTCAACTTATGACATCACCAAATTGTGTGTTACAATAGCGAATAAACTTGAAGAACGATTTATAAAACACTGGAATAAGAAATTATACGATGGCAGTAAATGGAAATAAACTTCGGTTCTACAGGAAAGTAAAAAGGTATTCAAGATTGAAAACTACTTACAATCTGATGTTAACAGGGTAGCCCTAGTCATTTTTACCAAAATAAGAATTAGTGACAGTAAACTCCAAGTTGAAACAGGGCGGCATAACAGTGATACTTTAGATAAAAGGAAATGTCCCCTTTGCAAGTACACAAATTGGACTGAAATTTATTTGTGTACAATTGATATGTTTGTTTGTTTGTGTTTTTTGTTTTCGTCACTATTCTGGAGTATTATATATATATATACAAGATACAAGATACATGATTTTATTGCAATAACACACAATGGCAGTTGTAAACAATAAACATACATGCACAATAATAGCATGAATTAAAAAAAAACCCGATTCAGTCAAAATTTATATGTATATATGAGTGTGTTTTGGTGATAATACGGAGATTGGGTTCATTCCAATAGAGTTATTTGAATATTATGTAATAATTATCCAGTATTGCAGGTCATTTGATACGCATGGAATTAAATTGATACATACACTACTTTATTAAAAATCAAATTAAGCTTAACAATGCGTGCGAATATTTCTATGCCAAGTATATATAGGGTTTCAATATATATGAAGGTATTCTCACCCGCAATGGACGCTGTTTCACACTCCATTGGCCATCCTGTTTGAAAGAAAAAATAGCATTCAGTCAAATACGCCATAACCCATATATATACCATCATATTTTAAATACGCCATAACCCATATATACAATCATATTTTATATATTCAACCATCCGCATTTGCACAGTGGAAATGCTCGTTTAGTTTTGAAATAATTTTTTGTATTAAATTTAAATGTTTTTTCTCTCCCTTTATAATACGTTGGAGAGGCACCGGCTCAGTATGAGTATTCATTGCTTGAAAGTGCGCAAATAAATTCCTATTTCGGTAGCCACTTTTATAGAAGACATATCGCTGTATTTGATAACGGAACTTAAATGTACATGCACAAGTTTCAGGAACTCACCTCTGAATATAAGGACAAAGAAAAACACCAACATGGTTGCGCGGAATTTACACCTCAAACGAATTGATATATATTTATATATATATATTAGTTTATTATTGAAAATACCAATATACGGTGTGAAAGAAATGCTGTTGTCTAATTATAATTGGCGTCTCCGTTAAACGTGATGCGACCCATATGCGATATGCTGTCGATCAGATTTAAAATATTATCTGGGATAAGGCGTATGTGCAACAGATTACGTGTTGAATAAATCAATTATCAGAGGTCTTATCGCGGTGGATATTTAACTTTATGCATGAATCATCGATAAACTTAATTCTGTTGTGTATCATGTGGGTTCAGTCAGAGGAAAGAAGGTGGATTACGCATGCCAAGCCAGCGTGCATGCTCCTATCTATATATGCACCTGAAGCACTTTCATGTCACAGTGACAAAATCAGAGTATTATATCAGGTGTGAGATTGTGGCATGTCAAATGGCAGAGTCAAAATTTAAATTTTGGGTAAACTGTTCGCAAGAATGTGACTGAATTGTACCAGTGGATAGTGAGTCCCAGTCCCTTATTGTTCGGGAGAGGAATGACTATTTAAATGAGTCTATATATCCTCGAATGTGCCCGTAGCCCTGATTCAACTCGTAGCGGATCCCACTTCTAGTTGAATTTAAATATGTAAGTGGAATGGCTATGAGGTTATTTCGAATTCTGCAAAGAAGTCAGGGTCGGGAAAATTTTCGGCGCTGCTTTGAGAGAAGTAGTCTTAAAGAGAATACATATTGTCTACACTGCTGCATCTTTCATAGTCACCCTTGATAAAGCGAGCTGGCCTTCTTTGAATAATCTCTCGATGTCTAATATAATTTTCAGAGTGTGGGTCACAGACCGTTGCACAATAGAATAGAATAGTTTTATTTTGTCAATCAAGACACCCTGACGGGCAGTGTAATTATAGGTACAATATGACATAATAAAAATGTGGTTGATAAAATGAGAATAAAATAAAATAGAAATAAAAATATGTGAACAAGTGCCCCATTCCACATGTAAGTTTAACGAATACGGATGTACATGTATGTATCAATTAATGTCTAAAGAAACATGATATACATGTATGATCTAAGTTTAAAACAGCATGTGTATATCTGTTAATGACTATTTATTTCTGGACAATATAATATATTTGAAGACAATTAAATTAATTATTTCGTTTTCAATGCTACAGTGCAAACTCATGGCATCAATGGCATGATAGGTTAAATATTTGCCCAGTCTTCTTGTGCTTAAGGTAAGGTCCTTTGCAATCCACAATAAAACTTTTATAAGCGACTTTTAAGTCAAGATGTGGGTGAGAATTAGAAGAACCAGTCAAGGAATATACTGATGGTGAAATATTCTGCAAAATCTATTAACTGTATGTTGTATATATAAAAAAGGACCTTATCTGAAAGTGCAAGATACATGTAACTAGGGAGCTCTTGCTCAACTGAATTAAAATCAAATAAGGTGTAATGCAATTGTGCTTGTGCTGATGGTTTCAGAACAGAATGTGATGTTACATATATATAAGTAAATTGTAATGTTACACACATAAAACAATACATGTATGGTAATAGGGTTGGTATTTGCTGGCTTGCTAAGTATTAATCAAGTATTGTCACCCTCTTTGAGTATTTCATTTCTGGTTTGTTGTAGACACTCAATATAGACTTTTAGATGTTGTATGATATTGTCATCCTCCGCAGACATAATCCATATAAATTTGGCTCATTTTCTAAATCTGATATATTAGGCCAATGTGTTTCCATTTCCCTGAAGAAAAAAAAATATTCTAGCTTCAGAATTCAAAGCGGTACATTCTAGTAAAAAATGAATTTCGTCACCACGTGATAAGTCACAAAGTTTACATATTCGATCTTTCTCGTCTACTCCAATATATCTTTCTCTTTCAATTTCTAAATCATGAGCACTTATTCTGAATTTTGTTAACAGTCGGTTTGCTTTGTGGGGTGGGTTTATGAGATAGGGTTCTAATCTGATATTGTTCTTGAAGAGATGGTATGTCCTTAGTTTGTTCCCATGTTTCTTTGTTGGCCTATCATCATATAACTCTACTCTCCACTGCTTGTTTATTGCCTCATGAAGCCATCCTAAGATATGAACGACCCAGTTTAGTGATTGTGGACACTGTCTCAAATTACGGCGTAAGAAGCCCAGGGTGGAATTGGCACTTTTACAAATTATAGATATGTCCAGCTCCGTAAATTAATTATGTATGGTTACGCCGATATAAGGTAAGATAAAGATAATCCCCTGTATAGGCATGCAAATGTACATAATAATATATCTGCGAAAGCATATTATATAGCATCTTTGCATGCGATATAAACGATATTACCACCCCTGGTCAAGTGGTCTTGATAATTGGCTATGACGTCGTTGGGTCCTGTTTAATTGATATGATGCTGGTAGAGCAAACTGATTATGTAAAGAAAATATACCGTTATTTGATCTCAACTTATAGACAGATTAGGAAAAGAAATATATGTCTTTCAAGTTAAATCACAATATGAAACTAGTAGTAAACATAGTAATAATTATTTATATAGTTGATAAAAATTATTCTACGTTAATTTCTAATTAACAGTGCATGAGGTTATGAAGGGGGTGTATAAATACTGTCCACACTATTTACATTTTGGCCTACGATTGCATTTCAAGTTCCCTAATGCCCTTAAATATGCGTCTTTAATATATAAAGGAATCCACGGCACTTACAGTGGGTAAATGTGCAAAAAAACATCACCACTATAAAACATAACAAGGTCAATAGATCAACTTTGTTCTTAATTATATTCTTTATTACGGAGCCCGGGAGGTGACAAGTGAACTCTTTTGTTTTATTTCGTTAGACACCGACGGGTCTGAAGCCTAAATAAAATCAGAGGGTACGAATTTACTCAAGAAATTACTCGAAAGGTACAAGTTGACTCAGATGGAGGTTACGAGTTGACTCATAATTGGGTACGAGTTATTTTTTTCTGAGGTACGAGTTTGTCAGGGTACGACTTTGATTTGATTTGATTTGAATTTTTATTGACAATGACGTCACATATTTGGGCCATTACTATGGCAATATAGCATGAATGTGGTGTCACTACATGAGGCCTTGCTTACTTCACATGGTGAACTTATTGACTTAAATCAGGGGAAAACCCTATTTTAATATTATCAGCATCGCTGTCCCAATTTAAAAATTGGTGTTTCATTCCTGGAACTTTGGTGTCAATCCTCGAGCTCTAGTATTTTGTATTAATACATCAGCATCTCTTCCACAGATCTCTAGTACGTCCGTGGTTATATAGCGCAAATGTGGTGTCACCGAGGACTTGCTTCCCTCATGTGGTGTGCTTGTATACTTGAAAATTGAAGAAAATCAAAGTCGCCCCGACTAATACAGAAGGTAATGCTGTCGCGAGTCGCCCTGACTAATACAGAAGATAATATTATGCTACCACGAGTCGCCCCGACTAAGACAGAAGGTAATGCTATCGCGAGTCAGCCATTTTGATAAATAAAAATTAGGCTATCTCCCTACTCAACCAAACCAATGAAAACAAGAGGTGACATGCCAATTGGTTATGGTTGAGTTATGGATAAACCTATTTATTTCACCAGACTTGACTCATAATTGGGTACGAGTTGACTTTTTTTGGAGGGTACGAGCTGGTCAGGGTACGAAGTGACATAGAAAAAATACCCATTACTATGTCAATATTAATTTCACCCCAGTAAACCAATCGCATACCCAGATACCATCCCAGGTACGTGGTCGCATGACAATTACTTGCTTGACCTCTTTCAAGTAGAGGGAGTATATAGTCCGGGAGCTAATAGGGGTGCCCTTGCACCCCCTTAAGGGCACCCCCTTGGACTTAACTTCACCCCACTCATTTTGTTCCTTATTATGTCCTTCAACTTTTAAGCAATGTTAACAAGAAAAAAAGTGGCCGTGTAGACTCCAGACAATATGGCGTCCATCATGGCCGCCGTTTTTCATACCATACCCTAAGTCAGTTTTATGCAAATTATAGCGAGAAAATCTAGTATAATGTATACAAATGTATATATTTTCGTGAAGCTAAGACATAATGACACTTTTTTGGGCCAAAATTGAAACTCACCATCCAAGATGGCCGCCAAAATGGCCGCCGGAAGTTGAAAATAAGACATTTTTTCACAAATATCTTCTAGATCAATTCATGCTGTTTGGAACTGGTTGAGTAATATGACATTATTTTGTATTTTGTATATCAACTAATCATTGGAGCAATTAAATATGCAATTAAAGGGGCCCTAGCCCCTTCCGATCCCTCAAAAATTCGATTTTACAGAACGCGGTACAAAATTTTACAAAAAATCACAATTGGGATTCTAGTCACATTTCAACAAGAAATGAAAAGAACATTGTAATGTAAGTGAGGCATATCATTACCTATGAATATTCCAACTCTCTGGAACCAAAGATCGTACCTTGGCTCAAAATGGCTGCGAAAATGGCCGCCAAAATATGGAAAATGGTAAATATTGCCCCAGGGTGTCCTGCAATCGCTTACAAGTTGTGGTTGATATATACAATTGGCTAATCTGTATTCTATACATTGCATACTAACATGTCTGATGCACCACGGATCATTTTTACTATTGTCACCACTGACATCACCAGAAATATTGTATTTTTCTCTCACAATCTTGACATAAATATCGGCAAAAATTCACTTTTCAGGGTTCGACCATTTGTTCAAGTAAAATGCAACTATCTTTGGTATCAAAGGTGTTTATTGTTTTGGTCTATCTTAAATGTGGCACACTACGGTGTGTATAGACTAAATTGCTCAAGATGGCTTCCAAAATGGCAACCAAATTTGTTAAAAGTTAACATATCCCGAACATTATTATCTGCGTTATCCGAAAAGGTAGGAAATTGTGACTCACTTGGTTATTGTACGTGTTAGTTAATTAACTGACAACTACGTTCTAGTATGTTTGTCCCAGTTCCGTGTGGGGCATGACAAATTCATTTTACAGTTGCAGTATGGAATTTTGCCGAGAACCTCTTTTATGATTCTGGCCATATTATTGAAAGGAAATGGGCAGAACTTCGAGACGGAACTGAGATTAACCATGACATGTGGGTATTCTGGCCCATTATGGTAAAACTTTATCAACTGGATACAGGGTGGAAGCCAAGATGGCAGCCAGGGAGTTACTCTATGATCATAGATGAGGATAATTGGTATACATGGAGTTATTGTATGGCCATGAATTATGTGTGGTTATATAGGGAGTGCCCTGTTGGTAACTGTGGGACGTATATTTATATATGTTGTGGATGTGTTATCATTGGTGGTGTATGGGGAGTAGATGTATGATCATGGATGGCTTGTATGAGTATGGCAAGTATGGAACTTATGAGTGGTCGTATGTGCGGGTATTAGTATATCTGGAAGGGCTCACCATTGGTGATGTGCATATGTATATCTGGATTGACTCTATGGTCATGGGTATGGCGAATAGGTATACATGCAGTGGCTGTATGGTCCATGGTGAGGTGAATATGTATACAATGAGTGACTGTATGGTCGTGAATGTAGTGAATATGTATACATAGAGTGACTATATGGTCATGTCTCGGGTGTAGGTGTATACCTGGTGTTCATGCATGGTCACTCGTGGCTGTATCGTCATTTGTGGTATGTACGGGTATAACTGGTGTACGTGTATAAAGTGGGTAACTATGTTGTCATTTGTGTGGTGTTTATGTACATATGGAGTGACTGGGGTAATGGGTGTGTTGTACATGTGTACCTTGGGTGGCTATCGCTTTCCACAATAACTCAAGGATATGTTAATCAATAGAGAGGTCATGTCAGAGAGTCATATCACCGATATCAGCGATAGCCACCCATTATCACAAAGTCATTACATATATACATAAACACCACATACATACCAATATAGTGACCCATTGTATACATGTACACCTGACCAATGACCACGGATGACCATACAGCCACGCACCACAATGCAGGCACACCGGGTATACTCCTAAACATTACCCATAACCATATAGTCACTCCTTGTATGCCCATTCATCTCACCATTGTCCATAAGGTCATCCCCTGTATACCTATTCTCCAAACGCATGTTCAAATAGACAATCAATATATATATATATCAACACCACAACAATGACCATAAAGTCACTCCGGTATACATATGCACCTCGCCAATTGCCATATAGCCACTCGCTTCATACACATACCCTCACCCATGTCACCTGGTATACTCCTTCACCTGACTTATGGCCATATAGCCACCCCGTGTGTACCTATTCAAAACATTCATACATGATCATGGTCAATCCATACATATTCACCTCAAAATTGGCCATGTCACTCCCTGTATCCCTATTTGTAACACCATAGCCGAATAGCCACTCAATATATAATAATACACCCAGCCATGTCAGTATAGTCACCCCATGTATGCATATGCACCTCATCCATGGCCATATAGCCACTCTCTATATACACATATCCCTCGCTCATGACAATAAAGCAACACATGTGTATACTGGTATAACCTACACATGACCATATCGCCACGAGTCACCAAAGAGAAACATCAGGTATACTCATATGCCTGACACATGACCATGTAGTCACCCCTGTATAGGTGTTCATTACATTTATGATCATACAGTTACTACTTGTATACCTACATGTACTCATCTCGCCATTAACCATAGTCACTACCTGTATACCTATTCGACACACATAGTCATATAACCATTCAATATACATATGCAGCCCACCCTAGAACATAGATTCACTCCAGGTATACATGTAAACCTCACTAATGGCCATTCAGCGCTATCCATGATAATACAGCTAAGCCCTATACACCCACCAGTGGTAATACATACACGAGATATATAAATATACATTCCACCCGTTACCACAAGGGCACTCCCTATATACCCACACGCTCAATAATGTCCACCAGCTTACTCCAGGTATTCATATTCAATCATGACCGTACAGTCACTCCACGTATACCTATACACATTACCCGTAACCATAACATCACTCCCTATGTATCCATACACCCCATCCATGATCATAAAGACAACACCTGTACATCCCACCATGACCTTACAGTCACTCCATATATACATAATCAACACATATATGACCATGTAGCTATATCCATACACCATACCAATGACCATACAGGCACACCGGGTGCACCCGTACTGGATATACACAATCATACACCATACAGTCACTCCATGCATACCGATTCACCTCACACCTGACCATGACCTCTCCATGTATACCTAGATGCATCTTACCATGGACAACCCACTCATAACCATATACTCACTCATTGTATACCTACTCACATCAGTCATGACATACAATAACTCCCTGGCTACGATCTTGGCATCCACACTGTATCCTGTTGACATTTATTTTATCATAATGGACCAGAATAGCCAAAGATTATGGTCCATCTCAGTTCTGTCTCAAAGTTCTGCCCATTTCCTTTCGATAAATATGGCCAAAATCACAAAAGAGGTTCTCGGCAAAATTACATACTTTAAAATGAATTTGTCATGCCCCATACGGAACTGGGACAACCAGAATAGAACATGTAGTTGTCAGTTAATTAACTAACACGTATAATAACCAAGTGAGTCACAATTTGCTACCTTTTCGGATAACGCAGCGAATGTTCGGGATATATGTAAAAAATTAACATTTTACAAATTTGGTTGCCATTTTGGAAGCCATCTTGAGCAATTTGGTCTATAAAGACCGTAGTGTGACACATTTAAAATAGATCAAAACAATAAACACCTTTCAATCCAAATATAGTTATATTTTACCTGAAAAAATGGTCCAAACCTGAAAAGTGAATTTTTGCCAATATTTATGTCAAGTTTTTGAGAGAAAAGTCCAATATATTTGACGATGTCAGTGGTGACATTAGTAACAATTAACCATGGTGCATCAGATATGTTAGTATTCAATGTATAGAATGCAGAATAGCCAATTTTATACATCAACCACAACGTGTAAGCGATTGCAGGACACGCTGGTGTAATATTTACCATTTTCCATATTATGGCGGCCATATTGGCAGCCATTTTGAGCCAAAGTAAGAATTTTGGTTCCAGTGATTTGGAATATTCATAGGTAATGATATGCCTCACTTATATTACAAAGTTCTGTTCATTTCTTGTTGAAATATGACTAGAATCCCAATTGTGATTTATTTGTGAAAATTTATACCGCATATTGTAAAATCTATTTTTTGAGGGATCGGAAGGGGTTAGGACCCAATAATTGCATATTTAATTGCTCCAATGACACTTACCGTGACTACATTAAACTGGATGAAATATAAAAGTCCACGTGTGATACGATTGTTTTCGTCTAAATAAGATATAAATTATAAAATACATAATACAGTAATGTCCAAAGTAATTGACCACTTAACCACAGCTGAATTACGGATATTTTTTCAGGATTTAGTCGGAAATATGGCTTGTTGCCATTCATTGGCAAGCTGTACATATGTGAGAGCTTTCCGATGAATGGCAACAAGCCATATTTCCGACTAAATCCTGAAAAATTTAACATAATTCTGCTGTTGTAAAGTGGTCAATAACTGTATGTGTATATATAACCGGGTCCACGAAAATCCTTCTCCTCCCAAAGTAACCTTTCTTTTCAAGATATCTTTGTGTTTGCGACAGACTATATATGCACCGCTCGCGCGACGTCGTTTTCGTCATCCAAGATGGCCGCCAAAATGGCCGCCGGAAGTTGAAAATAAGAATTTTTTTCACAAATATCTTCTAGATCAATTCATGCTGTTTGGAACTGGTTGAGTAATATGACATTATTTTGTATTTTGTATTTCAACTAATCATTGGAGCAATTAAATATGCAATTAATGGGGCCCTAGCCCCTTCCGATCCCTCAAAAAATCGATTTTACAGAACGCGGTACAAAACTTTACAAAAAATCACAATTGGGATTCTAGTCACATTTCAACAAGAAATGAAAAGAACATTGTAATGTAAGTGAGGCATAGCATTACCTATGAATATTCCAACTCTCTGGAACCAAAAATCTTACCTTGGCTCAAAATGGCTGCGAAAATGGCCGCCAAATTATGGAAAATGGTAAATATTGCCCCAGGGTGTCCTGCAATCGCTTACAAGTTGTGGTTGATATATACAATTGGCTAATCTGTATTCTATACATTGCATACTAACATGTCTGATGCACCACGGATCATTTTTATGTTTACCCATACCATAGTATGGTAAACATAGTGTCGTTGCCCGGATTGACCACTCGTCGTTGGTCCGTCTGTCTGTCCGTCTGTCCGTAGACACTTTACGAGTAATGCGATAACTCAAACATTTTTTATCCGATCGAAACCAAATTTTGTATATGCGTTTCTCAGCCCAAAATACAGATCGAGTTCGAATTTGGGTTTGATCCGAGATTTTGTTACAGAGTTATGGCCCTTTTTCAACTTAGAATTCACGCATTCTGCCATAACTCAAACATTTTTTATCTGATTGGAACCAAATTTGGTTTGTTAGTTTCACAGCCCATAATACAGATCGAGTTCGAATATGGGTTTGATCCGATTAATTTTAAAGGAGTTATGACCCTTTTTCGAGAAATTTTTTTTTTTTAAAAATTCATTTTTTTAGATTTAGCTCCTTGCTAAATTTAGCATATACAGATATTAAATTTTGTGTTTGAACTTTAATAACAATAAAAAAAAAAAATTAAATAATAAAAAAAAATTGACACTTTCATTTATTTTAGTTTTATACGATTAATTAGGTGTGAATCCGTGTGATATCCTGTTTTGAAAATATGAAGATTTTATTGCAATAGTTTCATGTAATATAATGATATCAATAAATTACCATGTAATCCAACATCCAGAGTATATCAGAGGATTTTTATAGATGTTGTCATTCCAAGTGAAATCTGTTATGAAATGAGTGATGACATATGATACAGAGCTCTGGTGGGTCAAGCAAGATAAACAACACTGGTGGCTGGCTGTTTGTTTATTCTAACTGTCAAATTGATTAATGGCAGCACAAGACAGGTGTTTTTCCTATTCTTGAAATTTCATTACAGGATGAGATAAGGGCCCCCTCACCTATATAAGTGTCTTCTAAATTCCATTAATTTGCTTCAAAAATAATTAACCCTTTCCAAGGTTTCCATAGACACATGCTATAATGTACATGGACTCTTCCTCATATCTCTTAATATATATTGGGTATCTTTGCACACTTCTATCAATTTTGGTATTGACTGATTAATTGATTTTTGAATAATATATTAACCCTTCAGACACGTGCTTTCAAAATTAAAACAACAGCTGATAGCCAATTTGATTTATCTATGCAATGGGGAAACAGGTAGATAAATATACATGACTATTGTAAGTGATGACTTGTTTTGAAAATCAATATGGTAGATGTTAGTATTTCCAGGAACCTTATTTTCCCATTTGTTCACATTTTCATGGTTGATTGAATTTTAGGGGCCACAGAGCACTTAGAAGATTAACATTGAAGGTTGTGGCTTTAGTGCCCAAGCTACTTGTAAAACATTGTAATGTGTGAAACCATTCAAATGAGGGCTAACTTACTTTCTTTTATATGAACGATTTAGTGGTCATCCCCATCATATTATGTCTGTATAACATTATATAGATAATACTTTTGAATTGTATAAACTACATATATTTTTGAAAAACATACACCCCTGTTATGAAACACTTAATCTTATTTAATACACAGGTCAGATCTGATCTTATATCTGTCCATGTTTGATAAACAAATAACTGGGGAGAATGCGGGAAGGGGGGGGGGGGGGGGTAATTAAAGTACCATTTAAATACGAGATGGAATCCCCTACATATATGTCGTTCTAAGCAGTCTGGCTTGTCAACAATTATAATTTCTCTTTAGAAGTGAATAATAAATTTTGAATATCTGGCATGTCAAAAGTGGCAAAGATAGGGATTTATCACTTTTGCTTCCAATGAATTAACTTAAACTCCTAAACATGTCCTCCGAAATCACTAAACCATTGGATCTCACAGTGAGAGGTCCTTGTGTGAATAGGGACAGAGTTATGAGATTTAAAACTACTCCTCCCCCAACCCAAATACTTTAACCCTTTCTTAAGACAAATTATTTGAGCTTTTGATTTCAAGTTGGGTACTGATATATGGATTAATTCCTGTGATCATATCTTTGACAAATTATCAGTTATGGCTAGTCACTATCGCCAAGGTATGGGTTAAACATCTGCCGATCGTGATCGGCCTCTCGTTACTATTGTCACCACTGACATCACCAGAAATATTGTATTTTTCTCTCACAATCTTGACATAAATATCGGCAAAAATTCACTTTTCAGGGTTCGACCATTTGTTCAAGTAAAATGCAACTATCTTTGGTATCAAAGGTGTTTATTGTTTTGGTCTATCTTAAATGTGGCACACTACGGTGTGTATAGACTAAATTGCTCAAGATGGCTTCCAAAATGGCAACCAAATTTGTTAAAAGTTAACATATCCCGAACATTATTATCTGCGTTATCCGAAAAGGTAGGAAATTGTGACTCACTTGGTTATTGTACGTGTTAGTTAATTAACTGACAACTACGTTCTATTATGTTTGTCCCAGTTCCGTGTGGGGCATGACAAATTCATTTTACAGTTGCAGTATGGAATTTTGCCGAGAACCTCTTTTATGATTCTGGCCATATTATTGAAAGGAAATGGGCAGAACTTCGAGACGGAACTGAGATTAACCATGACATGTGGGTATTCTGGCCCATTATGGTAAAAGTTTATCAACTGGATACAGGGTGGAAGCCAAGATGGCAGCCAGGGAGTTACTCTATGATCATAGATGAGGATAATTGGTATACATGGAGTTATTGTATGGCCATGAATTATGTGTGGTTATATAGGGAGTGCCCTGTTGGTAACTGTGGGACGTATATTTTTATATGTTGTGGATGTGTTATCATTGGTGGTGTATGGGGAGTAGATGTATGATCATGGATGGCTTGTATGAGTATGGCAAGTATGGAACTTATGAGTGGTCGTATGTGCGGGTATTAGTATATCTGGAAGGGCTCACCATTGGTGATGTGCATATGTATATCTGGATTGACTCTATGGTCATGGGTATGGCGAATAGGTATACATGCAGTGGCTGTATGGTCCATGGTGAGGTGAATATGTATACAATGAGTGACTGTATGGTCGTGAATGTAGTGAATATGTATACATAGAGTGACTATATGGTCATGTCTCGGGTGTAGGTGTATACCTGGTGTTCATGCATGGTCACTCGTGGCTGTATCGTCATTTGTGGTATGTACGGGTATAACTGGTGTACGTGTATAAAGTGGGTAACTATGTTGTCATTTGTGTGGTGTTTATGTACATATGGAGTGACTGGGGTAATGGGTGTGTTGTACATGTGTACCTTGGGTGGCTATCGCTTTCCACAATTACTCAAGGATATGTTAATCAATAGAGAGGTCATGTCAGAGAGTCATATCACGGAAAGCGATAGCCACCCATTATCACAAAGTCATTACATATATACATAAACACCACATACATACCAATATAGTGACCCATTGTATACATGTACACCTGACCAATGACCACGGATGACCATACAGCCAAGCACCACAATGCAGGCACACCGGGTATACTCCTAAACATGACCCATAACCATATAGTCACTCCTTGTATACCCATTCATCTCACCATTGGCCATAAGGTCATCCCCTGTATACCTATTCTCCAAACGCATGTTCAAATAGACAATCAATATATATATATCAACACCACAACAATGACCATAAAGTCACTCCGGTATACATATGCACCTCGCCAATTGCCATATAGCCACTCGCTTCATACACATACCCTCACCCATGTCACCTGGTATACTCCTTCACCTGACTTATGGCCATATAGCCACCCCGTGTGTACCTATTCAAAACATTCATACATGATCATGGTCAATCCATACATATTCACCTCAAAATTGGCCATGTCACTCCCTGTATCCCTATTTGTAACACCATAGCCGAATAGCCACTCAATATATAATAATACACCCAGCCATGTCAGTATAGTCACCCCATGTATGCATATGCACCTCATCCATGGCCATATAGCCACTCTCTATATACACATATCCCTCGCTCATGACAATAAAGCAACACATGTGTATACTGGTATAACCTACACATGACCATATCGCCACGAGTCACCAAAGAGAAACATCAGGTATACTCATATGCCTGACACATGACCATGTAGTCACCCCTGTATAGGTGTTCATTACATTTAGGATCATACAGTTACTACTTGTATACCTACATGTACTCATCTCACCATTAACCATAGTCACCACCTGTATACCTATTCGACACACATAGTCATATAACCATTCAATATACATATGCAGCCCACCCTAGAACATAGATTCACTCCAGGTATACATGTAAACCTCACTAATGGCCATTCAGCGCTATCCATGATAATACAGCTAAGCCCTATACACCCACCAGTGGTAATACATACACGAGATATATAAATATACATCCCACCCGTTACCACAAGGGCACTCCCTATATACCCACACGCTCAATAATGTCCACCAGCTTACTCCAGGTATTCATATTCAATCATGACCGTACAGTCACTCCACGTATACCTATACACATTACCCGTAACCATAAAATCACTCCCTATTTATCCATACACCCCATCCATGATCATAAAGACAACACCTGTACATCCCACCATGACCTTACAGTCACTCCATATATACATAATCAACACATAGATGACCATGTAGCTATATCCATACACCACACCAATGACCATACAGGCACACCGGGTGCACCCGTACTGGATATACACAATCATACACCATACAGTCACTCCATGCATACCGATTCACCTCACACCTGACCATGACCTCTCCATGTATACCTAGATGCATCTTACCATGGACAACCCACTCATAACCATATACTCACTCATTGTATACCTACTCACATCAGTCATGACATACAATAACTCCCTGGCTACGATCTTGGCATCCACACTGTATCCTGTTGACATTTATTTTATCATAATGGACCAGAATAGCCAAAGATTATGGTCCATCTCAGTTCTGTCTCAAAGTTCTGCCCATTTCCTTTCGATAAATATGGCCAAAATCACAAAAGAGGTTCTCGGCAAAATTACATACTTTAAAATGAATTTGTCATGCCCCATACGGAACTGGGACAACCAGAATAGAACATGTAGTTGTCAGTTAATTAACTAACACGTATAATAACCAAGTGAGTCACAATTTGCTACCTTTTCGGATAATGCAGCGAATGTTCGGGATATATGTAAAAAATTAACATTTTACAAATTTGGTTGCCATTTTGGAAGCCATCTTGAGCAATTTGGTCTATAAAGACCGTAGTGTGACACATTTAAAATAGATCAAAACAATAAACACCTTTCAATCCAAATATAGTTATATTTTACCTGAAAAAATGGTCCAAACCTGAAAAGTGAATTTTTGCCAATATTTATGTCAAGTTTTTGAGAGAAAAGTCCAATATTTTTGACGATGTCAGTGGTGACATTAGTAACAATTAACCATGGTGCATCAGATATGTTAGTATTCAATGTATAGAATGCAGAATAGCCAATTTTATACATCAACCACAACGTGTAAGCGATTGCAGGACACGCTGGTGTAATATTTACCATTTTCCATATTATGGCGGCCATATTGGCAGCCATTTTGAGCCAAAGTAAGAATTTTGGTTCCAGTGATTTGGAATATTCATAGGTAATGATATGCCTCACTTATATTACAAAGTTCTGTTCATTTCTTGTTGAAATATGACTAGAATCCCAATTGTGATTTTTTGTGAAAATTTATACCGCATATTGTAAAATCTATTTTTTGAGGGATCGGAAGGGGTTAGGACCCCAATAATTGCATATTTAATTGCTCCAATGACACTTACCGTGACTACATTAAACTGGATGAAATATAAAAGTCCACGTGTGATACGATTGTTTTCTTCTAAATAAGATATAAATTATAAAATACATAATACAGTAATGTCCAAAGTAATTGACCACTTAACCACAGCTGAATTACGGATATTTTTTCAGGATTTAGTCGGAAATATGGCTTGTTGCCATTCATTGGCAAGCTGTACATATGTGAGAGCTTTCCGATGAATGGCAACAAGCCATATTTCCGACTAAATACTGAAATATTTCCCATAATTCTGCTGTTGTAAAGTGGTCAATAACTGTATGTGTATATATAACCGGGTCCACGAAAATCCTTCTCCTCCCAAAGTAACCTTTCTTTTCAAGATATCTTTGTGTTTGCGACAGACTATATATGCACCGCTCGCGCGACGTCGTTCTCGTCTTCTGTACATATTTATCCTCCTGCGACCCTTGCGTATATTATGTACGGTGATAGTTTCGTATGTCCGCGACTGTTCTTGTTCAATTGCTGTTCAAATGGTTACTCTTCAAATGTTCTGTAAAAATATAAAAATGCAACTTTTAATATTATCCCATAGTGTGCTCGTTATTCCGCCAACGTGTTAATATTACTTGATTAAACAACGTATTCCTCTATATTGCTCTACTGGCGGAGTAAAGGGCATACTTAAGGAATAATCTCGGTTTCCTAATGTAATTACACAGTCTAAAGGCATATGCCGAATCACAAACCTATAAATCGCGAAGTTTCAGTTTGTAGGGCCAGTCTCTGTGGAATCTCAGAAATCATGAAACGCTTTGTAACATATCCTTACACTGAGACGAAGGGAAAAAATATGTTGCAGTTTTCTCATGGGACTGGTACAATGTTTGGGGACATCTGTAAACAGTAATTAAAAATTTCATCCTATAATATAAATTGTAGTGCCCAGAATATAACCACTAAATTTAATACTCTTACCTAAGTTACCACAGGAGCTTGGAACTTTATCAATAACTGCCTTATGCTAATTAGGATTTTTTTTGGCCCAGCATTATGGCCAAAAAAATTGTAATTAGGCTAATTAATGCAATTATTAATCAAGTTCCACACTCCTGTGGTCTTACAAAATGACAAGTGGTGCCTGCTGGGAAAATGTAAATAAAATTATAAATGAAACGAAAACTAAAAAGTTGTGTATGTTTAGTCATGCATTTCGTAACGAAACGTCGCAAATACGACCAAATTTACACTCTGTAAACAGCTTGGGAATGTTTATTATATTGGGTCATTGTCTTCATTTGGATAGTTATTTATTATTCTTTTATTAGCTTTCATAGCGTTCGTGAAAAAAAATGTGTACTGCGAAGCTAGTGCGAATAAAATAGCGTCCTTAGTTACTATGCAACGGACTACAAATATCATTGCGCGCAAGTACTTTTGGGTCGTTTTTGTTGCACTGATAAAATCTCGACCTAATGTAATTATCCGATATAATTACATTAGCTTTGATAAACTCAACGGCAATTTACTATAGAAAATGAAGTGGGTGTAATTATTCAAGGATATTTTACATACGATAGAGATGGTTAACACCACTGCCAGATATATCGGTCCATGCACCAAGTGTCAAGTGTTAATAAAGAGCGTGTTTCATTCTAGGGAACGCGCTATTGACAAAGTAACGGACACGCTATATATATGTATAGGAGATAATATCTATCTATCTATCTATCTATACTATATATTTTGAGACTTCGTATATATGTGTGTATATGTGTGTGTGTGTACTTCATAGAATCCAAAACGCGTGTACAGATTGAGATCAAATTTCGTATGTAAGTGTAAAATCCCACCGACACCGCCGTAATCGTGTTTTCGAGAAGCTCTGAGCACCCTTTATCCACTCCCAGTCATCGAAATCAGCTCAAACGGCACGGCCGGGGTTAATAACGTCATTATATATATATATATGAAGTCAGAGTCTCCAAAGTTATACCGGAACAAACACGTGTTTACGTCGTCTTGGGGGTCCACGATGGGAGTCTGACTTCAATGCAATGTTATCGCTCGAAACACGTGTTTACTTCGTGTTGAGGTTCACGATGGGAGTCTGACAATTGTTATCGCTCGAAATAGTACATTAGGACGGGAACGGCTGGACAGATTGAGCTCAAACTTCCTATCTAAAGGTAAAATACCACGTACGATGTCGTCCACGCGTTTTCCAGAAGCTCAGAGCACCCGTACTCCACTCACAGTCATAAAAATCAGCTCAAACGGCACGGCCGGGGTTAATAACGTCATTATATATATATATACGAAGTCAACGTTATTAGCATCTGCATTGAGTGCATTTCCTAGAACGCAACACGTGTTTTACGTCGTCTTGAGGTTCACGATGGGAGTCATTTCAATGCAATGTTATCGCTCGAAACACGTGTTTACTTCGTGTTGAGGTTCACGATGGGAGTCTGACATTTCAATGCAATGTTATCGCTCGAAATGTTATGCAGAAAGGCAGATCTCGGAAACGGGTGGAGCTATCGACCTGAAATTTGCTATGTGAATGTATCTTGCGCCGGGTACAAATTTTATCGGGTCGCCGAGTACGTGCGACGCCAGCTTCGCGCATGCGCAGACCAGATCTCGGAAACGGGTGGAGCTACCGGGTACAAATTTTTCTTATTGAAACGCGTGGAGCTAAAAATTAAAAAAAAAAATTAAAAAAATGTCATGTTTCGGACAAGCCGCCGGTGGCGGGCTAACCTGCTAGTCTATCTATACTATATATTTTGAGACTTCGTATATATGTGTGTATATGTGTGTGTGTGTACTTCATAGAATCCAAAACGCGTGTACAGATTGAGATCAAATTTCGTATGTAAGTGTAAAATCCCACCGACACCGCCGTAATCGTGTTTTCGAGAAGCTCTGAGCACCCTTTATCCACTCCCAGTCATCGAAATCAGCTCAAACGGCACGGCCGGTGTTAATAACGTCATTATATATATATATATGAAGTCAGAGTCTCCAAAGTTATACCGGAACAAACACGTGTTTACGTCGTCTTGGGGGTCCACGATGGGAGTCTGACTTCAATGCAATGTTATCGCTCGAAACACGTGTTTACTTCGTGTTGAGGTTCACGATGGGAGTCTGACAATTGTTATCGCTCGAAATAGTACATTAGGACGGGAACGGCTGGACAGATTGAGCTCAAACTTCCTATCTAAAGGTAAAATACCACGTACGATGTCGTCCACGCGTTTTCCAGAAGCTCAGAGCACCCGTACTCCACTCCCAGTCATAAAAATCAGCTCAAACGGCACGGCCGGGGTTAATAACGTCATTATATATATATATACGAAGTCAACGTTATTAGCATCTGCATTGAGTGCATTTCCTAGAACGCAACACGTGTTTTACGTCGTCTTGAGGTTCACGATGGGAGTCATTTCAATGCAATGTTATCGCTCGAAACACGTGTTTACTTCGTGTTGAGGTTCACGATGGGAGTCTGACATTTCAATGCAATGTTATCGCTCGAAATGTTATGCAGAAAGGCAGATCTCGGAAACGGGTGGAGCTATCGACCTGAAATTTGCTATGTGAATGTATCTTGCGCCGGGTACAAATTTTATCGGGTCGCCGAGTACGTGCGACGCCAGCTTCGCGCATGCGCAGACCAGATCTCGGAAACGGGTGGAGCTACCGGGTACAAATTTTTCTTATTGAAACGCGTGGAGCTAAAAATTAAAAAAAAAAATTAAAAAAATGTCATGTTTCGGACAAGCCGCCGGTGGCGGGCTAACCTGCTAGTACTATATATTTTGAGACTTCGTATATGTGTGTGTGTGTGTGTGTACTTCATAGAATCCAAAACGCGTGTACAGATTGAGCTCAAACTTCCTATGTAAGTGTCAAATTCCACCGACACGACCGTGGTCGCGGTTTAGAGAAGCTCAGAGCACCCGTTCTCCAATCTCAAATCACCGCAAAGGCACGGCGGGGGTTAATCAAGTGATTATTTAATGAGCGTTTGTTTTTGACGCATCTCTATAAAGAGCGTCCGTTTCCCATTCAACGTTATTCGCATCTGCAGAGTTATACGGGAACGCAAACGTTATCGCTCGAAATTTATTCCCTGCGAGCACGGATGGCGCGCTTTGTTTTTACAGTATATACCTTCGATATATACCGAAATCATCCCAGATAATCACGAATATAGCATCAGATTTCTCCCCAGATATACCGTTATACAGCTACTGGAATCTGCCAATCTACGGGAAATTCCAGGGAATGCCGATTGAGCTCAAACTTGCTACCTACGGGAAGTGTCATATATATGAGTGTGTCCTTTATAGACTCTAACCGATTGAGCTCAAACTTGCTAAATAAGAAAATAGCCCCCAAGCCGTAAATATCAACAACAACGATATTACTAAATACACGTTTTCAGCAATGTGAGAGTTTTCGGGGAGCCGTGATGCCAACAACAACGACCCGAAGACAGATTTCCCGACGGGAAGCGTTTGTTTTAAATTCAATGCAATGTTATCGTAGAGAGATTTCACGAAATAAAGAATGCGTTGTCTGTCGTTCCTAGGAAGGGGGGATTTCTACGGGTAAATTTTTCCGCCAAAAACAAAAAAAATAATTAAAACAATTTACAATTTAATTAAAACAATTTAAAATTAAAAAAAATTAACAATAAAAAAAAAATTCAGAAACAAAATATATTAAATTTAAAAAACATTAAATTCAAATTCAAAAATAAAAAACAAAAATAAATAAAAACAAAATAATTACAAAAATGTCATGTTTCTGAAACAAAGCCATGGGACGAATGCCGCCAGTGGCGGGCTAACCTGCTAGTCTATACTATATATTTTGAGACTTCGTATATGTGTGTGTGTGTGTACTTCATAGAATCCAAAACGCGTGTACAGATTGAGCTCAAACTTCCTATGTAAGTGTCAAATTCCACCGACACGACCGTGGTCGCGGTTTAGAGAAGCTCAGAGCACCCGTTCTCCAATCTCAAATCACCGCAAAGGCACGGCGGGGGTTAATCAAGTGATTATTTAATGAGCGTTTGTTTTTGACGCATCTCTATAAAGAGCGTCTGTTTCCCATTCAACGTTATTCGCATCTGCAGAGTTATACGGGAACGCAAACGTTATCGCTCGAAATTTATTCCCTGCGAGCACGGATGGCGCGCTTTGTTTTTACAGTATATACCTTCGATATATACCGAAATCATCCCAGATAATCACGAATATAGCATCAGATTTCTCCCCAGATATACCGTTATACAGCTACTGGAATCTGCCAATCTACGGGAAATTCCAGGGAATGCCGATTGAGCTCAAACTTGCTACCTACGGGAAGTGTCATATATATGAGTGTGTCCTTTATAGACTCTAACCGATTGAGCTCAAACTTGCTAAATAAGAAAATAGCCCCCAAGCCGTAAATATCAACAACAACGATATTACTAAATACACGTTTTCAGCAATGTGAGAGTTTTCGGGGAGCCGTGATGCCAACAACAACGACCCGAAGACAGATTTCCCGACGGGAAGCGTTTGTTTTAAATTCAATGCAATGTTATCGTAGAGAGATTTCACGAAATAAAGAATGCGTTGTCTGTCGTTCCTAGGAAGGGGGGATTTCTACGGGTAAATTTTTCCGCCAAAAACAAAAAAATTAATTAAAACAATTTACAATTTAATTAAAACAATTTAAAATTAAAAAAAATTAACAATAAAAAAAAAATTCAGAAACAAAATATATTAAATTTAAAAAACATTAAATTCAAATTCAAAAATAAAAAACAAAAATAAATAAAAACAAAATAATTACAAAAATGTCATGTTTCTGAAACAAAGCCATGGGACGAATGCCGCCAGTGGCGGGCTAACCTGCTAGTACTATATATTTTGAGACCGTATATATGTGTGTATATATGTACTTCTTAGAAACCAAAACGCGTGTAAAGATTGAGCTCAAACTTCCTATGTAAGTGTCAAATCCCACCGACACGACCGTGGTTTAGAGAAGCTCAGAGCACCCGTTCTCCAATCTCAAATCACCGCAAAGGCACGGCGGGGGTTAATCAAGTGATTATTTAATGAGCGTTTGTTTTTGACGCATCTCTATAAAGAGCGTCTGTGTCCCATTCAACGTTATTCGCATCTGCAGAGTTATACGGGAACGCAAACGTTATCGCTCGAAATTTATTCCCTGCGAGCACGGATGGCGCGCTTTGTTTTTACAGTATATACCTTCGATATATACCGAAATCATCCCAGATAATCACGAATATAGCATCAGATTTCTCCCCAGATATACCGTTATACAGCTACTGGAATCTGCCAATCTACGGGAAATTCCAGGGAATGCCGATTGAGCTCAAACTTGCTACCTACGGGAAGTGTCATATATATGAGTGTGTCCTTTATAGACTCTAACCGATTGAGCTCAAACTTGCTAAATAAGAAAATAGCCCCAAGCCGTAAATATCAACAACAACGATATTACTAAATACACGTTTTCAGCAATGTGAGAGTTTTCGGGGAGCCGTGATGCCAACAACAACGACCCGAAGACAGATTTCCCGACGGGAAGCGTTTGTTTTAAATTCAATGCAATGTTATCGTAGAGAGATTTCACGAAATAAAGAATGCGTTGTCTGTCGTTCCTAGGAAGGGGGGATTTCTACGGGTAAATTTTTCCGCCAAAAACAAAAAAAATAATTAAAACAATTTACAATTTAATTAAAACAATTTAAAATTAAAAAAAATTAACAATAAAAAAAAAATTCAGAAACAAAATATATTAAATTTAAAAAACATTAAATTCAAATTCAAAAATAAAAAACAAAAATAAATAAAAACAAAATAATTACAAAAATGTCATGTTTCTGAAACAAAGCCATGGGACGAATGCCGCCAGTGGCGGGCTAACCTGCTAGTACTATATATTTTGAGACCGTATATATGTGTGTATATATGTACTTCTTAGAATCCAAAACGCGTGTAAAGATTGAGCTCAAACTTCCTATGTAAGTGTCAAATTCCACCGACACGACCGTGGTCGTGGTTTAGAGAAGCTCAGAGCACCCGTTCTCCAATCTCAAATCACCGCAAAGGCACGGCGGGGGTTAATCAAGTGATTATTTAATGAGCGTTTGTTTTTGACGCATCTCTATAAAGAGTGTCTGTGTCCCATTCAACGTTATTCGCATCTGCAGAGTTATACGGGAACGCAAACGTTATCGCTCGAAATTTATTCCCTGCGAGCACGGATGGCGTGCTTTGTTTTTACAGTATATACCTTCGATATATACCGAAATCATCCCAGATAATCACGAATATAGCATCAGATTTCTCCCCAGATATACCGTTATAAAGCTACTGGAATCGGCCAATCTACGGGAAATTCCAGGGAATGCCGATTGAGCTCAAACTTGCTACCTACGGGAAGTGTCATATATATGAGTGTGTCCTTTATAGACTCTAACCGATTGAGCTCAAACTTGCTAAATAAGAAAATAGCCCCCAAGCCGTAAATATCAACAACAACGATATTACTAAATACACGTTTTCAGCAATGTGAGAGTTTTCGGGGAGCCGTGATGCCAACAACAACGACCCGAAGACAGATTTCCCGACGGGAAGCGTTTGTTTTAAATTCAATGCAATGTTATCGTAGAGAGATTTCACGAAATAAAGAATGCGTTGTCTGTCGTTCCTAGGAAGGGGGGATTTCTACGGGTAAATTTTTCCGCCTAAAACAAAAAAATTAATTAAAACAATTTACAATTTAATTAAAACAATTTAAAATTAAAAAAAATTAACAATAAAAAAAAAATTCAGAAACAAAATATATTAAATTTAAAAAACATTAAATTCAAATTCAAAAATAAAAAACAAAAATAAATAAAAACAAAATAATTACAAAAATGTCATGTTTCTGAAACAAAGCCATGGGACGAATGCCGCCAGTGGCGGGCTAACCTGCTAGTCTTCTCTTCTATATATTTTGAGAACTCCTTGTATTCGAGAGATAGCCCACACCCTCCGGACCTCAATGATATGATCGTGAATGAGTATTGATATACCCCACTAAACTTTGACAAACACCAGTAATGGTGTGTAGATCATTTACATATCTCTCCTATATATTTTGATACAATCTATCTAATTTACATATCTCTCTTATATATTTATGTTTGTGTGTGTGTTGTACTTCATACAAATCTACGATTCTCGACCGATCGGGACGAAACTTGGTACGTGTGTGTAGTTTGACCAGGCGGTGGTCGCTGTCGTATTGGCGAGCCCGTGCGACGCCCGTGCAGCGCATGCGCAGACGAGATCTCGGAAACGGGTGGAGCTATCGACTTGAAATTTGCTATGTGAATGTATCTTGCGCCGGGTACAAATTTTATCGGGTTGCCGAGCCCGTGCGACGCCCGTGCAGCACATGCGCCGACGAGATCTCGGAAACGGGTGGAGCTATCGACTTGAAATTTGGCATGTGAATGTATCTTGCGCCGGGTTCAAATGTTCATGCGCAGACCAGATCTCGGAAACTGGTGGAGCTACCGGGTACAAATTTTTCTTATTGAAACGCGTGGAGCTAAAAATTTCAAAAATATATATAAAAATGTCATGTTTCGGACAAGCCGCCGGTGGCGGGCTAACCTGCTAGTCTATCTATACTATATATTTTGAGACTTCGTATATGTGTGTGTGTGTGTGTACTTCATAGAATCCAAAACGCGTGTACAGATTGAGCTCAAACTTCCTATGTAAGTGTCAAATTCCACCGACACGACCGTGGTCGCGGTTTAGAGAAGCTCAGAGCACCCGTTCTCCAATCTCAAATCACCGCAAAGGCACGGCGGGGGTTAATCAAGTGATTATTTAATGAGCGTTTGTTTTTGACGCATCTCTATAAAGAGCGTCTGTTTCCCATTCAACGTTATTCGCATCTGCAGAGTTATACGGGAACGCAAACGTTATCGCTCGAAATTTATTCCCTGCGAGCACGGATGGCGCGCTTTGTTTTTACAGTATATACCTTCGATATATACCTAAATCATCCCAGATAATCACGAATATAGCATCAGATTTCTCCCCAGATATACCGTTATACAGCTACTGGAATCTGCCAATCTACGGGAAATTCCAGGGAATGCCGATTGAGCTCAAACTTGCTACCTACGGGAAGTGTCATATATATGAGTGTGTCCTTTATAGACTCTAACCGATTGAGCTCAAACTTGCTAAATAAGAAAATAGCCCCCAAGCCGTAAATATCAACAACAACGATATTACTAAATACACGTTTTCAGCAATGTGAGAGTTTTCGGGGAGCCGTGATCAGGCGTGATGCCAACAACAACGACCCGAAGACAGATTTCCCGACGGGAAGCGTTTGTTTTAAATTCAATGCAATGTTATCGTAGAGAGATTTCACGAAATAAAGAATGCGTTGTCTGTCGTTCCTAGGAAGGGGGGATTTCTACGGGTAAATTTTTCCGCCAAAAACAAAAAAATTAATTAAAACAATTTACAATTTAATTAAAACAATTTAAAATTAAAAAAAATTAACAATAAAAAAAAAATTCAGAAACAAAATATATTAAATTTAAAAAACATTAAATTCAAATTCAAAAATAAAAAACAAAAATAAATAAAAACAAAATAATTACAAAAATGTCATGTTTCTGAAACAAAGCCATGGGACGAATGCCGCCAGTGGCGGGCTAACCTGCTAGTCTATACTATATATTTTGAGACTTCGTATATATGTGTGTATGTGTGTGTGTGTGTGTGTACTTCATAGAATCCAAAACGCGTGTACAGATTGAGCTCAAACTTCCTATGTAAGTGTCAAATCTCACCGACACCACCGTAATCGTGTTTTCGAGAAGCTCTGAGCACCCTTTATCCACTCCCAGTCATCGAAATCAGCTCAAACGGCACGGCCGGGGTTAATAACGTTATTATATATATATATGAAGTCAGAGTCTCCAAAGTTATACCGGAACAAACACGTGTTTACGTCGTCTTGGGGGTCCACGATGGGAGTCTGACTTCAATGCAATGTTATCGCTCGAAACACGTGTTTACTTCGTGTTGAGGTTCACGATGGGAGTCTGACAATTGTTATCGCTCGAAATAGTACATTAGGACGGGAACGGCTGGACAGATTGAGCTCAAACTTCCTATCTAAAGGTAAAATACCACGTACGATGTCGTCCACGCGTTTTCCAGAAGCTCCGAGCACCCGTACTCCACTCCCAGTCATAAAAATCAGCTCAAACGGCACGGCCGGGGTTAATAACGTCATTATATATATATATACGAAGTCAACGTTATTAGCATCGGCATTGAGTGCATTTCCTAGAACGCAACACGTGTTTTACGTCGTCTTGAGGTTCACGATGGGAGTCATTTCAATGCAATGTTATCGCTCGAAACACGTGTTTACTTCGTGTTGAGGTTCACGATGGGAGTCTGACATTTCAATGCAATGTTATCGCTCGAAATATTATGCAGAAAGGCAGATCTCGGAAACGGGTGGAGCTATCGACCTGAAATTTGCTATGTGAATGTGTCTTGCACCGGGTACAAATTTTATCGGGTCGCCGAGCCCATGCGACGCCCGTGCAGCGCATGCGCAGACGAGATCTCGGAAACGGGTGGAGCTATCGACTTGAAATTTGCTATGTGAATGTATCTTGGGCCGGGTACAAATTTGATCGGGTCGCCGAGCCCGTGCGACGCCAGCTTCGCGCATGCGCAGACCAGATCTCGGAAACGGGTGGAGCTACCGGGTACAATTTTTTCTTTTGAAACGCGTGGAGCTAAAAATTAAAAATATATATATAAAAAAATGTCATGTTTCGGACAAGCCGCCGGTGGCGGGCTAACCTGCTAGTCTATACTATATATTTTGAGACTTCGTATATATGTGTGTATATATGTGTGTGTGTACTTCATAGAATCCAAAACGCGTGTACAGATTGAGATCAAATTTCGTATGTAAGTGTAAAATCCCACCGACACCGCCGTAGATGTGTTTTCGAGAAGCTCTGAGCACCCTTTATCCACTCCCAGTCATCGAAATCAGCTCAAACGGCACGGCCGGGGTTAATAACGTCATTATATATATATATGAAGTCAGAGTCTCCAAAGTTATACCGGAACAAACACGTGTTTACGTCGTCTTGGGGGTCCACGATGGGAGTCTGACTTCAATGCAATGTTATCGCTCGAAACACGTGTTTACTTCGTGTTGAGGTTCACGATGGGAGTCTGACAATTGTTATCGCTCGAAATAGTACATTAGGACGGGAACGGCTGGACAGATTGAGCTCAAACTTCCTATCTAAAGGTAAAATACCACGTACGATGTCGTCCACGCGTTTTCCAGAAGCTCCGAGCACCCGTACTCCACTCCCAGTCATAAAAATCAGCTCAAACGGCACGGCCGGGGTTAATAACGTCATTATATATATATATATACGAAGTCAACGTTATTAGCATCTGCATTGAGTGCATTTCCTAGAACGCAACACGTGTTTTACGTCGTCTTGAGGTTCACGATGGGAGTCATTTCAATGCAATGTTATCGCTCGAAACACGTGTTTACTTCGTGTTGAGGTTCACGATGGGAGTCTGACATTTCAATGCAATGTTATCGCTCGAAATATTATGCAGAAAGGCAGATCTCGGAAACGGGTGGAGCTATCGACCTGAAATTTGCTATGTGAATGTATCTTGCACCGGGTACAAATTTTATCGGGTCGCCGAGTCCATGCGACGCCCGTGCAGCGCATGCGCAGACGAGATCTCGGAAACGGGTGGAGCTATCGACTTGAAATTTGCTATGTGAATGTATCTTGCGCCGGGTACAAATTTTATCGGGTCGCCGAGTCCGTGCGACGCCAGCTTCGCGCATGCGCAGACCAGATCTCGGAAACGGGTGGAGCTACCGGGTACAAATTTTTCTTATTGAAACGCGTGGAGCTAAAAATTAAAAACAAATATTAAAAAAATGTCATGTTTCGGACAAGCCGCCGGTGGCGGGCTAACCTGCTAGTACTATATATTTTGAGACTTCGTATATGTGTGTGTGTGTGTGTACTTCATAGAATCCAAAACGCGTGTACAGATTGAGCTCAAACTTCCTATGTAAGTGTCAAATTCCACCGACACGACCGTGGTCGCGGTTTAGAGAAGCTCAGAGCACCCGTTCTCCAATCTCAAATCACCGCAAAGGCACGGCGGGGGTTAATCAAGTGATTATTTAATGAGCGTTAGTTTTTGACGCATCTCTATAAAGAGCGTCTGTTTCCCATTCAACGTTATTCGCATCTGCAGAGTTATACGGGAACGCAAACGTTATCGCTCGAAATTTATTCCCTGCGAGCACGGATGGCGCGCTTTGTTTTTACAGTATATACCTTCGATATATACCGAAATCATCCCAGATAATCACGAATATAGCATCAGATTTCTCCCCAGATATACCGTTATACAGCTACTGGAATCTGCCAATCTACGGGAAATTCCAGGGAATGCCGATTGAGCTCAAACTTGCTACCTACGGGAAGTGTCATATATATGAGTGTGTCCTTTATAGACTCTAACCGATTGAGCTCAAACTTGCTAAATAAGAAAATAGCCCACAAGCCGTAAATATCAACAACAACGATATTACTAAATACACGTTTTCAGCAATGTGAGAGTTTTCGGGGAGCCGTGATGCCAACAACAACGACCCGAAGACAGATTTCCCGACGGGAAGCGTTTGTTTTAAATTCAATGCAATGTTATCGTAGAGAGATTTCACGAAATAAAGAATGCGTTGTCTGTCGTTCCTAGGAAGGGGGGATTTCTACGGGTAAATTTTTCCGCCAAAAACAAAAAAATTAATTAAAACAATTTACAATTTAATTAAAACAATTTAAAATTAAAAAAAATTAACAATAACAAAAAAATTCAGAAACAAAATATATTAAATTTAAAAAACATTAAATTCAAATTCAAAAATAAAAAACAAAAATAAATCAAAACAAAATAATTACAAAAATGTCATGTTTCTGAAACAAAGCCATGGGACGAATGCCGCCAGTGGCGGGCTAACTTGCTAGTCTATACTATATATTTTGAGACTTCGTATATGTGTGTGTGTGTGTGTACTTCGTAGAATCCAAAACGCGTGTACAGATTGAGCTCAAACTTCCTATGTAAGTGTCAAATTCCACCGACACGACCGTGGTCGCGGTTTAGAGAAGCTCAGAGCACCCGTTCTCCAATCTCAAATCACCGCAAAGGCACGGCGGGGGTTAATCAAGTGATTATTTAATGAGCGTTTGTTTTTGACGCATCTCTATAAAGAGCGTCTGTTTCCCATTCAACGTTATTCGCATCTGCAGAGTTATACGGGAACGCAAACGTTATCGCTCGAAATTTATTCCCTGCGAGCACGGATGGCGCGCTTTGTTTTTACAGTATATACCTTCGATATATACCGAAATCATCCCAGATAATCACGAATATAGCATCAGATTTCTCCCCAGATATACCGTTATACAGCTACTGGAATCTGCCAATCTACGGGAAATTCCAGGGAATGCCGATTGAGCTCAAACTTGCTACCTACGGGAAGTGTCATATATATGAGTGTGTCCTTTATAGACTCTAACCGATTGAGCTCAAACTTGCTAAATAAGAAAATAGCCCCAAGCCGTAAATATCAACAACAACGATATTACTAAATACACGTTTTCAGCAATGTGAGAGTTTTCGGGGAGCCGTGATGCCAACAACAACGACCCGAAGACAGATTTCCCGACGGGAAGCGTTTGTTTTAAATTCAATGCAATGTTATCGTAGAGAGATTTCACGAAATAAAGAATGCGTTGTCTGTCGTTCCTAGGAAGGGGGGATTTCTACGGGTAAATTTTTCCGCCAAAAAAAAAAAAATTAATTAAAACAATTTACAATTTAATTAAAACAATTTAAAATTAAAAAAAATTAACAATAAAAAAAAAATTCAGAAACAAAATATATTAAATTTAAAAAACATTAAATTCAAATTCAAAAATAAAAAACAAAAATAAATAAAAACAAAATAATTACAAAAATGTCATGTTTCTGAAACAAAGCCATGGGACGAATGCCGCCAGTGGCGGGCTAACCTGCTAGTCTATACTATATATTTTGAGACTTCGTATATATGTGTGTGTGTGTACTTCATAGAATCCAAAACGCGTGTAAAGATTGAGCTCAAACTTCCTATGTAAGTGTCAAATCACACCGACACGACCGTGGTCGCAGTTTAGAAAAGCTCAGAGCACCCGTTCTCCAATCTCAAATCACCGCAAAGGCACGGCGTGGGTTAATCAAGTGATTATTTAATGAGCGTTTGTTTTTGACGCATCTCTATAAAGAGCGTCTGTTTGCCATTCAACGCTATTTGCATCTGCAGAGAGATATACGGAACATACATTAAATTTAAAAAACATTTGTTTCTGACCAACCCTGCGAGCACGGATGGCGCGCTTTGTTTTTACAGTATATAGTTATATACCGAAATCATCCCAGATAATCACGAATATAGCATCAGATTTCTCCCCAGATGTACCGTTATAAAAAGCTACTGGAATCTGCCAATCTACGGGAAATTCCAGGGAATGCCGATTGAGCTCAAACTTGCTACCCACGGGAAGTGTCATATATATGAGTGTGTCCTTTATAGACTCGAACCGATTGAGCTCAAACTTGCTAAATAAGAAAATAGCCCCCAAGCCGTAAATATCAACAACAACGATATTGCTACCTACGGGGAGCAACGTTATTAGCATCTGCAGAATTATGCAGAGAGAAAATGCTTTCCTATTTTTAGAACGCAACACATGTTTACGTCGCGTTGGTGATTGAGGTTCACAACGGGGTTAATTGACTGTCCGTTCTTTGCGACGATGAGGTTCACGGCGGGGACTATTGACCAACACTCACAATTTCGTCTTTTGCATCAGATACCAACACCTCGACCGATCGGGACGAAACTTGGTACGTGAGTGTAGTTTGACCAGGTGGTCGTCGCTGTCGTATTGGCGAGCCCGTGCGACGCCCGTGCAGCGCATGCGCAGACGAGATATCGGAAACGGGTGGAGCTATCGACTTGAAATTTGCTATGTGAATGTATCTTGCGCCGGGTACAAATTTTATCGGGACGCCGAGTCCGTGCGACGCCAGCTTCGCGCATGCGCAGACCAGATCTCGGAAACGGGTGGAGCTACCGGGTAAAACATTTTCTTATTGAAACGCGTGGAGCTAAAAATTAAAAAAAAATATTTAAAAAATCTCATGTTTCGGACAAGCCGCCGGTGGCGGGCTAACCTGCTAGTCTATACTATATATTTTGAGACTTCGTATATGTGTGTGTGTGTGTGTACTTCATAGAATCCAAAACGCGTGTACAGATTGAGATCAAACTTCCTATGTAAGTGTCAAATTACACCGACACGACCGTGGTAGCGGTTTAGAGAAGCTCAGAGCACCCGTTCTCCAATCTCAAATCACCGCAAAGGCACGGCGGGGGTTAATCAAGTGATTATTTAATGAGCGTTTGTTTTTGACGCATCTCTATAAAGAGCGTCTGTTTCCCATTCAACGTTATTCGCATCTGCAGAGTTATACGGGAACGCAAACGTTATCGCTCGAAATTTATTCCATGCGAGCACGGATGGCGCGCTTTGATTTTACAGTATATACCTTCGGTATATACCGAAATCATCCCAGATAATCACGAATATAGCATCAGATTTCTCCCCAGATATACCGTTATAAAGCTACTGGAATCTGCCAATCTACGGGAAATTCCAGGGAATGCCGATTGAGCTCAAACTTGCTACCTACGGGAAGTGTCATATATATGAGTGTGTCCTTTATAGACTCTAACCGATTGAGCTCAAACTTGCTAAATAAGAAAATAGCCCCCAAGCCGTAAATATCAACAACAACGATATTACTAAATACACGTTTTCGGCAATGTGAGAGTTTTCGGGGAGCCGTGATGCCAACAACGACCCGAAGACAGATTTCCCGACGGGAAGCGTTTGTTTTAAATTCAATGCAATGTTATCGTAGAGAGATTTCACGAAACAAAGAATGCGTTGTCTGTCGTTCCTAGGAAGGGGGGATTTCTACGGGTAAATTTTTCCGCCAGAAACAAAAAATTTAATTAAAACAATTTAAAATTTAATTTCAATTCAATGCAATGTTATCGTAGAGAGATTTCACGAAACAAAGAATGCGTTGTCTGTCGTTCCTAGGAAGGGGCGATTTCTACGGGTAAATTTTTCCGCCAGAAACAAAAAATTAAATTTAAAAAACATTAAATTCAAATTAAAAAATAAAAAACAAAAATAAATAAAAACAAAATAATTACAAAAATGTCATGTTTCTGAAACAAAGCCATGGGACGAATGCCGCCAGTGGCGGGCTAACCTGCTAGTACTATATATTTTGAGACTTCCGTGTGTGTGTACTTCATATAATCCAAAACGCGTGTAAAGATTGAGCTCAAACTTCCTATGTAAGTGTCAAATCCCACCGACACGACCGTGGTCGCGGTTTAGAAAAGCTCAGAGCACCCGTTCTCCAATCTCAAATCACCGCAAAGGCACGGCGTGGGTTAATCAAGTGATTATTTAATGAGCGTTTGTTTTTGACGCATCTCTATAAAGAGCGTCTGTTTCCCATTCAACGTTATTTGCATCTGCAGAGTTATACGGGAACATTGAGTGCTTGCCTATGCGGGGAGATTTATTGGAGCTCTTACAACATCATTGTTATAGTATGTATGACACTTAGGTCAGGGCTTAGGGGGGGGGGGGTAGTTATAGGCATAATGCTTCTCAGAAATCCCGGTTACAAACCAACACTCACAATTTCGTATTTACGCAAACGTTATCGCTCGAAATTTATTCCCTGCGAGCACGGATGGCGCGCTTTGTTTTTACAGTATATACCGAAATCATCCCAGATAATCATGAATATAGCATCAGATTTCTCCCCAGATATACCGTTATAAAGCTACTGGAATCTGCCAATCTATACTATATATTTTGAGACTTCGTATATATGTGTGTATATATGTGTGTGTGTACTTCATAGAATCCAAAACGCGTGTACAGATTGAGCTCAAACTTCCTATGTATACATACACTCTAATAAATCCAGAACACATAATAGAACACCAAAATGTAACAATTTTAGAACGCTTAAAATCTGTTCTATTTGGAACACAGGTTCTGTGGAGAACACAATATGTTCTCAAAAGAATACATGTTCTTTGCTATGCATGCGTTCTGTGTATATCAGAAATGCGTTCCCTGTAGAACATGTATGTTCTGGGCATAGAACATGTTTGTTCTGGGCAGAACACATATTCCTGCGTTCAGCTGAGAACATGTTGTGACGCGTCACCGTTGTAACAATTTTAGAACAGTCAAAACATGTTCTGGAGCCTTATTTAGAACACAAATGTGTTCTCCGACTTAGAGATATCTGTTGGGTATTGTTATCTTGTCCCACTACTAAACTAGCAACAAAATGAAAAATGGTAAGAATTGTTTTATTATCCAAAGAATTTCTCAATATACAATTTTATTGAGCGAACATATAAACACAACAATTTGTCAGAAATTAATCTACATGTATATCCAATCATACAATGTGTATGTCACTGTGGTGTACGACTGTTAGATTATTGATTTTTTTCCAATCAAGTATCATGCAGTATTAAATAATCTATAAATGGGATTTGGACTTCATGACTTGAGTATCGATCAGGAACACCCACCACGAAAGATAATGTTTAATTGAACAAAAGGATATTATATAAATATCTGTAATAACAGGGGGGGGGGCAGCAAAAACTTCCAGGGTACAAGGACTGGGTGGGTGGGTGGTCTGAGCCTCGAGAGTCGAAATACCACTTTTTCCGGCTTCATGCATTTTTTGCTAAATTGTCATCTTAGAGACACCTTCATATGTAGCCAAAGTGAATTAAAAGGCTTATATCCTTAACTTAGAACAAAATAGAGTATTAATAATATAAGGGGGAGAACTTTATGCTTCTTTATGTGGCAACCTAAGGGGTTCACTAGCTCCATCTCATCACAGTTTAGAAATATGCTGATAGCACCTGGATTGGATCTGAAAAAGGGGTCATTTTTCACAGAATCCCCGTCGCAGACATCATAGATAAATTGACTTGAATCTGTTTCATGTGACCTTCTGACATATTTCCATACTTCCGGCATTTCAAGAAGATTTTTTAAATTTTCAATGAATGGCACAATGTAGCCTACCCTTGGGACATGTTTTATAATTCCATTAGTTTTTACAAATCTCGACCCAAGGACTGCCTCCTGTGGCTCAATATACGAGAGGGTGTTCTTTCTGTAGTATGTTTTCCTTTTATAGTTGTTATTGAAATATTCGAGACATGTCTCCAAGGGGATGTCATCGAGGAATTCAGAGTCAACATGTTTTGCTGCTAACTTTACTTTTATTTGATATTATAAATTACCTACATGACTCTCCAAGAGAGTCTGTGTAGTCTCAATGACCGAATCAATTGCTGTCTGTGTAAGATTATGCTTTGCTTCCAAGCTTAATGTGAATTTTAAGTTAAAATAATGTGGATCCGGTAAATTTGAAGCATAACTTGGACCTCCAACACTTACATTGCCATTACTAGTAAGAGACTCAGTAGTATCATCAATACCATTGTCTTCATCTTCTTCGAATATCGTATGATTTCTGTGCATGTGTACGCGAAAATTACCCACACTTGTTAGTTACGTAACTATTGCCAACTGAACATGAAACATGGAAATTGGGTTCATGCATATGATTTCGAAGGTAGTGTTTTTTAAAAGATGAAAAAGATCTTGTTTCATAAATGCACACATCACAAGCAAAACCACCATGGTCTGTATCAGTTCTTCGCTTATTCATCATTTGGAATTAAGATTTTAATAGATGCATGTAGGCCTATAATTGTGTTTAACCTTATATTTAAAAAAAATATTTTATATATTTGAAGGACGATTGCATTGGATTGGATTGCGATGGGCAAAATTTCAACACGAATCACGATGGGTGGAACCACGACGTTTCATGTTTTTAAATAAAATTTGAAGTTCTACAAAGGCTAAAAAACACACTAGGTACCGGTACCAAGACAAACGAGTAACATGTTCACGGAGGATTGCTTGGGAGATACATACTTTGAGAATTGAGAATAAGAAAACAAATTAGACTTTTAAATAAGAGCCGCCAAAAAACACACGTGTTGAACCGGTGTTTCTAATGGTCATACCGGCATGACCGGTGCAAAAATAAAATTCCGCCCGTATAACGCTGTTACAAAATCGTGAAACGCGAGGCCGAAACAGGCGAAACTGGAGAAATGTCTACGATAATGCAATGTGTTTCAGGAGTCTAATATCGGTGGAAACGCGTACCACGCGGACGATTGATTTTGGACAAGCGAGCTATATCGACATATATAAAATTGATTTGGTGCAGGTGAATTGGGTCCTAAATAATTAATTATTTTAAAATAGCATATATAATTATATTGAACATACCATGTAGCATCCATGGGTTATTAACTTAATGCTGATAAAATACAGAGAAATATTATATTTTCCATCGTTACACAGCATAATTGTATATTTAATATTTCATCGCATGGATTACAATGCCACTGCCCCCACCAATTGCAAACTAAAATGAACAATTTACAATCGTTACCATGGTCCATTCCATATAGGCCTAATTGATTTGTAAATTGGAAAAAAATCTTAGGGATATTTATCCAAAATGTGGGAGATGTGCTCAATGAATTCCAAAAGTAACTTTTCAACTTCACACCCACCTGTAGGTTTTCATTTAAAAACAGTAACTCAAATTGATGGTATCGAATTTAAATTTTTAGACCGGAGGGATCAGAATTCTAAAGTGCACCACAAGTCCACAAAGCCTATTGACAGTTCTAACGCAACACTAATCTTGGCCCTATAGATACATCCACATCGTATAGGCCAAATAATTCAAAGTCAGAGAACGCATTTACACATGTGTGTTCTGCAGTAGAACATATCCGTTCTGAATGAGAACACTAGTATGCTAACACAGAACACGTTCTATAACCCGTCGTTTAACAGAACGCATGTGTTCTGAGACAGAACAAATATGTTCTGCCAGAGAACGTATGCGTTCTGGTGTAGAACACACGTGTTCTGCCACACAATATAATCTGTTCTGAATCGAGTTGTTGGAAATAACACATGTATTCTGTTTAGAACGCCAACGTATCTACAATAAGTATTGAGAGTGTGTGGAGGGGCAAACTCTTGGAATATTTTTATTAATCATGTTATGGTTTTGTGTTTAGATCTTAGTGATTATATTGCACACGATAAATGTCACCTTACTGTAAAATATACATTATCGAGCCAGCAAGGTTAGGTAAATCATATGAGTGTTGTGCCATGACAACACGCCGATAGTAACAGAATATATAGTAAACCATGACTAATTTTATAGAAGCAGCTGGGCAAGAACAAACATCATTAATTTAAAAATGTCTATCTCATTAGAACACATGTGATTATGAGAACACTATAGCATGGAAATGCGAACACTGGTGTTCTGATAAGAACATTGGCGTTCCACGATAGAACGCTAGACTCCTTTTCAGAGAATATAAATGTTTTGGTCAGAACATAGTCCGTTCTAAATAGAATACTTTCGGACCCGTCATGCGTCCGATTTGTTTAGAGTGTAAGTGTCAAATCCCACCGACACGACCGTGGTCGCGGTTTAGAAAAGCTCAGAGCACCCATCTCCAATCTCAAATCACCGCAAAGGCACGGCGTGGGTTAATCAAGTGATTATTTAATGAGCGTTTGTTTTTGACGCATCTCTATAAAGATCGTCTGTTTCCCATTCAACGTTATTTGCATCTGCAGAGAGATATACGGAACATACATTAAATTTAAAAAACATTTGTTTCTGACCAACCCTGCGAGCACGGATGGCGCGCTTTGTTTTTACAGTATATAGTTATATACCGAAATCATCCCAGATAATCACGAATATAGCATCAGATTTCTCCCCAGATATACCGTTATAAAGCTACTGGAATCTGCCAATCTACGGGAAATTCCAGGGAATGCCGATTGAGCTCAAACTTGCTACCCACGGGAAGTGTCATATATATGAGTGTGTCCTTTATAGACTCGAACCGATTGAGCTCAAACTTGCTAAATATTTACTGGACAAACTTGCTACCTACGGGAAGTGTCATATATATATGTGTGTGTCCTTTATAGACTCGAACCGATTGAGCTCAAACTTGCTAAATACGGGAAGTGTCATGGACGGGTTCATTGAAAAACAAAAAAAAATCGGGTAAAATTTAAAAACAAAATTAAAAAGGCACAATTAACTCCTTGAAAAACCAAAAAAAATCGGGTAAAATTTAAAAACAAAAAATTCAATTAAAAAATTAAAAAAGCACAATTAACTCATTGAAAAACTAAATAATTAACTCATTGAAAAACAAAAAATTAAATTAAAATTGTCATGTTTCTGACTATATATCGCCGAAATTTGGTGCAAATGCAGCACAAGTGTCTCGGAACCTGTTGCAATTGCTTTTTCGAACAAAGCCATGGGACGAATGCCGCCAGTGGCGGGCTAACCTGCTAGTTACTATATATAGCGTGTCCGTTACTTCGTCAATATCGCGTTCCTTTGAATAAAACTTGGCGCATGGATCGATATATCTGTCATTGGTGTTAACCACCTCTACCGTATGTCAAATATCCCTGAGTGTGCCAGTTACTCCGCCAGTACAGCAATATCTTATACCACATACCAAGTATATATACTTGAGTGTGTTCGTTATTCCGCCAATAAAGAGCGTTTATTTTCTAATAAGCCAACTTATATCGGTTCGTGATTATCAGTAAAAATTTTGTAATATATAGGTCTAGTGAAATTACAACTGCTGCGATGTATGTCTCCGAATCTAAATTATTCGAACGGGGTTATTTGATTATGGAATACCCCCGTCAAAGTGTATCTATCATTTATGTTTACCCCCAAAACATTCCGAGCCCCTTTTTGCTAAGCAATTTCACTCCCCAAAAGAAAACCCTTTTCTGGAAGGTTTATTACGCCACCGTAGTGTGGTGTTTATTGCTTTTGGTTTTTTTGTATCGCATGGGCGATCGATAATTCACTGGGTGATTGTACATTCGGCAAACCTCGTCAGATTCCGTCACCGTTTCATCGTACCGATAATTACGAGAGTACAACTAAGATTGGCACATGTGTTTACGTCACCGGTGTAATTATGGGGACATGCTTCTATTATGAAGGTTTGCTACCCCGAAGGTCCGCTATTCCGAAGGTTCTCTATTCCGAAGGTTTTTGTTATTTTTAGGTTAATTCTATATTTTAAAGTATTGAGACTAATTTGAGAGGGTTCATTTTCACAAAGATTCTTAATATGGAGTGTGCGCTCACATCCGAACTGATCATGCGCGCACACCGATACAGATACAGGAGGAAATAACTTAACTTAGAACATTAAATGTGATTTTGTTTTGTTTTCGCTGGTTTTCTTGAGATTTTATGTCATTACGTGGGCCCATACCTTTGAATTCTTGGCATATACTATGAATGTTGTGGTATATATGGACCCTCCCGCATTGGGACATGACATAGGTTCAGTTGACTTAAGTGGTGTTCTGTGTGTGCTCCAATTTGGAGTTCATTATTTTAAGGGCCAAGTTTAGAATTTTATGGGTCCATACCTTTGAACTCTGGGCATATAATATGAATATTGGGGGGCATGGCTCTATTCCGAAGGTTCACTATCCCGAAGGTCCACTATTCCGAAATTTCTCTGAATGTTCGCTATTCCGAAGGTTCACCAATCCGAAGGTTCGTTATTCCGAAGGTTCTGTGTTCCAAAGATTTTTTTTATTTTAAGGTTAATTCTATATTCTAAAGTAACGAGAGGGTTCATTATCACGAAGATTCTTTTGATGAAGGAAATAACGTAAAACATTAAATGTGATTTTGTTTTGTTTTCGAGGGTTTTCTTGAGTTTAATGTCATTACGTATGACCTTATTTCTCATTACATATTCACGCCAAGGAGCCCACACAATTGCTATGTTACGATGCGATTTAATGTGATTATGTGTGACCTAATATCTCAATAATCTGAGGCAAGAGTACGCCTGCTAAAGGCGAATTATAACAGTTGGGGGTATAACGCTCAATAATACTGGAGGCTATAACAAACTGCGCAGTAGAATATCGCTGAATGGACGAGTATGAGATGAGCCTAAATGCAATTGTGACTTTGTTTAAAGGCCCACTTAATTTTCGAGTCATTAATTTTTTATAGTATATACGGTTTTAATAACAATTTATGCCATAAAATTTGAATAAACTACTATAATTCATCACCATTTGAAAGGCAGAATACTTCTATCTCCTAGTTTGAAACACCTTCAAAATACCGCGTCGTATATCTAGCAATTAGCAACCAACATGTCCTCCTCGGCTTTCCATAGATTTCAACGTAATTTGATACCTATGGGTATTTGTGTCCGGGAAGTGTTTTGAACGGGTCAAATCGTGACCCCGACCTGACCTTGACCTTTAAAACTGTCAATGCAAGGTCAATTTGGGTAAAACGGACAAATTTCGGCGAAATTTGATACTAGGGATACTTTGGTCTGAGGAGAGTTTTAAACGGGTCAAATCGTGACCTCGGCCTGACCTTGACCTTCAATATGGCCAATCAAAGGTCAACTCGGATAAAACGGATAGATTTCGACGAAATTTGATACCTATGGGTACTTTTGTCGGGGGGGGGGGTGTTTTGGACGGGTCAAATCATGACTGACCTTACCTTGACCTTCAAAATTGTTAATTAAAGGTCAAGTTGGGTAAAACGGACGGATTTCGACGAAATTTGATACCTATGGGTAGTTTTCTACGGGTGGGGGTGTTTTGGACTGGACAAATCATGACCCTGACCTGACCTTGACTTTCGAAATAGTCAATTGAAGGTCAAATCGCACCTTTCACCGGAAAGCAGATGTGAAACAGCCCGGGTGAAGTCGGGCCTATCAGCTTGTGTAATAAAGAAGACAGTTTGATGAAAGTAATGTATGCCACGAGAAACGGGAAAACTTGAAATATGGAAGTACGCAAATTTCCCGCATAAAATTTGAAAGCTAGTTTATAGAATAATTGTATTATTATTTATATTTATGGCTAATAATACGATCTTGGTGGCGTTACCATTTCTGACTATGGTTTTCTTGTAGGGCCTTGTGGAGATGATGTGGTATATACTACTAGCAGGGTTACCCGGCGTTGCCCAGGTTAATGTATGCTGTGGATATTTGTTGGGAATAGAGAATGCTCTTGCTTAAAGAGTTATACGTTTTCTCATAAATTGTATATTCAAATAGCATCACAAAACATGATTATTACAGTCATGGAATATAAGTAGTGGCTCACCTTGTCAATTGTCATTCTGTTTATCGCGATTAATCCGTTCCACCAATAATGATGTGTTTATTTATTTACAACTGCGTATACATTAGACGTTATAATATGATACATGAACATCATAAACACATTAGTTCGATAAAAGATGATAATTGGGTTTTACATATTGAGATGTATCAATCAATCTAGTGGGTTGGACTAAGATCTCGAGGACACCTGGCTATCATATCTCCATGAAGATACAGATGTTTCAAAGAAATTTCCAGGTGCTCCTCTGTTCATGGTGCTATATATTGGCTAAATATTCTTAGTTTAAACGAAATGTTGCTGCGCAAATATAGCAGCTACATGTGCACAGAGCGAGATTTTGAGTTGTTTATGTCAGTCGATGAATCTGTTCTAAAACCCTTGTCAGATGTCAGTATTGGTAGGATCCTGAAAAGTCTTGTGCTACTAACTGCATTTTCTTGTATATCAGAAGAAACTATATTTGACTGCACACTGTGACCACTATTTTTGAACAGACCTTCCATATCTCTTGACAAATTGTAACTTTTTGTGGAAACTGTATTGAATGGAACAGACTAAAAAATTTTATTATATATATGCAATCCTCTGACGGTTCGAGGTCTCTCAGTTTGCACGAATATATATATGTATCTCTTCAATAGAATGATAAATATACGTTTAATGCTTCTTCTAGTTATCTCTTTTTGCTAGCTCATTGTGTGAATGCCTTGATTTCCATTCCCATATAAATATTACTGTTAAGAAGATATAATTGTTCAAGTAACTTATGTGGGTCACCATATGTCGGGATTGTGAAATGTGAACGCCCAACTACTTAAAATGATATGGAGTTGGCCTGGTGACTGTATATAACTTATATGTGGATATCGGCGAATAGCAATCTTATCAATGATAGTGCATATCCGCTCGCCATCCGTGACGCAAACGACACCAAATGTGATTTAATTCATGGTATATCATTAGAGAAAAACGTGTATGAATTTGGTGGAATTTGGTTTATTAAATCAATTGTTGATGCAACGCTGACTCGAACAACGCCATATTGCGAAGGTGATTATGTATTCGTTTGGCGGAAATCAGCCACAAAACTATTTCACCATATCTTTTTAATTTCCCCTCCCACCAACAGCGTCATTTTAGAAAATTTTAACCCGCACCATTATCTTCCTTGTAAAAAGTTACCCCTCTTAGAACGCCTTGGTGCCATCTCGATTGTACCGCATGAAGTTATATATAAAACGCACACAGACAGACATAAAGACAGACAAACAGCACGATTTTATTTCTTGTATCATTTGAGAAGAACGTGTCTGAATTTGATGGTAATTGGTACTAAAAATATTTTGTATCAGTTTTGGTGACCCTCCCGTCCCTATTTCGGACTCAAGCTGCACACACTGAGACTCATTAGAGATTAGAGATGCATATATATGAAATTGGTGAAAATTGGCGAGTATACAAATTCGTATCAAATTTAAGGTCCCCATATCTCTCACCCATAGGGCACCAATTTGGTGTATCTAAACCACACGATAAGATTCCTCGTATCACGGAGAAGAATATGTATCAATCTGGTGGAATCGGCACTAAACATATAGATATAATTTTGTGTGTCCCTCTCATCTCTATACACCACTGACTCGAATGGCCCCCACTTGTGACATCCTTAAACCACACGATTACACTCCTGATATCATGGATATGATTGTTTATAAGTTTGGTGATAATCGGCGACTAAACAATTTTTTTTATCAAATTTGGTGCCAATCCCTCCCCTCTCCGTCTCCATCTCTCACCCAAACAGCACCACTATGGCGTCTTTAAATCACGATTAGATTCATCGTATCATGGGTAAGAACGTGTATCAATTTGGTGGAAATTGGCGTTAAAAAAATTGTGCATCAATTTTGGTGCCCCTGTCCCTTTCAATGCAACCCTGACTCGAATGAGGCGCACATTTGACAGATAAAATCCACACCATTAGACTCCTCATACCATGGGGATGATTTTGTATAAGTGTGGTGGCAATCGGCGACTTATTATCAAATTTAGTGCCCACCCTCTCCCAATCTCTCATCCAAAAACAACAATTTGGCGTTGTTAAATCGCACAATTAGATTCCTTGTATCATGAAGATGAATATATATATATCAATTTGGTGGAAATCGGCGCTAAAATTAGTTTTATCAATTTTGGTGCCCCTCTCCCCTTCCGTTCATCCCTAACTCAAACGACGCCACTTTTGACATATTTAAACCACACCGTTGGATTCTTCATATCATGGGGATGATTATATGTAAGTTTCGTTGCAATCGGCGACAGAACAAAAATCTGCCCCCCCCCCCCTTCCTGGCACCCCTGACGCGAACGGCGCGACTTTTGCCATATTTAAATCACGCCATTAAATTCCTCATATTATGGGGATAATTATATCTAAGTTTGGTGGCAATTGGCGACAAATGTTTTTTCTGCCCCTCCCCCTTTTCTGCCCCTGACAACAACGGCGTCACTTTAGAAAATTCTAACCCCGACCATTATCTTTCTCGTAAAAAGCTACTCCTAGTAGACCCCTTTGGCATCATCTAGATGGTCCCCTGTGAATTTCTATAGAACACAGACAGACAGACAGACAGACATTCGCAAATATAGATATAGATGGTTTTAGCCCCGTGTATTTCTTCGCTGATTTTAAATCCTTGCGGAGATAAAATGTTGCATCTGTCCTGCATATATATACTATGGTATTAGCCCCGTATATTGATATTTTTCTAGTCCGACTATGGATCGGCTTATTTGCAATATTTCGAGTTGTTTATTGTAACGTCGAATTGGGAATACTGTCTGTTCGTTCACAAATGGTTTATATAGCATACGGGGTTAATACCATAGTATATATATATATATGCCACATCATTTCCACAAGAATCTACATAACTTCGCTGATTTGAAATCCTTGCGCGGGGGATAACGTGTTGCATCTGTCCTGTATATATACTATGGTATTAGCCCCGTATATTTTATGTAAATTCAAAAATGGTTTAATATCATATACGGGGTTAATACCATGGTATATATAAAGGAGAAGCGCAACATTTAATCCCCACAAGGATTTAAAATCAGCGAAGTAATATAGATTCTTGGGGAGAAGATCTGGCATATACTATGGTATATATTAACCCAGTATGCTATATAAACCATTTGTGAACGAACAGACAATATACGGGGCTAATACCATAGTATATATATATATACAGGACAGATGGAACATTTTATCTCCGCAAGGATTTAAAATCAGCGAAGAAATACACGGGGCTAAAACCATAGTATATATATATACCACATCATCTCCCCAAGGCTCTATAAACCTTCCAGAAAAGGGTTTTCTTTTGGGGAGTGAAATTGCTTAGCAAAAAAACATTACCCATAATTATGCTGTGGTTAAGTTGTCAATTACTTTGGGCATTAATGTAACCAATATAAGGATTTGAGGTTTAATGATAACTCAATCCTCATACAGTAATGTTCAAAGTAATTGACCACTTAAGCACAGCAGAATAATGGGTAATTTATCAGGATTTTAAATGCTGAAAAAATACCCATAATTCTGCTGTGGTTAAGTGGTCAATTACTTTGGACATTACTCTAACCAATATAAGGATTTGAGGTTTAATGATAACTCAATCCTCATACAGTAATGTTCAAAGTAATTGACCACTTAACCACAGCAGAATTATTGGTAATTTTTCAGGATTTTAAATCCTGAAAAATTACCAATAATTCTGATGTGGTTAAGTGGTCAATTACTTTGGGCATTACTGTAACCAATATAAGGATGTGATGTTTAATGAGAACTCCATCCACATAACTAATAAATATGTGTGAAAATTAAAACAAAACAAAATAAATTCCATGATGGCGTCCAATATGGACTGCCTAATTCTGCTCCAAAACATGTATATTGAATATATGGATGTTTATTGGGGGAAACCGATTATTTCAATAATATTTTCATTAACTGGGATCCAAAACCCGACTTACGGGAGCGTGCTTCGCGCGCGACTGTATCTTAAGCATATGTGCATATTTAATAAGCCAACAATTGGAATCCCAACAGAGAAGATTGGCGTGGGTCCCTTGTGCGATCTGTCCATCGAAAACTATTTAGACATCTCAAGACACGTGAGGCCCAATAACTTAATATACAGAATAGAACTGAGATGCTAAGCAAAGCGGCCGCATATCATTTATCCCACGGGGGGGGGGGGGGGGGGGGGCTACATTGTATATATATTGAAAGGGAAAACCACGACGGCTATAAATAGATATGACAGTACTGCATTCAATCACGTATACTACGTACAGTACATGCGGAGCGATATGGAAATCAGGTACTCAATTTGCCAGCTTCTATTCCGCACTTCACTAATTGTCAACTGAGATAATGCCTGTGTTTGTTCTAAAGGGACGATTATATGCTAAGGTATTGGAACAATGCCAATCGAGATTGAGGGAGGAACTATTTCGTCTTGCGTCAGGTCACATGGGTAATCACATGGGCAGCAAACAGCCTTTTGCGATAAGATTCGATACAGCTCGGTCGACAATTATTTAGCGTCCCACCCTCCCACCCAGTATTCCTCCTTCCATTTTGGGAGGAGGCACCCCTTTTTGCTAACAGCTACGCTTAGTGTATTTCAGGTCTAGATCAGTGATCATTGCCAGGACCCCATGGTTGGCGCTTGGTGGTACCAAAAAAGGTCCTTCAACAATGACAAGAAAGCTGGAGGTTCATACACACGTTTCAAACTACCAGTTGATTTAGTGATTAATAAATGGTAGTCATTAAGGCACACCTGTCTTGTTATTAATAACAACCATGTGGGATAAATACATCTATTGCCTGAGTGACTAATATTTATATTTGTTACAATGAGGTCAAATAGTTGCGAAGCCAGCACCACAATTCTTTCCCTCCATAGTAAATCTTAAAACAAGTTCTAAAGAATTATTAATTTACCTTATATTTGGTATGGAGCGTCCTTGGTTTACTGGAGTTCAGATTTGTGAACATCACGTCACCAAGTTAATTACTTGCGAAGCCACAGTCATAACTATTTCCCTCCATAGTAATTCTCAAAACAACTTCTTAAGAACAATTGACCAGGTCAGTCGCGCAATTATTGGAAGAGCCACGGTCAATCATTTAAAAAAAAACAAATGTTACATTTAAATTATTGCTTTATTTAACCAAAAAAAAAATTAAATGAGAAAATTAACTTTTACTACTTGCTAAATTTTATCTTTTAATTATTTCATTTAAATTTTAGTATTTACAGTATACTAAGTCCAAGTCTTTATAATCTGTTGAGTGACCCCACGGTCGTTTACTTGCTTTGTTTGTAATAATTTGAAGGATTACTTGTTTAAACGCAATTGTTATCAAAATATTTTATGTATTTTTTATAATTTCTATTTATATGTAATAGTATAATCTTGGTGGCGTTACCATTTCTGACTATGGTTTTCTTGTTGTAGTTGCTGAGCGATCGAGCCGTGTTGGTGCGCTGGAATGAAAATCGGGGCCCGTGTTATGTTAAAATGTATGGTGTTGGTTGTGTTACTAGTAGTAGTTTATCCCGAGTGACACTGCAAACAATCATTCTGAATATTTGAGATTGTATAATCTATGGCCATACTATGTTCCTAGCTTTAATACAATAAAATTAGCTTAGGCCCTACATGTATCTGTCAATGTTACGTCACTCTACAAGCATAACATGTGTGACTGTGTGTGTATGTTTTGATAAGGTTGGAATATTTATATATGCTCATATCTGTTATTATATTTCAGTTAACGATTCACTGTGATGGGTGCCATGGATTCTGTATCTAGATAGCGTTCCAGGCTTGATGGCGGCCGTTTTCAGTGCACGCATATTTTATAAAGAGATCTTTCGCATTTTCTATAGCATGTTGTTACAATTTATCTCTCCCGCTCATCCTCCCATGGGCACCGGCCTATGTGAAAGCATGTATTGACAAATGTATTTACAGTGCATTTATCTGTGGATATTGCAGTGCAGGAACACTCTTAAAAATATAGGTACTTCAGAGTACCTATGTAGGTACTAAGCTTTGTCCCAGGGGGAGTACCAACTTTTTGGTACTCTGGAGTACCAAAAGTTTAGGTACTCTAGAGTACCAAAATGTTTGGTACTCTGGAGTACCAACTTCTATCAAGACAGGTACTCTGAAGTATTTAGGTACTACGCATAGATCCAGCAATTTGATACTCCAGAGAACAAAACAGCCCTGATACCGGCAAATTTAACAATGTGACATTTTAGATTCCAAATTATGCTGCCGCGTTTAAACATCCAATTAAGTACAAAACCACAAAGACTCCCTTGCATAGTGCTAAATTAAATAATCCTACAGATCTACGACCGCGAGTCGACGGGCGGCCATTTTGCACTTTAATTTAATCGTTTGCACACCCATGTGACCATGCTGCCTTATAGAAAAATTTGTTTCGAGTTGGTCGACAGATATTGATAACTCTAGCAGAGGTGTCATTTATAGAATATACAAGCACAATTTCCACTTTGAAGAATATCTAGATTGTAGTAATAGAAACGATCGAAAAACTTTATGTAAATTCCGAACGTGCAACCACAAACTCCCAGTTGAGGTGGGTAGATGGCAAAACATTGATCTCGAAGATCGTATTTGCACGCTATGCTCTTCGACAAGAGTTGGCGATGAATTCCACTACCTGTTTAAGTGTGAACACTTTAATTTTCTTAGAAACCGCCTACTGCCGAAAGAATTCACTGAAAGACCAAATGTTATAGTCATGAGCGAATTACTAAATACAAAAGACAAACATTTATATCGCCGGTTATGTATATTAATACGACACATTATAAAGGAATTTAATTAGATTAGGAAGGTGTATTACCCATTGGTTCAATGATATCATAAATGTGTATATTACAGCGATGTTACATGTATATCTATCATATGTCTTTTATATAACACTGTTATGTTCTAGATAAACCATGTTGACCACATGTATATATGTAAATATTGTACACATATAATTATCTCCATACCTTTATTAAGGGAGTGAGAAATAAATGAATTGAATTGATTGAACCACCAGTCAGGGATGTGGCTAGAGGGTCTCCGTTGGGGGGGGGGGGTGTCCACTTTGGGAAATTCCAATTGCACCCCCCTTGAATCAGAATCAGACACCAAACACAACTTTTGCATAATTCCATACTATACAAGAAAATCGCAAATCCTAGCATCTAGACTGGCCTCAACTGAAGCTTCCCTAGTGTCGGAAATTTCAAACCTCATACTCCCTCTTAGGTTGGAAAATTCTCTAACTGATGACCATTTCAGTTCACAAGTTTGACCGAATGTACTAAACTATTGTTTTGTTAAACTAATTAGCAGTTTTGTATTGGTCACGGGGAGGGACAGTGACACACCGGGCCGATCATGGTTAGGCCCGGTGTTCGAAATTTTTTGAAATCTGAACAAGAAAAGCGCAAAATCCTAGCATCTAGACTAGCCTCAAGCCTTCTTAGAGTTGGAAATTTCAAACCTGACACCCCCCCCCACTTAGGTTGGAAAATTTCCAAATGATGACAATTCCAATGACAATGTTGACCAAATGTATGACAATATTGTTTTCTTAAATTTAGTAGCAGTTGTGACTAGCCACGGGGGAGGACCAGGACACAAGCTTTCCAAGTGTTGGAAATTTCAAACCTGTCACCCCCCTAATTAAGTTTGGAAAATTTCCAACTGATGACCATTCCAACTGTTTTGGCAGGTATGAAATCTCCAACTGTTGAAAATTTTGACCAAAGTTGGGGTGAGTCACCCCCACACCCCACTCTAGCCACATCCCTGCCACCAGTGACACCTTTCGGTTTATATATATATGCATATATAAACTTGTAACTTCCGGTGGTGGTGGTGGACGCAGATTTTTACGCTCTTAGAAAATATTGTTTTTAACTGCTTTTAAACTGTTTTAAAATTTATTTTAATGTATAATTTGCTGTGTTTTAATGCTTAGACTCTTAACCAAAGTATCTGTGTGTGTCACTTCGTCTTTGAACCAAACAAGGTGGTATTATTTGTCAACTTTGTGAATTTTTCTGGAAACTTCTTCCCGATCACGAGGTCAGCCATCTTGGAAAAAACTTTTTCTCAGCTGTTTTGAATCAACCATGACGGCGATTCAGACTAGACAAAGCCGACTTCTTGTCAATGACTACTGTGATACCAATAACCCTAATGTAATGAGAACTGTTTCCAAATGTGATTATAAACTTAATGTGGAAAAATCTGTTCGAAAAAAACTAGCCTCTGTCAAAAGACTTTCCACTGAAATCAACTTTATTTCTGGTGGTCTTACTGCAAAAGTTGACCCCGTGACATTCGAACTCATGAGATACTCTTACAAAATGTTCCCAAACGATTCTAAACAATTCAAACTGTCAATGAAGTTAGATGATGCTTATGAAGAACTGGACAACTGTGTACGAAATACTGCTTCAATCAGTGACGATAGTGGTTTCCTCTATACCATCAACTTCTATCCCACACAGTGCTCTGTTTTGGTTAATGGAAAGAATCTTTCAATGTTTATTGATGAACATCTTCCCGCCGTAATGAAAATCATGACTTCAGTGACCATTGATGGCCAGAAACCTAACATCAAACAGATGAATCAGGAGCTAGAAACTATCCTTGTTAGCTTCGTAAATGCATACTCATCCAGAGAAAAAATACATTCACATTCTCCAAATCTGCCATCCTTGCCAGCTAGTGATAGTATATCTGCAGTGCTATCTGAAATTCCAGAGAGACTAGCCGACAACGCGGATAGATCCAGTTCGATTCCAGCAAGAGCTGACACTGATACATCAACTGAGCTACAAAATAACATTTCGGCAAAATGTATAAAATGCCAAATAATGTGCAGGACGAAGGAGGTCGAATGTACTGGAGGGCATTGGATACACTATCGCTGTGATCGACTATCAGACACACTCATCGAAAATTTAGAAAATGGCTCTACAATGAAGCATACATGCAAGCAGTGTCTTTCTGAAACTAACAATGAAGCTGATCCAACCATTCCTATATTGGACCAGGATGAATATACTAGCACAACATGCGCTCAATGTGACGAAACCATTCTACCAAATGCTCCGAACGAAGCATGTTCTGTATGTAGTATGTTATTTCATGTCCGATGTATGAACTCTAACACAGAAAATACCACATGCCTCGCCTGCTGTGCCTCTAATGATATGTTAAACTTGTTTTATTACTACCAAGCCAAGACGAAATACACAATGAAAGTTCTGGTTCCTGATAACAGGAACGCATATTGGTCGTTACAGAATATACGACCACAACACATCATCTCTTCCCTTTCCTCGGAAAGTTGAAAACTAAACATAAAACAATGTCACCAAACATCTCTTTCCTTAAATTTCCTCAATCAACCGTCTCGGACGACGGCATTGTCGCATTGGTCTTCTCACGCTTTCTGTGACGGGATGTGAGTTGATCTCCTGAGAACCGGCGACTGTTTCGTTTATAGGTTTGGGAACTGTAAACCTTTTCCGAATGAACCGTCTGTTGCGTCGCCACACACGCCCGGACGCCAGCTTCACTAAATAATCTCGGTTGTTACCAATCTGAACAACTGTGCCGTAGTTATTCCACAACTTAGTTTTATGGCATTGGACAGCTACCTTAGCTCCAATTGTTAACTCGGGTAGATAACGAGCTGTTGCATTGTAGTGGCGTTCTAGTTTCTCCCGAATAATCGATGCTTTCTCATCAGCATCCTTGATGGCCACTTGCCATTCCGGTGCAAACGCACGCTTGTGTATCGGGAGGGTGTCTCGTGCAGGGTGTCCGTATACAACTTGGGCTGGAGACAAACCATCACTTCTTGGCGTGTATCTCCATTGTAGTAGCCCTTTCCGCCACATATCCATATCAATCCCCCCGTCCCGACCTATGGATGTTTTTATGAGATGTTTCATACCCTTGACGCTCGCCTCGGCACAGATCTCCAAAAGCAGACAACATCAGTAAACAAACAACCGTCACTCCTGGAGTACACACATTCATAGCTAACCTTGCAACAACTGACCAGTCAAAAAGCTTCCATGATCTACATGAAACACTTGCCCAGAAGCAGAAAGAACTACGTACAAGAGAGATCAGTCTAAAAAAGCGCGAGGATGCCATTAACAAACAAGAAAACAGAAGCAAAGCCATCGAGGAAGATAAGACTAAGGTATGAAGCCCGTATTGAAGCATTAGAAGCTCGAAATCACGACCTAGAAACTTCAATTTCCAAACTACAAGAAAAGATTAATAGCTCTGGTTCCCACCGAGAACAACTTGGAGACCCTAACACCAATGCTAATGATGTTCTAACAATGAAGATAAAAGACAAGGTCACAGGATTTATTTTAAACAAAATTGATAAAGAACTCGATGCGCTAACTGATCCGAAACCATCATTAGCTGTAAATGGATATACTCCTGTACATGTTGAAGAATCTAGCTGGAGTACAATGCCACCTGGACTGCATTATACCACAAATAGACATGCTTCAGAGCACTCATCACCTCCATACAGTACTAGTTCCTACAATAAGTATGACTACCACGGTGCTCCATTAACCTATCATCACCCTCAGCAAACTACGCTACCCCGACCCAGGGATCAGAGTGTGATCAAGAACCTGTCTAATCATACACCTAACTGGGAATCCTCTATCCAATCGAACAACCCGGCATGTTTGGAACCAGCTGCTGATGTGAATGATTATGTTCCTGCATTTAACTCAAACGACTGTACTCGGCATATAGAGGAGCGGCCAAATCCAAAAAGGGCCTTAGTTTTCGAGATACCCCTACCCTCGGTAGAACAAGTTGAAACCAACTTTTTCTGGAAGGTAAACATATATAATTTATGAAAATGATTCTTGGCCTTACCGGAATTCGTGGCAGCTATGTATGGTAAGACTATTTGTGAAGGTACCCTACCGAAATATTAGCCTGTTTTCAGCGGTTGACCAGCTATACACCATTGGTTAAAAGTTAATCACATCACCAAAAAACAGAACATTCTATTTGTTATTATGGGGTACATGGTGATACTAGATTGGAACGTTGTTATTTGATTATGGTTTGTTTGAGATTTCACGACGTCATGGTGGAGAATGTAACGTTCTGTGTAAAAAAATCATGACGATTCAGATAAACTGTCGCCCGTCAACTCTGTACAAAACTAGCACGCTGGATTGAGCTTATCTTGTCATATATGTTTGGAAAGACTGGAATATGTTCTACCGGGAGGTATTAAATTTATTTTGCTGATCCTACAAATATTACAATAATAGGCAAAAACTTAACCCTCCCCCAATGTCATAAAATGCTAAGTATAGCCATAGCCGGGGATTAGATACCAGAATGATAGAATAGCGCGTAGTATTTCCTTTTATTTAGTGTAGAACACACATAACATGTGTAAAATGCGAATTTCCAACCATATGCACTATTAGAAGAGTATCTAAATCCAAGATGGCGTCCAATATGGCATTCAGTTTTTATTTTAAGACTAAGTGAAGCGACATACGAAAAATCCAGAAAAGGAACGTCCCCAGTGGTAAAATGTTTATTATTTTAATGACCACATAGAATAGCATTTCATATGAAACATTAGTTTTACCAATAATACATCTTATCAATTGGTAAAATAATAGTCCAAAAATTTATACCGCCAGTCAATGTCATAAAATTCGAACTAAAGTTGTCGCCTGGGATTGGAACCACGAATGATCGCATAATGCGCAGTATTTTGTTTTATTTAATGTAGAATACACATGCAAATTGACCAGAGAAAATTGCCATCCATATTTGTTATTAGAAGAGTATCATAATCCAAGATGGCGTTCAATATGGCGGCCAATTTTAATTTTAAAACTTAGTGAACGGCATACGACAAATACAGAAAAGGAATGTCCCCAGTGGTATATTATATATCATTTTACTGACTACATAGAATATCTCATATCAAACATTAGATTCAGCATTAATCCATATTATCACTTGATGAAATAATTAGACAAAAAAATTAACCACCCCTAGTCACCAACTTCCACACAAATGGGCCGCTGGGGATTGTAGTACAGGCCAAAAAGAAATGAGCATACATTTTTGATTTCATTTGTGCTGAGTACGATAAAGAAACAAAAGTTTGAAGTCACGCCCACTATTGCGCCATAATGGCGGCCAATGGCAGTTAAGTTTAATGTCAACACTTTGTGAACAACTAATACGATATGCGGGCAAAGAACGTCTCATCTGGTATTTCTTATGCGATGTATAAGCTAGAATGTGTGTTTCCATTATTAAATGGCAATCAACATATATGTTATCTTCATAAATATGAGCAACAGTTGCTTTTATCAATCATAAAAACTACATGGCTCTGATAGCCAACCATTCAATTAACGTTCAGTGACTAAAGGTCAAACATGACTCCAGTGACGACATGTTCATAGAAACATAGAGACAGATGGATATGAGAAATACATTTATAATTCCCACATTTTCATTGAATATGAGTCATACAATGTGAACCTATGCATATACAGCAATGGACACTTGAGCATGGCATGTCCAGTTTTTCTTGAGAAACGCAAAGGACCCTACTTGGTGAACAAGAACACAACACTATATGCCAGTGGTTTTGAGTTGATTACATCACTCTGATTTACACTCATTTACTTGTATCCCCCTAAAACATCAGATCAACGACGAAGGTGTTATGAATCCCGATCAGCAACACTGATATGAGGTCCATGTTAAGTGAAAATAACTTTCGAATATCTGTGCCAGTTTGGGGGTAGGTGGTTTATGTGTGGACTGAGTATATTGATTCCGCGGTAAGATCGGCGCTGTCTTTCCGCCACCCATAATAATACAATGTATGTCGTGATATGGCCTAGTCGCCATAGACCAAACCATAAACACAATTTGAATATCTATATATCAAGACTAATGACTAGTATTTATTGTGAATTGCCTTATGCCTGTTACCATTTCAATTGTGTTTATATTTGCTACTAGCCTACAGTTTTTCATTACTTACCATTTTATCCATTTCAAATGCCACCTGACTCAAAAGAACCGTGGACAAAACAACTTTTTTAGTGACATTCTGGTTTGCTAGTGAGTTGCGTGATTATGAATATAATCTAACGGCAATCATAAATGGAACACTAACGTGCATGTTCAGTGATATTATCGCACTATCACCTATGTATCAATAAAATGTATTAGCATGAGAGATATTACTACACATGTAGTCCGGACCCACGTCCCTAAGAACTAATACAGATATGATATCAACCAGAGATATAGAAAATTCAATTTCATTAGTCTAGCCAGGGAACTCAATATCTTCTGTTTGTAACATATATGAATCCGATTGACATTCACAACAATTTAACTAACATATCAGTCGAGACTAAAATATTAATGAACGGAAAAACATGCACATCAAGCAACATATGGCGAGAACAACTTATATGCATAGGTATGCGGTGTTATTCTCTTATTTCACGCTGAGCCGAAACTCGGACGATTATACAAACCAGCAACCTCTAGATCACTATAACGCATATTTATAACCTAGTTTTACGCTGATTGCATTATATGGACATTGTGTTATGCCATTAAAGAGCATTTTGTGTGTGTGCGATGATGACTTCCGTGTTACGTTAATAGGTAGTTACTATGATGTGTGAACTTTGATTGCTCGTGGACTCATATCCCACTTTCCCAAAACCAGAGATCGATTAGATATCTTATTTGCTGTATTTCAAAATGTATGCCATTTTTGTCGTTTGCGTTACTGCATATAACAACAGTTAGTAATTCTGTTATTTAATGTTTCATTTGGCCAAAACTATTGCAAGGCTCTCTGAAAATGTTGGTGGAAATTCAAAAGGACATGTTAAGGAGGACTGCACATTCAACACTATCACAATATATTAATAGTGATATGATAGTCATATGGTAGTATTGAACATTACAACATCACTTCGTATCGTATCGAGTGCATGATTATTTGTAACGGTTAATGACCACCCTCTATTATTACCGGTTGTCTACATATTGTTAATGCTTACTTACTTAACGTCTCAAAATGACATAAAATTTTCACACAATAGTCAAAATGCGCACTGGAGATCGATACATGATACACGATTTAGCAAATTAAACTATTTTAATCATTCTCGGAATTTCGGTAAGTGTTTTATATTTTGATTGGTTTGTCTTTCTCCAAATATTTGATATAAAGTTCCTTATAATTGCTAAACAATACAACCTAAACATTCAACAAATGCAAATTTCCATCCAGTATTAATCCTTGCGTCATAGCTATGGGTGTGACATTTGGAACGTGATGTAGGATACTACCAAACCAATGGCAACATGAAAGACACTGTTTGCCCGCCCGTAGGGAGCTGGTCGACAGTTTATTAAGTTTATTTGAGACAGTCATGTCAAAGGTTTATCAGAAAAAAATGTTGTATTACCACCATCACTCAAATACAACATTTCGACGTCTAATATAAACACACACTCGAAACAATATATCGCTTCAAACTGCCGATTGATACATTTTGACCGGCTTTCGTATTCATTGTTCGCATCGTGTTGACATTATAATTAGACGTCATGTTGGATTTTTGTTGTCTCCCAAGACCAGATGTGGATGCAAATTTGACATTTTTTGTTTCTTCGTTGTATTCAACGCAAAGTAATTCCTAACGATTTGCTTAATTCTTTGCATTCTGGTCTCTGGACTATAGTCACAAGTGCCGCCATTATGTGGACGTTTGTGACTGTGTGGTGGTTAAGTTTTTGTTTACTAATTCTCCAACTGATAAGATGGACTAATGGTGAAACTACTGTTCCATGTGAAATATCGTCTATGTAGTCACTTCAATGATATACAATACCACAGGGGATGTCCCCTTTATAGTTCGTCCGTATGTCCGTTCGCTAAGTGGTACAATTAAAATTGGACGCCATATTGGACGCCATCTTGTAGTCTCATTCTCTTCTAATAGTGAATATTGATGGAAATTCATACCTGTCACTTCGTATGGGTGTTCTACATTAAATAAAACAAAATACTGCGCATCATGCTATCATTCGTGGTTCCAATCCCAGGCGATAACTTTATTTCAAATTTTATGACATTGGATGGAGGGATAAATTTTTACCTATTATTTTACCAATTGAAAAGATGTATTAATGGTCAAATTAATGTTTGATATGAAATGTTATTCTATGTAGTCATTACAATAATATAGATTTTACCACTGGGGACGTTCCTTTTCTGGATTGTTCGTATGTCACTTCACAAAGTCTTAAAATAAAAACTGACCGCCATATTGGACGCCATCTTGGATTTTGATACTCTTCTAATAGTGAATATTGTTGGAAATTCGCATTTTAAACTTGTTATGTGTGTTCTACACTAAATAAAATCAAATACTACGCACTATTCTATCATTCTGGGACCCAATCCACGGCGATGGCTATATTCAGCATTTTATGACATTTGGGGGGGTAAGTTTTTGCCTCTTATTGCAAGATTGGTAGGGACAGGATAATAAAGTTCATACCTCCTGGTAGAAAATACTCCAGTCTTTCCAAACATATACGTTGTGATAAGCTAGGTCGAGCGTGCTAGTTTTGTACAGAGTTAACGGGCGACAGTTTATCTGAATCGTCATGATTTTTTTATGCAGAACGTTACATTCTCTACCATGACGTCGTAAAATCTCAAACAAACCAGAAAAAATAAGAACGTTCCAATCTAGTATCACCATGTACCCAATAATAACAAATAGAATGTTCTGTTTTTGGTGATGTGCTTAACTTTTAACCAATTGTGTATAGCTGGTCAACCGCTGAAAACAGGCTAATTTTTCGGTAGGATACCTTCACAAATAGTCTTACCATACATAGCTGCCACCAATTCCGGCAAGGCCAAGAATCATTTTCATAAATGATATGGATTTACCTTCCAGAAAAAGTTGGTTTCAACTTGTTCTACCGAGGGTAGGGGTATCCGACCACTTTTGGCATTTGGCCGCTCCTCTAATACCCAATGTACTGCAATCAATGACCCTCATCTACAGATGTATGGACAAGATACCGGTAACCAAAATTCTTTTTTGTCCTACCGCGGGAGGGGAAGGATGATGAGATAACATCTAGCAACAAGAAGGTAGAAGATAATAAAGAAGTACTGTCCGTTATTACGTATAATTGTAAGAATATTCATACATGCGACGTTATTTTACCTGATCTTGCAAGTATGGCCGATCTTCTTCTCATTCAAGAACACTGGTTATATGACTGTCAACTACATGAACTTCAAACTATCTCTGATGTATTTAATGCAACTGGTAAAGCTGTTGACACAGGTGATCCCATTCCACCTATCCAAATGCCCAGAGGACGAGGTGGTGTAGCTATCATGTGGAAAAAGAAACTTGATCCCCTAGTAAAGGAAATGCCTGAAGGAAATAATAGGATATTATGTATCGAGCTCTCAACGATGGACCCTCTTCTAATTATAGCAGTTTACCTACCATGCAAAGGCAACAAGGAGTCAGTGACTGAATATCTAGAATGCATCACCCAGCTAGATGTGATTTTGGGAAATTTTGCAAACACACACCAGATTATGCTTGGAGGCGACTTCAACGAAAATATTCATGTAAATGATAACTCATTACGCTCTAATGGTATAGCAGCGCTTATAGAGAAATATGGAATGACGTCACCACAAACTGAAAAAACTTTCAATAACGTCAATGGTTATGGATCCTCTTTAATTGACTTCATACTGATACACAAATCAAAAGAAGACGATATAATATATGTGGACAGTCTACAAGATCTTAATGGTAATGTATCTGACCATCATCCTGTGCTGATGTTAGTGAAGGTTAATCTCGCTATTACCGAGAAGAAAGAAAATCCTCCTATAATTACCAGAAGAATTCCATGGAGAAAAATTTATAAGGATAAGTACCAACAAGCCGTCAGTGGTGAACTCTCCAAACTCAATCACAATACTTTATCTACTGATCCTGGTACATATATAGAACTTATCCATCATGCTCTGTCTACTGCATCTGATCAACTTACTCCAAGAAGAAAAGTTTCGGCTCGGCGGAAATCCTTCAAAATCTTATCTCCAGCTATAACTGATGCTGTGCAAAAGAAAAAGCAAGCATTTTTTAAATGGAAAACTCAAGGACGTCCAATTGACTCCACTAACCATCTGCTGATTGAAAAGAAGCTAACCACTCAAGCCCTACGTCGGGAGATATTAAGAGTTCAAAAAGCTACAACAAAAGCACGGGTGAAAGAAGAAATTATCAATGCACGATCAACTGACAACCAGCTCTTCCATAGATTGATCCGCAAGCAAAAAAAAAACGATCAAACTGCCTCATTGAAGATTTACATGTTGGCGAAGAAATTTATGGCAGTGAAAACATACTTGAGGGATGGTTTAACCACTTTAAGAAACTAGCAACTGAATCACCAAGTAACGAGATTGATGCTGATTATATTAAATCCATACAGAAAGAGAAATACAGTATTCAGCAGCTCTGCGAAATTGCTCCAACATTACTCTTCAATACAGTGACATGCGATGACGTTCACCAAGCGATAAAAATGCTAAACAGGGGAAAAGCATTAGACCCCTATGGAATTGCAGCTGAACACCTTTACCTTGCTGGCAGTGACCTGCTGACCATTATACGGAATCTCATCAACCACCTATTTCTAGCTGATGATCTGCCAGAATGTCTAACGCTAGGTACTCTAAATCCAATCTTCAAGAACAAGGGAGATAAACATCACTCATGCAACTACCGTGGTATAACAATAACTCGTGTCTTATGCCGTACCATCGAAGCTGTACTAAAGATTCGAATCAACAAGAAGATTCTAGAGTCACAGAATCCACTCCAACGCGGATTTACAAAAAATTCATCGCCTATGAACTGTTCACTGATTGTGGAGGAATAGTGTCGCAATAACAGAGACCTCAATCGCCCATCATATATAGCATTTCTGGATGCCAAATCTGTATTTGATGTAGTTGTACATGATAATCTTCTCAAGAAACTCTTTTATATTGGTGTCGAAGACCATGAATGGATGATGATTAAGAAACTGTATGATAATGCAACTACAGCTGTTAAATGGCAGAACCAACTTTCACAACGCTTCATCAATCACCAAGGGGTACGTCAAGGTGAAGTGTTGAGTGCTGACCTCTACAAAGTATATATAAATGACCTTCTGTACCGTCTATCTCTTTCGGATTGCACAACATATATTGGTCCAGCCAACGTTACCTCCCCAACATGTGCAGATGATGTAACTCTTCTCAGTAACTGTCCACTGAAACTTCAACATCTGGTCGACATCTGCTACGATTATAGCCGTAAGGAAGGCTACCTACTTCAAAAGAAAAAGAGTGTCATCCTTCAAGTAAAGACCTCCAATCAGCCTGAAATAATTGATCCACCACTTAACATTAACGGTGCTGACATACCAACAGTTGAGAGCACTTCGCATATGGGTATCACAAGAACATGGAATAATCAATCCCAGACAGCAGTGGATGAGAATATAAAGAGGGCTACAAAAGCTGCATATGCGCTGATGGGAGCAGGTGAAAATGGTGTCGATCCAATTATAGCCTTTGCTCTGTTCAACACATACATATCTCCACTCTATTCTTATGGACTTGAGGTTATATTACCATCGGGTACACAGCTGGAGAAACTGGAGTTACATCAGAGACGACTCGCACGACAACTGCTATCTCTACCGAATAATGCTGCAAAACCAGCTATCTACATTTTATCAGGACTACTACCTATCGAAGCTATCATTCACAAGAAAGCAAATGGATTATTCACCAACATATGCCGACTTCCTGAGAAATCCTGCGAACGACAGTTGGCACAAAGACAACTTGACAGTAAATCATCAACCAGTCATAGCTGGTTTATCGCCATCAAAGAATTGCTTCTTATGTACAACCTACCAGAACCTCTATATATGCTTCATAATCCTTCACCAAAATTACATACGAAGATGATAATCAATAAAGCGGTGAACAAGCATTGGCGACATCTTATTCTCAATGAAGCTATCCTGTATCCCTCACTCAACCATCTCTCTAAGATCTATCACCCTGGAACCTGTCATCCAGTTATTCAGACTTGTCAGCTCAGTAGCCGTGATTATACACGAATACCTGTCAAAACAAAAATTGTTACCGGTACCTACACGCTCCAGTCAAACCGTGCCAAGTACAACAAGAATGAAGTAGACCCTACTTGTCAGCTCTGTCGAAAAGCACCTGAGACGTTGGAACACTTCCTTATTAACTGTAATGCATTATATGGAGCACGCAGCGCTGCCCTTTCGAAACTTGAGGATGCAGTACTAAAAGAACACCAGCTTGGAAACCCCATAACTAAACACAGTCTATTGCAGCTGATTATTGATACCAGTGCAGCTACCAACGATATTTCAAAAGCTGGTCTTACTGATTTACACTTCCACTCACGGAGACTGACATATAATATACATAGAGAGAGATATAATAAGCTTCAACTGTTTTCAAAGAAGGCGAAGTGACACCCCCAGATTTTAACTGATATTTTATCCAGAAGTTTTCTTAGAACTCATGATATACCGGCATGCTGCCAATCTTAAATGTACATATACACATGTTATGTATATACACAATGGTGATGGTTTTTATGAATATCATTCAACTGTACGAATAACCACGACAGACCGTCGGTGTGCCTTTGAAAGCAGAATCTCCAGATAGGTAACAGGTAAATTCAGTAGTGGACTATATCATAGGCCTACAGCAGTATACATTCAATATATTGTTTTGTTTTTTTGGGGTTTTTTTTATATGTTTTTTGTATTTTATTTTATTTTAAATACAATCTTATTTGTAAATATTTGGACAATGACAACGTGTTCTTGATGGCCCCTTCAAATGGATCGTCCCTGCTAGATTGGCTCCGTTTCCTGATACAAACTTTTGTGCCGACCAAAACCGGAAACGCCAACATGGCTTTTTCGTTTTACTCGTTAATTGAAGCGGTAATTCTGTGTCTAAATGCTGTTTGTGTGCTCCACGAAGGCAGATTCTTATCTAAATGTTAGTTTAGTAGATGGCCTGTTAATTATATCATTTATATCTATTTAAGTACAATATGGATTTCGCCTTCCCTATTTTCGTGGGTTAACGTAATTGACATAATTGCCATAAACTCATATAATTGTCATAAACTCATATAATTGTAAAGACGTTAGACGGTTAGTTATGGAAGTCGGTACCCAAGAGGTAGCGAACTGGTCTCGAGTGTCAGCGGACAGGGGATCGTAACCTGGTCAGAGCATTCTGACAAAAATCAGAACTTGGTCAGATACCAAGTTTGTCAGACTGAAATTAGTGAAAAGTCTCATTCGAGATCACTGAATTATAAAAATCCGAATGCAAATTGCGGACTTCCCTCCATGTCCATGTTTGTTGTTGTGGGTGCAGTATGCTATCTGATCCAGCGTGGACATTAATGGCCTCGGTGTGTGAATGTTGAAGAACGCTATTGGAGTCACCACAGGGTTATAAAGTTCCTCGGCCATGGCATACACATAATGTTGTCATAGGGTTACTATGGGTCCATTTATATTATTAAATGTCCTTGAGCCTTTGACATTGAATTTATAAAGTTAGCCTTGGCAGTATGGGCTCCGTCAATTAATTCTCAGTCTTGGTGGGCAGGGTCTATGGAAAGTTCATATTACCTTTTGTAGTCTTCAATAGCATTTATTCATCTTAATAACACATCTTGATTATCATCATCATCACCACCAACACATACCGTACAATCAAACATCATCCACAGACTGGCATAGTCTGTTCACATAACACAGAGAGTGTTATCATACATCAGTATAGGCATAGAATAGGCCCTGCAACCAAATACAAATATATTACCATTTGCATGATAAGCACGCATATGTGCATACACACATATATGTTAAAGGAACTTGAGGAGTTCCTGAAAATACAAGAAATGCCAGATATCCAATCTATCTAATTGAGATATCTACAAACTGGCATCTCAGGTTATCGGGAGATAACCTCACAAAAGTAATCACATTAAAATATAATTAAAATAGGAAATATACTTTATGTCAAAATGGACAAACTCTATGGTGATTTACTTGAAGACAAAAGTATTAATAAAAACATGTTATAACGATAAAATATAGAAACTGTGAACATACCAGTTCAATGAGACATAGGCCACTATGTCAGGATCTGTATACAACGATAGTCTAAACAACTTGACGACATCTTGACGACAAAATAAACTAAGACTTTAAGACAATAACTTTCCGAAGACAACTTTACTTTCTGACCAACTAATCTGAAACCCCGCGAAACTGTTTTAATCTTTGACAACTTTACGCGCGACCATGTGTCATCCAATCAGCTGCGAGCTTACCTGTACTATTTGAATTGGCGGTACTAGAGCGTTTAGCATTGGGCTGAAGTGACAGTGATAAGACAGGGACGGATCGAATACAGCAAAGTTGAGAGGGTAAACGGGATGTCGTAAATACCGGTGATATGGATGAATATGTTAGCTGCTAGTTGTCAGTATTAACTTGTATTAGTTGTATATAAACTAGGGCTAAATTACACCGTCACAATGTGACATACATGTATTATCAAAATAAGTGTCACTTTTAACGAGGTCCTCGGCCGTTAATAACGCGGTCGTAACGCCAAGCAACCCGGTCGTGGCGTTGATAACGCATTGAGTGTACGTTAGGACCGCGTTGAAGTTTAACGTGGACCGCGTTGAAGTTTAACGCGTTGCTCGGGAGTCTACGAGGTCACGTAATGTCAGCGCTGAATAGCGTTAGCCTATTTTGTAGTATCTTTAAATTTTATTTTATTTGCATTCACATTTAAATAATTCCGTGTTATTTTCCAACTCCTGGTCTCCATTCGGATGCCGTTCAAAATGATGTTTTAAAAATATCAAGGACGATACAATAAATAAGCCCTTTAAGGGAAATAAGTCGTCATGTTCCCGGTTTATGAAATAGATACTTATGAGGAAGCATTCAAATGTCCAGACATACAGAGAATCAACAACATATTAGCATCACCATCCTATTAATTAAATGTCTGACACACTATCAAAGGAAGACACACCTGTGCATTGTTAGGAAGAAATTTGGAAAGTCAATCTACATGAGAGACACCCACGTGTGCGCGACAGATATTGAATATCCAAATTTCTGTACTGTCAATCAATACAAAAGACAAGCTGGTCGGAGGAGTCATCTTCACCAAATTGCTACACGGTAATATAATATCTTGCCCCAGAAAGCTGTGGATGCAGAAAGGCTTTTGACCTGGAAAATTGACCTGGATAATATCTTGCCCCAGAAAGCTGTGGATGCAGAAAGGCCTTTGACCTGAAAAATTTCTGGGGGTTTTTTTCGTGGCATTTGTTCATGGCATAAAGTATATGAACACTCTTTACTGTTACATGCTATAGAAAACAGTTTCGGCCAACATCGGAATTGACACGATAAAAGGAGACAATTACTCAATTTACCTACATGACCGAACATGCAAAACTGACAAGAAAGTTAATGTATATGCATGTGCAATAATCTGAGCTTGTCGCTTGATCATATAAAAGGGCCAAGGACTCTCGATGGGATGTTTCTTGAATCGTGTATAATACAGAATAACAACGTTGTCAGGATAAAAGTAGGAAACATTATGTTATAATATGTTACATATACACACACTAGTTTAATAACAGATAATATATAATAAGATAAGGCAAACTAAATACATGTAACATCTGTTTCAGATTTGTTGACCTAAAAACTCCAGGTAGATAAGTACATGTGTTCATGTACACATATTCGGCTACATGCCATCATCTCAGGATGATTTCGTGATTTAGCCTTTCCATCATTGTTGAATTAATTCTTTCCTGTTAAACATTCATTGCGTTTGGAAGCTTCGCTATTTACAGAAGACACGCCCCATATTGTATTTGAGTTCATTGGCACCGCTGTCAATCATTCGCAGCAGGCGTTTGATCCGCAGTCTGTCAGTAAAAGTGACAAGTCATTGGTTGCCACGTCGATTACACATGTTATCATATCCTCACGAAGATTTCAAATGACATCGGACCCTTGGGTAATCGACAGGTAATCGATCTTTAATCGGATGTGAAGCTGAATATTAAATATTCAAAGAATACACGTACATTTCGACGTGAACTGAAAGTTTTCTGTTTGTTAGAAATCTCAATGGCATCTCTATTATTCGTGCAGCGCGATCAATGTGATCTACATTTATTTATTAGTTTATTTTTCCCGAAAAAATTCTAAATATATATGTAAAACATTTAACACCTATCAATCATGCATTACCCATGCCTCCCACCACGCCAAAACATTGTATTATGTTGGCAAAGTTCCATTTCGCTGACGGTTATCTCGACCGCGTTTTGCATTGATGCCATCATGGTTACCTGGACTGCATTTGTTGCGTTAACAGTCATGCCGACCTTGTTATGTTGCGTTGATGGTTACCCCGACTGCGTTGGAGTAACGTTACGACCGTGTTGCGTTAACACGAGAACTGCGTTGATGGTAAATTCTCAATGCGGTTCCAACGCGGTCGAGTGGGACACTTTAATATTTTGAGAGGATCTGTATGTTTCCTATAGATAACTCACTCATCTATGTGCAACTCTGCAGCGATAAAACCATTCCGGTCTCCAAATTAACAGAGTTTAAATCATTTATCACAATTACCTCCGAGTGACTCATCACCATCTAAAATTCTCGATTTTTGTTTGGGGAATCCTTGGAAGGACACTGCATGATGACCTGAAAAATAAATCCACTCAGAACACATGTATGCACTTATTTTTTGGAACACCCATCCGGGTCACCCATTGAACACATGTATTCACTTATTTTTCGGAACACCCATCCAAGGAGTAACCAAGCTCAAAGTTGCTTAAAGGTACTTAACAATATTTTTTTAAATGCCTCTTCAGTTATCAGAATCGATTAATTGCCCAAAAATAATGATAACCACAGTATATATAGTATAATATTGCCCAAAACGTGTTATGTATCAACATTTTGCTCAACGAAATTTGGCCGGTTTATCAAATATCTAACACCCAAAGCCACTTGATTTTTGAGTATCCATCTTCATCCGCAATTTGGTCCGAGACCATTGTCCTGGACGAATATTTGGCAGGCCTACAAAAATTACATATCTCAGGGAAATAAAAAATTTCAAAAATTGAAATCTGATCACTCTTGAGCTTTGATGGGTGAGTTCCTGGACTTGATTCAAATAATTTTGTACCCCTGAAGCCAAAGAAAGGGTAATCTGGGAGCGTTAATTTGGATTATGCATCTTTAACTTCGGAAAGGAAAGTGACCAAGAGATCTTGGACCACAGTCGCTACGCTCTTATGGGGTAGCAATACATGATTTCAAGTGTTTTTAGGAGGGCTGAAAAATAGGATATTAAGGATATAAGGGCTATAACTGTCAATTTGGCCTATGTTATTCATGGGATTAATGGATTGGTTGTTTAATTATTTTATAAAGGTACCATAGTATAGAAAATGGGATGATGTTTGAATACAAAGTATGTTTTTGGAATATGTCAAAGAATTCAGCAGTCCATTGTCTGATTGGACCTGTACCATGGGTGTTCGTTTTAACATTTATTAAATAATTGGACTTAAGCGCAATTCAATTTGCACTTGCGCTGTAGCACAATTCAATTACTCTTAAGTGCTATTCAATTGCATTTAAGTGCAATTACTTACATCTTTACCCAATTGCGCTTAAGCTCAATTGAATTACGGTTAAATGCAGTAGCCATAACAAGTTTTCACCCCTCGAAGATCAAATGAGATTCATAATGAGACTTGGTGTGATAGTAATCCTGCAGACTATTCTGTAAGAATTAAAGGTACTCAATCCGATCAGATGCTCCTAAATTACTATTTCTTCGGCTTCGGGGGTAAAAATTATTTGATTCGAGTCGAGGAATCCACCCATCAAAGCTCAGAGTGATCAGATATCGATTTTTGAAGTTTGTTATTTCTCGAGATGTGTAATAATATGTGGCCCAGAAACACATGGTCAAACGGAGGGTCTCGGACAAAATTGCGAATGAAGATGCAAAACTCTAAAATCGAGTGGTAATACAGTTAAATTTCATGATACTTTAGTGATAATATGGCCATATTTTGTTGAACAAAATGTTGATAAATAACAATGTTTTGGGAAATTTGATGCCATAGTTGACAGTGGTTAGCATTATTTTCTTGCAATAAATCGATTCTGATAAGTAAAGCATATTTTGAAGAAATGTTGTTGTTGCTGTATCTTAAGAGGACTGTCTGATCGGATTGAGTACCTTTAAGGGGGTTTTGTTTTGAATTATCAATAATTACGCTTATGTCCAATTATTTATTAAATGTGAAAACGGCCTCCCATACTGTACAAGGCAGTCATCATATGAACTGTGATCCAAACCTGTTATGAATGCTCTGTTTCAATAAATCAGGGTTTTTAAGCGCCATCAAAGCTATTACATAACATTAGAGCTTTGAATGTAATAATCCACTTTCATAACAAGACTAACATGTAACATTTGCAGCCCTCTTTATTCAGATTGTTCAGTTCCAGCAATCCCCTATGGCAACCCTTTGCCGTGGCCCAGTTTACTTCAGCAAATGGCATCGGCATTGCTGATTGCCATAGCTTATAATGAGAGCTGCATTTATGTTGCAGGAACTTCAATTGACTGATCTTTCAAGGCCTACATTATATTGATTATTCAGTTTAAATATATTTCAGTTACTGGTGGACCCTAATGGCATCGGCAATGCTGATTGCCATAGCTTACATGTATAATGAGGGCTGTATTTATGTTGCAGGAACTGCAGTTGTCTGATCTTTCAAGGCCTGACATTATATTGATTATTCAGTTTAAATATATTTCAGTTACTGGTGGACCCTGATGTTTTATTCAGTTTAAATATATTTCAGTTACTGGTGGGCATAAAGGCTTTGGAGAGCAGCCAGATATGAAAGACAGAGCCCTGTTCCTCATTCGATCCATACAGACTGTACTGAAGAGTAAGTTACAACAGAAAGGATTGCATTTCAGTTGATAAAGCTTTAATCCTTCCATAACTGGAGCTTCCTGAAATTTTGCGAAAAACCTGTGCCAATGCATTATCTTATATATGTGAGTCTCCCATAAGGAGCTTCGGTATATAAGAGAATGCATTACCCTAACAATATTTACCTTGTACAGTAATGCCCTAAGTAATCGACTCCTTAACCACAGCAGAATTATGGGTAACTTTTCAGGATTTAGTCGGAAATATGCAATGATATTCAATATTTATTAATCTACTAGTTCATATTTATACCCCCCCCCCGCCCCGCAACGAAGTTAGGGGGGGGGGTATACTGGAATCATCTTGTCCGTCCGTCGAGCCGTGGACACAAATTTGTCCGGAGTTTTTCTCAGTCGTTTTTTGATCAATTTCCGTGAAACTTGGCACAGACATCAACCACCATGGGAACCTGCGATTATGATGTGAGTCGGACTTTTTTTGGTGGAGTTATCCCCCCCTTTTTCGACTTAGAAATTTTTCGCAACATGTATAATTTTGTCCGATCTTTTATTCCTACATTTTTTGGTCAATTTTGTTTTAACTTGGCACAGATATTTAGTACCATGGGAACCTATGCACCTGCGATTATGACGTCTGTCCAACATTTTTTGGTGGAGTTATCCCCTTTTTCTTACTTAGAATTTATTTTGCAACATGCATAATTTTGTCCGAGCTTTTATTCCTACATTTTTAGGTCAATGTTTTTTAATTTGGCACTGATATTTAGTACCATGGGAACCTGTGCACCTGCGTTTATGATGTCTGTCTGACTTTTTGTTTTGGAGTTATTCCCCTTTTTCAATTTAGAACATTTTCGCAACATGCATATTTTGTCCGAGCTTTTATTCCTACATTTTTCGGTCAATAGGTTTAAGATTAGGGTTAGGGTTGTGCATCTGCAATGGGAACTGTTATTTTATTATTTTAACTAAATGTTTACTGGCATGTGAAACATCTTAGTATTTTAAAAACACGGATGGTATCCTTAGTCCCATTGGGACAGTCACACCTCTAGTTTATCCTAGTCATATAAAGTAAAATTTATATTCATATGATAAAAGTACATGTATGCCTCTATATTTTTCTTCCAGTCGGTAATGCCACTTCTATCTTCTTTTTTTTTCAGTTCCTCTAATAGGTGTTAATGTTCTTGTGATATTGTTCAAGCTGGTGCTGGGATAACACTCTGCTCATGATCGACAGAGGGACTCATTATTTAACTACTGTGGGATGCAGTTCATGCCAAATGGAGATTGATAGCTAAGAACCGTGACAGCCACGGAACATCTGAAAACTTGCAGACGGAAGCCAAAGTCTGGTTCTGCTTCTTGAAATAAGGTGGATAGGAGATTTACTACTGGTCTTTAAAGGGACAACAGGCACTCACAGTTGGCAAATGTGAAAAATCAAAAAGGTTTTCAAAACCATCACCACTAAAAAGAACATGGAAATTTGCTCAACTCTTTGTTGATAAAACAGATGGCTCTGTAACAGTAATGTTTGCATGACATAGGTTTTAACACTCAATGTCTCGCCTGTGAAGAGGTATCCATAATAAAATTAAGAACAAACTTGATCTGATTTTTCATGGTCTTTGTGGCGATGATATTGTACAAACTTTTATGATTTTTAACATTTACCCACTGCGAGTGCATGATGTGCCTTTAAGTGAATTGCCACAGAAGAGTCAACATAAGATAATATTTACTGAGTCATCAGGTTTCAACATTCAAATGATATTCATGTAGCAGCTGCACTTATTACATATATGTACCCGGCTACTACAACCCGCATAGTTTTCAAGTTCTAAAATTTTGTCGACAAACACACATACATTTAGAAAGCATGTTTATGCTGGCCGGAAAATTGCTTTGGCCAATTTTTTGGGCATTTCTGAATTTTTTGGGCCATTTTTCAGAAAATTTGTTGATGTTGGATTATCCCTCTTTTACCAAAAATCACAAAACACCAATATCCATATTCCACTATTATAGTTAAATGCAGGATATGCCCGACCTGATCATATTCAGACAAGCGGGAAAGAGAAATTGATTTTGCAAATATTATTTTGAACTCAAGAATGAGATATATGTCAGTATAAACAATGATATACATTTTCCTTTTAATTGACATTAATAAGCTTTGTCATATTTTGTCTGTCATTTGCAGAATGAGGTCCCCAGAGGGTGAATTTAGTGACGCTATCCCGCACAGCGAGCTAGCATCGCCAAATTCACCCTATGAGACCTCATTCTGCTTAGGCCTTATCTTCTAGGAAGTATCTGTAGTCTCAAATTAGCTTTGTTTTTAGTTACTTTTTCCCTTCTGTTCAGTTTCTATATCCCCCTAATTTGCAGAAGATAAAATGTATAACCGAGGTGACTAATGGGTGAACATCATCAACTTCAATCTGATCCTAGGTCTCCCATAGCAGTTGAGTCCTAAGCAGAATGAGGTTCCCAGAGGGTGAATTTAGTGATGCTGACCCACTATGTGGGATAGCGTCACTATACTCACCCCCTGGGGACCTCGCTCTGCAAAGGACGGACACACTTTTCAAGGCTTGGACATTAAATACATATTATGGACTCTTTTCGGGTGCATGAAACTGATCAGTTACAGTAATGCCCTAAATAATCAACTCACTGAGAGCTTCCGATGAATGACAACAAGCCATATTTCCGTCTAAATCCTGAGAAGTTACCCATAATTCTGCTGTGGTTAAGGAGTTGATTATTTAGGGCATTACTGTAGTATTCAGTCACAATGCCAACTGAAGGAATGTGGCATTCTATTGACATTGCAGAAAATCTCAAGCAAATCGACCATTCCACTCCATAGAAAACATTGTCTGAATTATGCCCAATTGTAAATATTTACTTCTCAATTCAGGATGCAACTATCGGCGATAAACAAAAAAAACTATTTTGTCATCTAGTCACTGCATTTAATTGATATATAAGAATGATGGTGTCCATTGTTAATTGGGATATAACATTTGTAAAAATAACAATTTGAGCAAGATTATTCTCCATTTCAATTTGATCACCCTACCGTGGTGTTTCACATCACTTTGACCTCAATTGCTAATGAGTCGGCTTGTGCAATCTTATAATCTGTTATCATATCATAAGTGTATTCGCACAAAAGAATAAAGATAAATTATTTGTGAACATTTTCAGTTTGAACTCTGATTCACAAATTATCTTCTGAAGTCTTTTCATACATTGAAATATTTTTAGAAAAGTTATGGCATGTCAACATCCTGGAGCCTAATATATGCTTTCTGTAAATTTCATCTTGTATGATATACATTATGTTTGTATCTTGTAAATGACCATTTGTTGTTAGATAATTTATACATGTTCTATCAACTAATATTAAAATGTTCCTTTTACTGCATTGAAAGTCATCTCTTACTAATATTACCTGTTCAGTTCTCCTGTTAGTAACCCTTTCATTAAAGATCCTTTGCCAATGCGTTCACAAATGTTGAACTTTTTTTTTTTTTTTTTTAATTGAGCAAGGATTTCAATTTTTTTTTTTTAAGCTCCACCCCTATTTGACGCAGTGACCCCATTTGAACAAATCTGAACACCAGTCACCCAAGGACCCTGCATACCAAATATTAGTTAAATCGGCCCAATGGTTCTTGAGAAGATGTCGTTCTAAGAATTACTATGGAGGAATAGAGTTATGGCCCTGGTTTCACAACTAATTGACCTGGTGACCTCAGTTGAACAAATCTGAATGTGAGTCACCTAGGGAACATTCACACCAAATATGAACCTATTCGGTCTTATAGATCTGGAGAAGAAGACAATTCTTGACGAAACAGACGGACGAGGAGTGATAACTATAGCTCCACCGGAGACTTCGTCTCAGGTTAGCTAATGAAAGTGTCAATGACACTGTAGCTCAACATTGTAAAGAAGATAATTTTTTTGTGATGAGCAATGAATAGAGAGATTAAAAAGGAGTGTAAACAAGACAGTCAAAGGCTGTGGGGTCGCTCACCAGACTGCAAAGACTGATAAGACTGGGACTCTGGAGACCACAACAGTCAGAACTTTTCATAATCACTTTAAAAGAAGTAGATCTAAACAGGATAGGTGGCTAGAGAGACTTCATGTATGTAGATCCGTGAATATCTACCTCGAATTTACCAACTGCTCACTACTGATCTGAGCTAAATGGACATGGTGGTTCTTTCAAAGAACACTTTTCAAGTTTGCCAATTATGTTCTAGTGAAGTGGTGGATGTGTTAAATGTTCTTATGAAAGATTTGAACAATACATATGATAGATTGTTGTTGTAATTGGAATTAATGACCTCTAACAGAACTCCAGGGAATGTTTATAAAAATTTCAGATTTCAGATTTCACTTGACATGTGTAGGCATACCCCACATACAATTGGAGCCAAAGTAAATGCTTCTTATTAATGATGCTCTGTCAAGAATTTTAGTAAATATTATTTATGAAACCAGGGTGGCAGAAGCAGTGAACTTGAGTAAAGAGCCAATAATTTTTTGTTTAAATATTTTTTGGAGTTATGTCCCTGGCCCCGCCCACATTTGACCCAGTGACCTCATTTGAACAAATCTGAACCCCAGTCATCCAAGGATCCTTCATACCAAATATGAACCCATTTGGCCTGATGGTATTTGAGAAGATGTTTAAAAGAATTACTATGGAGGGAAAGAGTTATGGCCCTGGTTTTGCAACTATTTGACCCAGTGACCTCATTTAAACAAATCCGAATATGAGTCGCCTAGGGAACATCCACACCAAATATGAAACCATTCGGTCCTATGGTTCCAGAGGAGAAGAAGTTTAAAGAATTGTTGACGGATGGACAGATGGATGGATGGACGTACAAGGAGTGATGACTATAGCTCCACCGAAATTTGAATTTTTTTCATTTTATTTTTTTTAAATTGAGCAAAAAATTCAATTTAACAACTTGTTTTTAAATAGAGTTATGTCCCTGGTATGATTTCATTTGGATAAGTGGTGGTTAAGAAAATAATATGAAACCGCCGAGCCTGAATTTAGTGTGTCTGACATTTGCAGAATAAGGTCCCCAAAATGTGAATTTAATGACACTATTCGGAAAGGCGGGCCAGCATCACCAATTCATCCTCGGTCTGATTAGGCCTCAACGGCCAATATAAACCTAGGATTGAAGTTCTACAGTTGACGTTGGTGATGCACAACCATTGAACACCTCAATTATGCATTTTATCTTCTGCAAAGTAGGGGGACATTGAAGCTGAACAGTGGGAAAAAGTCAAAAAGTAACTAAAACAAAATTTGATACTTAGGATAATTCCCAGAAGATGAGACCTAAGCAGAATTAGGTCCCTGGAGGGTGTATCTGGTGATGCTAGCCTGCTGTACCAGCTAGCAACACTAAATTCACCCTCTGGGGACCTCATTCTGCAAATGTCAGACACACTATGTCCAGGCTTGAGGAAATGAACAATAGACTTTTCCTATTTATTCTTGCAGAATAGGTGTTTAACTAAATGCCACAAACCTGTTTCAACAGGTGGATTAACTTAATATTGCACAGAGAACTGGAATACAATGTCGTCAATCAAAGCTTGACAGATGGTAAACATGTCTGCAAGCAAGCAGTCTCTCCCCATAGTATCAAGTGTCCCTAGTGATAAATTGGCTTCCTCAATAATACAGCATTCAGCGGTGTGATGTTCTCTCTAAAATTCATAGGGCTTGGCAATTAGAGGTGTGAATTATAAAGGGTCATAACTCTGTTAAAATATATGGGATCAAACCCATATTTGAACTTTATCTGTATATAGGTGTCAACAATTCATAAACCAAATTTGGTGTTGATCAGATGAAAACTGTTTGATTCATCCTGTCTTGGATGAATTCTATATAAAAACAAGAGAGGAAAGGGTTAAATAAATGATACAAAAATCCATACAGATGAAGAATGTGCTAAGAAAAATCTAGGTAAGAAATATGAGGCTGTGATGTGTCTAAAAAAAAATTAAAGGTCAAAATGCAAAAATGAAATTTTTTGTTTTTAGAGTTATGTCCCTGGCTCTGCCCCTATTTGACCCAGTGACCCCATTTGAACAAATCTGAACCCCAGTCACCCAATGTCCATCCACACCAAATATAAGCTAAATCAGCCCAATATTTGTTGAGAAGAAGTCATTCTAAGATTACTGAGTTATGGCCCTGGTTTCTCAACTAATCAACCTGGTGAACTCATTTGAACAAATTTGAATGTGAGTCACCTGGGGAACATCCACACCAAATATGAACCCATTGGGCCTTATAGTTCTGGAAAAGAAGTCGTTCTAAGAATTACTATGAAGGAATAGAGTTGTGGCCCTGCTTTCTCAACTAATTGATCTGGTGACCTCATTTGAACAAATCTTAATGTGATTCACCTAGGGAACATCAAACCAAATATGAACCCGTTCCGTCTTACCGTTTTGGCGCAGAAGATTATTCTTGACGGACAGACGGACGGACGAGGAGTGATGACTATAGCTCTCAGGTGAGCTAAAAATGAGCAGTAAAGGATTTAGTCATACAAAGAGTAAAATTCAAGATGGCTACTGGCGGTCATGTTTTTTGGCAGAATGACCCCAAAATGACTCGTTCCCATCTACATGTCATTATTAACATCCATGACAAAATTTATGATGATCAAACTAAAAGTACGACCAATAGCCCGTGCTAAATGATTTAGTCAAACAAAGAGCAAAATCCAAGATGGCTGCTGGCGGCCAGGTTTTTGGCCGAATGACATCAAAATGACTCGTTCCCATCTACATGTCATTGTTAACATCCATGACTAATTTTATGACGATCAGACTAAAGGTACGACCTGTAGCCCATGCTAAAGGATTTAGTCATACAAAGAGTAAAATCCAAGATGGCTGATGGCGGCCATGTTTTTTTTGGCCGAATGACCCCAAAATTAATCGTTCCCATCTACACGTCAATATTAACATCCATGACAAATTTCATGATGATCAGACGAACAGTACGACCTGTAGCCCGTGCTAATGCATTGAATTTTGAAATCAAAGATGGCTGCTGGTGGCCAGGTTTTTTGTCCGAACGACACCAAAATGACTCTTTCCCATCTACATTCCAATTTCAACATCCTTGACAAATTTTATGACGATCAGACTAAAGGTACGAACTGTAGCCCGTGCTAAATGATTTACTCATACAAAGAGTAAAATCCAAGATGGCTGCTGGTGGCCATTTTTTTTGGCCGAATGACCCCAAAATGACTCGTTCCCATCTACATGTCATTATTAACATTCAAGACAAATTTTATGATGATCAGACTAAAGGTACGACCTGTAGCCCGTGCTAAAGTATTTAGTCATACAACGAGTAAAATCCAAGATGGCTGCTGGCGGCCATGTTTTGGGCCGAATGACCCCAAAATTACTCGTTCCAATCTACATGTCAATATTAACATCCATGACATATTTCATGATGATCAGACGAACAGTACGACCTGTGGCCCGTGCTAATTGATTGAATTTTGAAATTAAAGATGGCCGCTGGCGGCCATGTTTTTTGTCCGAATGGCCCCAAAATGACTCGTTCCCATCTACATTCCAATTTCAATATCCATGACAAATTTTATGATGATCAGACTAAAGGTACGACCTGTAGCCCGTGCTAAAGGATTTAGTCACACAAAGAGTAAAATCCAAGATGGCTGCTGGCGGTGATGCTAGCCTGCTGTACCGGGTAGCAACACTAAATTCACCCTCTGGGGACCTCATTCTGCAAATGTCAGACACACTATGTCCAGGCTTGAGGAAATGAACAATAGACTTTTCCTATTTATTCTTGCAGAATAGGTGTTTAACTAAATGCCACAAACCTGTTTCAACAGGTGGATTAACTTAATATTGCACAGAGAACTGGAATACAGTGTCATCAATCAAAGCTTGACAGATGGTAAACATGTCTGCAAGCAAGCTGTCTCTCCCCATAGTATCAAGTGTCCCTAGTGATAAATTGGCTTCCTCAATAATACAGCATTCAGCCCTGTGATGTTCTCTCTAAAATTCATAGGGCTTGGCAATTAGAGGTGTGAATTATAAAGGGTCATAACTCTGTTAAAATATATGGGATCAAACCCATATTTGAACTTGATCTGTATATAGGTGTCAACAATTCATAAACCAAATTTGGTGTTGATCAGATGAAAATTGTTTGATTCATCCTGTCTTGGATGAATTCTATATAAAAACAAGAGAGGAAAGGGTTAAATAAATGATACAAAAATCCATACAGATGAAGAATGTGCTAAGAAAAATCTAGGTAAGAAATATGAGGCTGTGATGTGTCTAAACAAAAATTCAAGGTCAAAATGCAAAAATGTAATTTTTTGCTTTTAGAGTTATGTCTCTGGCTCTGCCCCTATTTGACCCAGTGACCCCATTTGAACAAATCAAAACCCCAGTCACCCAATGTCCCTCCATACCAAATATAGGCTAAATCAGCCCAATATTTATTGAGAAGAAGTCATTCTAAGAATTACAATGAGTTATGGCCCTGGTTTCTCAACTAATCAAGCTGGTGACCTCATTTGAACAAATCTGAATGTGAGTCACCTGGGGAACATCCACACCAAATATGAACCCATTGGGCCTTATAGTTCTGGAAAAGAAGTGGTTCTAAGAATTACTAAAGGTACGACCTGTAGCCCGTGCTAAAGGATTTAGTCATACAAAGGGTCAAATTCAAGATGGCTGCTGGTGGCCATGTTTTTTGCCCGAATGACCCAAAAATGTCTCGTTCCCATCTGCATGTCATTGTTAACATCCATGACAAATTTTATGATGATCCGACCAAAGGTACGAACTGTAGCCCGTGTCAAAGGATTTAGTCATGCAAAGAGTAAAATCTAAGATGGCTGCCGGCAGCCATGTTTTTTGGCCGAATGACTCCAAAATTAGTCGTTCCCATCTACATGTCAATATTAACATCCATGACAAATTTTATAACGATCAGACGAACAGTACGGCCTGTAGCCCGTGATAATGGATTGAATTTTGAAATCAAAGATGGCCACAGTGACTGGCAGCCATGTTTTTTTTCCGAATGACCCCAAAATGAATCATTCCGGTCTAAATGTTGATGTCAATGGCTATGACAAATTTCATAATGATCCGACCAAAGGTACGACCTGTAGCCTGTATTGTTGACGAATCATGCACGTACACACGGACGACGGACGACAAGCCATGGCAATAGCTCAAACTTTACAAAGTAAAGTTGAGCTAATAAAAGGAGATGGTCCTATAAATGGCCGAATTTAGTGTACAATACTTATAAAAAAAATTGCTAGATTTTACATACAACTTTTTCAGAAAAATGGGGCTCGAGGGCGAATTTTATTTTTTATTCTTCCTGACATGAATGGGCATGGACAGTTCTAGATATCAAAGCAGTATCCTGTAAATTATATAATACAATGTGAAGGATATCCAAATAAAAAAAAATTGAGGAACTGAAAATAGGGTCGGGAGGGGATGTAAATCATGCAATTTTGTTTATATTGGTCTAGCAGTCAATTTTTAACAGCCACTTAGACATATTATGGACTTGTTCGGGTGCGTGAAATTGACAAGTTAGTACTCAGGCACTATGCCAACCTGGGGAATGTAGCATTCTACTAACATCGCCGAAATTTCCAAGAAATCGACCTTACCACTCCATAAAAAACATCGTCTGAACGAACGCACAGTTGTAAATATTTACATCTCGATTCGGGACGCAACTATCTGTTACTATCAGCGACAATCTAACACAATGATTTCGCCATTGAGTCATTGCATTTAATTAATATATAAGAATGACGGTGTATATCGTCAATTTGGAATATTATTCGTAACAATTAACTACTTTGAGCAAGAGATTATTCTCAATTTATATTTGATCTCCCTACCGGAGTGTTTTACATCACTTTAAGTAGTCCGTGTGTACCGTCTGTCTCTATGGTTGGTGGTGCGTATATATATTTATATAATAAAAACGATAATTTCAATGTAGACTTATATTATTGGTATAAAACAATGATATAAATAAAGGAACATTTAACATTAATAAAAATTACACAGGGATGAACATTAAAAGATAAGAAATTATGAGACTAGGATTAATGAAGAAATAAGCAAATAATAAATTAAATAAAGCATTTAAGGGGAAAGAAACCTTCAATATATACTACATTATAAGCTTCAATGTTAACCCTTCCATGTGGGCAGCTGCAGCATTAAAGACCCTGTGCCAGTGCATTCTCTTTTATATGCGAGTCTCCCATAGGGAGCCTCGCAAATATAAGAGAATTCACTGTCTTACAAGATCAAGGTAAATATTGTTAGGCATATGCATTTTCTTATATATGTGAGGTGCCCTATGGGCGGATGCGCATATATAAGAGAATGCATTGGCAAAGGCTTTTCGCAAAAAAATTCAGGAAGCTCCAGTCATCAAAAGGTTAATATTATGAAGATGCATTATCGCACATTACACTGGGTACATCAGTATCCTGTTTGTTAAATTTCAAATCTCTACAAACCACAGGCATGTCCATGTATAGCTTGCTGTAATCTTGTATGGTATATTCCACTACCAGAAAACAACAAACATTCAAGTCCAAGTTTCTGAGAAATGACATGTCGGCGAGACTACGATAGGATCAGTATGAATTCGTCCAAGCTTCCTTCAATGTAAACCAGCTAGTGACGTCAGTTGTGATAATGCTGTTTTATGTCAGAATCCTGTGTATATATCTTTCTACATCGGAGGGATAGCGTTGTTGACCCGTTTCACCTAAAATCCCCAATAACTGTAATAAAATGTCACAATTGTGACAGTAACTGGTTTATTCCATAGAAAATATAATATTTGTTCTGAACACCACAAGAGTTGTCAACTGAAAGTAGTAATGTAATGTGAAAAATAAATTTCATAATGTTTACGAGAATACAAACTCGCGAAGTGAGTGTGTATTAAATGTAAACAAATTGAGGTTTCTCCTAATTATGAGGCATATTCGATGCACAATTTAACATGAAAGTTAGAATATAGTACATCATTATGACAATAAGATGTCAATCTTTCCGATATATACAGCATCATGTGTGATTTGCAGGGCAAAATCTATTGAAATGGACGAAAAATCCTGCTGCTGGATCAGGTTGTAATTCCTGTTATAGAAAGATATATACATGGGACTTTGGACGTAAAACAGCATTATCCCAACTGATTTCACTAGCTGGTTTACGTCCAATGAAACTTGTATTATTCCATTACTTGTACAACACTAATATATTAATTACAGAAACATCTTGGGCAGAATTAGCAGGAACTGATGTGGCAAAAACACACACAATCACATACATCTGTTGAATATAACATAAATCTGTTAAGTTAGTGGATATAATTTGTTACTTCAAACAGACCTAGCTTTAATATATCCTCATGAATAAACTTAGTGACCAACAATTCCTTGATTTCTTTCCCGTTTAAAGCTGAATAATATAGACAACATTGTAGTACAATAATTTTACATGTGTAAGCTACAGGCAAAGTCTTTGGTTTTATGACTGGATAGTGATAAAGCTTTAAAGACATTATTATGGATTTGTTCGGGGTTCGTTTAACTGATAAGTTAGAACTCAGGGCTCAGGCGTTAGTTTCTAGAAATATTTTTCCTTTAAAAAACATGGCACCTAATCCTGTATATACAAAAGAGTAGGATCTGTCTACTCGCAATTTTTTCCCCCAGACCCCTGGATCGATTTCAACCAAATTTGGAATGGCGACTTGCGGTACCCTGGCGGATGTTATAACGGCGTAATTTAAAAAAAGAAAACTTAATTTAACAAAAAAAATTGTTATTAAAATGAGCAAGGAGTTCAATCCTTTTTTTAGCCCCTCAGTGCCATGGATGATAATGTAATGTCCTCAGCACCATGGATGATAATGTAAAGATTTCAACTAAGTATATTTCACCTTGGCGGGGGGGGGGGGGGGGGGGGGGGGGGGGAGGGATAATATTTTCTGATTTGTAAGAGTTTTCAAAAAATATCTAAAAAATTTGTGGTTCAGGTATTTAAATTTCACTTGAAAGTGATGGTCATGTAACAATTTTGGTTGTTTTACTCACTTTTATATTAATTTTTTCTAATAAGATATTATAAGGTGGGATTATCAGTAAGTTCAAAATTGACATGGATATACGGTGAAGAGTACATGCATGATTATACAACTGAAAATAATTTTTGGAAATAGATATAAATTAAGTGATCTTAATGAAAATAATTTTACATGCATAATTTCACATATTAAAGACGGTTTATCTCTTCCTGACCACAATTACAAGAACACATAATTTTTGTTAAACCAGACATCAAGACTTCAAATAAAATCACTATTATTTGATAGCGGCGTTTCCAGACAGGTTTCCTCAATTCATATTTATTACTTTATACCCCAGAGTCTATATAAAATTTGTTAGGAAGAGATAGACAATTTAAAACAAAAAAGATATTTCAAACGATTTATCATATTTTCCTGACAAAACAGGATTTGGCAAGATAGCTTGTTGATCGATTGTTGTTAATATTAGGAGTGATGGTGGAACACTGCTGATGCTGCCCCCCCCCCCCCCCCCCCCCCCATGGGCCCCACCCCATTTTGATCTCCCCACCAATTATGATGTTCAGGGGTAGTGTTCTTCAGGTTATCCTTCTGATCTCATAATCATAAGTGATCTTAACAAAAATAAGTTTTACACGCATAAGATCACAATAAAACAGCCAGGTTTACGAACATTTGGGTTGAAAAGAAGTAGATGCAGGAGGGGGAAAATAAAATAAGGCATCACCACCACCAAGCCTTGAAATAGTGTGTCTGTCATTTGCAGAATGAGGTCCCCAGAGGGTGAATTTAGTGATGCTACCCTGCATAGCGGGCTAGCATCACCAAATTCACCTCTGGGGACGTCATTCTGCCGAGGTGTAAGCAGAATTAGGTCCACAGAGGGTGAATTTGGTGATGCTAGCCCGCTATGTGGGGTAGCATCACTAAATTCACCCTCTGGGGACCTCATTCTGCAAATGACAGACACACTATTTCAAGGCTTGACCACTACAACAATGGACAAGTAGCCTCTGTTCTTTTCGGTATAAGAAGTTTTTGTTTAGCACCATCATATATTTCCTGACAGCAAAGGCACCGAATTGGAATTCCAGTCGATCGTTGTTAATTTTCATGGTGATGGTGGAACACAAGTTCTCCATTCCCATATGGAGGGTACTCTTCTTCCAGGTTAATTTTCATAGTGATGGTGGAACACTGGTCCTCCATTCTCATGTGGAGGGTAGTCTTCTTCCAGGTTTATTCTTCCAATCTCATAATCCAGAGCCTGGAATGACATGAAATCAATGAAATTAAAGCAATATTCACAGGGATGTGGCTAGAGTGTCTCAATTGGGGGTGTCCATCTTGAAAATTTCCAACCACACCCTCACCCCCTTGAACCAAATCTATACCCATGGTTCACGAAAATTCATTTGCACCACTCCCCCCTCCTTGGGTTGAAACTTTCTCTTTCCAACTGGTTGGAAATTTCCAACTGATAGCAATTTCAGACCAAAATTTTAACAAAATTATACCAGAAAAAATATGCTACTGTTCACTGTATTAATTGTTGGTCTAAAACAGCAAATTCCCCACAAATTAGGGCTTGGAAATCAAAGAATGAGTACAGTGGTAACATTTACTACACAGTGATTTCAGTTAGAAGACAGATATTTTTACCAGGAAATTTGGTCTTGCCTCTTGTAAACAACCCTGGTTAAGTGGTCCTGCCAATCTGCTATGATGCTGGTGGGTCTTTATGAATTGCTATGATGCTGTTATTTTTTCTAAAGTTTTCATTGTCATGGTGTTCCGATAATCTGAACATATCCAGGAAAAGCCATTATGTGTAAAAAACATTCAAAAAACATATTGTGAAATATTTAAATACTGGTTGTTAGTTGTTGGAAATAGATTACAATCAAGATGGCTATTAACGTCGTTTTGCAAACACCAGTGCAGCCTTTATTAAATTTTTCAAAAATATATATCTTCTTGAATGTTTCATACAGACACTGGCTTTTTCTCAAATTGCTTGGATTAGCCAAACACCACGAAAATGACAACTTAAGAAAAAACAATGGTACTGGTTTGAAACAGCATTAGTTTGCCCTACCAGCAATATAAAAGAACACCCAACATCATAATAGATGACCACGTGACCAGGGGTGGTAATTATCAGCAACTAGTACCAACATGTTGAAGCCAAATTAAGGAATAATTTCTGATTCCTATTGTAACTACAGTTTTTAAAAGTTTGTTGTTACGCAAATGTCTTTAAATTGTAAAATTATAGGAAAACAGATTAATCCTTAGAATTACAGCCCAACAGAATATATGAACACAAAAATGCTTTTTGAGTTGGATATCTTGTTTAAAAAGATGTCATATGTCGCGACAAAATTCCTATGCTATTTTTACCCCCACTTAAGTTAGAATATTGTCGAACTGTTGGAAACAAGCCTGAGTTTAGTGTGCCTTTCTTTTGCAGAATGAGGTCCCCAGAGGGTGAATTTAGTGACGCTATCCCGCATTGCGGGCTAGCATCACTAAATTCACACTCGGGGGACCTCATTCTGCTTAGGCCTCATCTTCTCTGGAAACTTTCTTTATTATCAAATTCTATAGAAACTCCTTCACCTAGATTCTATTTCTTTTTTAATTTAGTTTCTCTACATCCCGAAATTGGCAGACCACACATTGCATAATCAAGGTTCCCAATGGGTGTACATCACAATATTCATTCTGAGTATGTCTCCCATAGCAGATGAGGCCATGCAGAATGAGGTCCCCAAGAGGGTGAATTTAGTGATGCTAGCCTGCTATGCGGGATAGCATCACTAAATTCACCCTCTGGGGTCCTCATTCTGCAAATGACAGGCGCACTAAACTCAGGCTTGGTTGGAAAATCCCTGGGATTCCATTTGAGTTTAAACTTTTACTAAAAATAGGAACATTTTCAACGCTTGGCCTATAAATATTAATTGGAAAATCCAACTGTTTTAAATGAAAAAAATTTTGAACTTATTTTCCAGTCTCATATTTCTAACATGCTGCCATTGTTTCATGCTTGAAATGTCAAACTGTTGAAATTTTTACTAAAGTGGATGGAGTGAGATTGATAACCCAGTTACAAAATTCCAGCCCATATTGAACATGGTAATTTGGTGCAAAACTGTCATATTTATAAAAAAATTGATTTTTGAGACAGTGCAAATTTTTTGGGGATTGGGTAGGATTTGAACCCCGGCCCATGATGGCGAGCGCGCCTTGCCTTGACATATTTATGTTGGGCCTATACTGACCAACAAATTTCTCATTTATTATATAAGTTCCATGTAATTTTATTCTCGTATTATACAACTCTCCTAATAAAGCTGCAATATCTGCAGTGCGAAAACCAATGTATTTTTTTTCTTACGAAAGCTGATGAAAAGTCTTACTTTGTTTGGAATTTTAGACCCTGGATCAGATAGTTGTCATTCAAAACAATGATGGTGGTGCTGAATTTAGAGCTGTTCTGTTGCTACTTTACACATAGTGGGGGTTGTAATGTTGGCGAAGATAAAAGGAGGGCTTTGTTATAACTTTTCAACATTTGGGAATTTCATGTCGCACACATCAGTTGGAAATTTCAGAACAAAACAGGTAAGATAGTCACATCACTTCACACAGGTAAGATAGTCACATCACTTCACAAAGGTAAGATAGTCACATCACTTCACACGTGTAAGATAGTCACATCACTTCACACAGGTAAGATAGTCACATCACTTCAAACAGGTAAGGTAGTCACATCACTTCACAAAGGTAAGATAGTCACATCACTTCACAAAGGTAAGATAGTCACATCACTTCAAACAGGTAAGATAGTCACATCACTTCACACAGGTAAGATAGTCACATCACTTCAAACAGGTAAGGTAGTCACATCACTTCACAAAGGTAAGATAGTCACATCACTTCACACAGGTAAGATAGTCACATCACTTCAAACAGGTAAGATAGTCACATCACTTCACACAGTAAGATAGTCACATCACTTCACAAAGGTAAGATAGTCACATCACTTCACAAAGGTAAGATAGTCACATCACTTCAAACAGGTAAGATAGTCACATCACTTCACACAGGTACGATAGTCACATCACTTCACAAAGGTACGATAGTCACATCACTTCAAACAGGTAAGATAGTCACATCACTTCAAACAGGTAAGATAGTCACATCACTTCACACAGGTAAGATAGTCACATCACTTCACACAGTAAGATAGTCACATCACTTCACAAAGGTACGATAGTCACATCACTTCACACAGGTAAGATAGTCACATCACTTCACACAGGTACGATAGTCACATCACTTCACACAGGTACGATAGTCACATCACTTCACACAGTAAGATAGTCACATCACTTCACAAAGGTAAGATAGTCACATCACTTCACACAGGTAAGATAGTCACATCACTTCAAACAGGTAAGATAGTCACATCACTTCACAAAGGTAAGATAGTCACATCACTTCACACAGATAGTCACACCACTTCACACAGGTAAGATAGTCACATCACTTCAAACAGGTAAGATAGTCACATCACTTCACACAGATAGTCACACCACTTCACACAGGTAAGATAGTCACATCACTTCACACAGATAGTCACACCACTTCACACAGGTAAGATAGTCACATCACTTCAAACAGGTAAGATAGTCACATCACTTCACACAGTAAGATAGTCACATCACTTCAAACAGGTAAGGTAGTCACATCACTTCACAAAGGTAAGATAGTCACATCACTTCACACAGGTAAGATAGTCACATCACTTCAAACAGGTAAGATAGTCACATCACTTCACACAGTAAGATAGTCACATCACTTCACAAAGGTAAGATAGTCACATCACTTCACAAAGGTAAGATAGTCACATCACTTCAAACAGGTAAGATAGTCACATCACTTCACACAGGTACGATAGTCACATCACTTCACAAAGGTACGATAGTCACATCACTTCAAACAGGTACGATAGTCACATCACTTCACACAGGTACGATAGTCACATCACTTCACACAGGTAAGATAGTCACATCACTTCACAAAGGTACGATAGTCACATCACTTCACACAGTAAGATAGTCACATCACTTCACAAAGGTAAGATAGTCACATCACTTCACACAGGTAAGATAGTCACATCACTTCACACATTAAGATAGTCACATCACTTCACAAAGGTAAGATAGTCACATCACTTCACACAGGTAAGATAGTCACATCACTTCAAACAGGTAAGATAGTCACATCACTTCACAAAGGTAAGATAGTCACATCACTTCACACAGGTAAGATAGTCACATCACTTCAAACAGGTAAGATAGTCACATCACTTCACACAGGCAAGATAGTCACATCACGTCACAAAGGTAAGATAGTCACATCACTTCACAAAGGTAAGATAGTCACATCACTTCAAACAGGTAAGATAGTCACATCACTTCACAAAGGTAAGATAGTCACATCACTTCACAAAGGTAAGATAGTCACATCACTTCACACAGGTAAGATAGTCACATCACTTCAAACAGGTAAGATAGTCACATCACTTCACACAGTAAGATAGTCACATCACTACACAGGTAAGATAGTCACATCACTTCAAACAGGTAAGATAGTCACATCACTTCACACGTGTAAGATAGTCACATCACTTCACACAGGTAAGATAGTCACATCACTTCACACAGGTAAGATAGTAACATCACTTCACAAAGGTAAGATAGTCACATCACTTCACAAAGGCAAGATAGTCACATCACTTCACAAAGGCAAGATAGTCACATCACTTCACAAAGGCAAGATAGTCACATCACTTCACAAAGTCAAGATAGTCACATCACTTCACAAAGGCAAGATAGTCACATCACTTCACAAAGGCAAGATAGTCACATCACTTCACAAAGGCAAGATGGTCACATCACTTCACAAAGGCAAGATAGTCACATCACTTCACACAGATAGTCACATCACTTCACAAATGCAAGATAGTCACATCACTTCAAAAAGGCAAGATAGTCACATCACTTCACACAGGTAAGATAGTCACATCACTTCATACAGGTAAGATAGTCACATCACTTCACAAAGGTAAGATAGTCACATCACTTCACAAAGGTAAGATAGTCACATCACTTCACACATGTAAGATAGTCACATCACTTCACAAAGGCAAGATAGTCACATCACTTCACAAAGGCAAGATAGTCACATCACTTCACAAAGGCAAGATAGTCACATCACTTCACAAATGCAAGATAGTCACATCACTTCACAAAGGCAAGATAGTCACATCACTTCACACAGGTAAGATAGTCACATCACTTCATACAGGTAAGATAGTCACATCACTTCACAAAGGTAAGATAGTCACATCACTTCACAAAGGTAAGATAGTCACATCACTTCACACAGGTAAGATAGTCACATCACTTCACAAAGGCAAGATAGTCACATCACTTCACAAAGGTAAGATAGTCACATCACTTCACAAAGGTAAGATAGTAATCACTTCACACATGTAAGATAGTCACATCATTTTACACAGATAAGATAGTCATGTCACTTCACAGATAGTCACATCACTTCACACAGGTAAGTCGCATCACTTCACAAAGGTAAGAAATATGGATAGTCACATCACTTCACAAAGGTAAGAAATATGGATAGTCACATCACTTCACAAAGGTAAGACATATGGATCGCAAACTTGGATCCTGATAGGTCCCCCGGGTGGCAAAATTCTTGATTGCGGATTATAACCAAAGGGTATGGCGTTAAAACGAGGAAAAAATATAAATAAAAAAATTCTAAACTATAACTGAGCGTGCCACTTTAACAGTTCACTATTTCAAATACCTACTCACTTCTGGGGTCCATAATTTATTCACAAATGCCTGAACAGATTCCTAAATTTCCAATGCCAATTGATCAAGTAAAAGCAATATTTTACAAATCTGGTACACAATTCAACAACAACATTTAAAACAGAAAGAAAACAATTCATGGAGGGCACCGGCCCGATGACCACGCTTTACTACAGACAAGTCTACTTCAAAAAGTATATGTATTGACAGATCTAATGTTAATCTGCCCAAATCATTCCATATCTGAATCCAAGTCTCCACGCTCATCTTATACTTAGATAACTAGCTGATGTGCCCGACTTTGTCTTGGCTATTTGGGGATTTCTTTTGCCAAAATGAGGGTATATGAGCGAGATCAAGGTCAAGGACAAGATCGCACATGAAATTGGACACACCCATATTGTTCAAGGTATCAAAGTGGGCCTACACACAGTATAAAAAATTTGAGTTGGATCGGTCGAGGTCCAGAAACATGCCTGTACAAGCGTATATGAGCGAGGTCAAGGACACGGTTGCACGTGAAATTGGACCCTCCCTTATTGTTCCCGGTATCAAAGTAGGCCTATGTACCAAATTTTAGTTGGATCAATCGAGGTCCAGAAATGAGCAAGGTCAAGGACATGGTCGCACGTGAAATTGGACCAGCCCATATTGTTCCCGGGATCTTAGCAGGCCTACCTACCAAACTCGAGTCGGATCGGTCGAGGTCCAGAAACATGCCTATATGAGTATGGTCAAGGACACATTCGCACATGAAATTTAGTAGAGACTTGGATTCAAATATGCCATGGATTTGGGCAGATTAATGTAATATCTGTCAAATGTCGATACATGTAGAAGTTTTGTTCAAATAGTGTTATTTTTTGTAATCTATATTTTGAGTTTGAAATAGACTATTTCTCTGCTGCACTGAATTGAGGCCAGCTAGCCGGTGCACCCCATGAATCTTTTGTTATTCTGTTTTATCAGTTGTCAAAAGAATTGTGTACCAGATTTGTAAAATATAGCTTTTACTGGATCAATTGCCTTTTGAGAAATTTTGAAACGATTCAGGCAAACACCCATATAATATCAACAGCATTGCATTTATTAAATAAAGTGGCACGCACTTTTTTAATTTAGAGTTTATTCATATTTGTTTGGTTTACTCATTTTTAACGACACCCCTATGTCTATTACCTAGATTTAGCCAAGAAGATCAGTTAGTTTCATGGCAAATGTATATAGATTGAATTCAGCGAGCACTGGTTATATCCAAAGAAAATCTATTATTTTAACAAAAGCACATTTCCTGGAATGCACATGGATACCATTCAAACATGCACATTCTCAATGTTTCCACATGAACATTATATAGCAGACACATTGCTTGGATCTTCTTTCTAGTTCTATTGTACATGCGTTTCACACCGATTAAGATCGCTCACACATTATGAAATGGAGCACGCTTACCAAGATTAAGATAATAGGCTCTCATGCTTCTATATTTACACTCAATAGATCAGATAATGGGCTTTCGTGCTTCTATATTTACACTCAATAGATGCATTTAGACTCAACTTGTTTCTACATTGTATAGACGCAACTTGCAATATTCTTTTAATCTGGCAGCTGAGATTAAATATAAGAAATGTATGTTAATATACTCGCACTCCATGGAGCATGGGATGCAGTTGGTCTATCATTTTACAGTAATGCCCTAAGTAATCGACTCCTTAACCACAGCAGAATTATGGGTAATTTTTCAGGATTTAGTCGGAAATGTGGCTGGTTGCCATTTATCGGAAGCTCTCACCGGAAAGTTCTCACTGAGAGCTTTCCGATGAATGGCAACAAGCCATATTTACGACTAAAATCCTGAAAAATTACCCATAACTCTCCAGTGGTTAAGGAGTCGATTAATTAGGGCATTGCTGTATGACATCCATTCTTAAATATTTTGCTCTTTTAGGTTCTTTTGGACATAGTTCGTTTATGTGACAGTTGTAATGTTGATCAGATTGTCATCAAGTTGGACTGCAGTTTCCATCCCATCTACAAGATCCGAGAAGTTTGTCTCCACATGTGAAGTATTGTGCATGTAGACGGGGCTGGCAATACTAATAATAATGAGCGGGCTATAGGATGTGATTGTTTGATTGGACCATCATTTGGCAACAGGTCTGAGAATATGGTGCCCGACAATTGCATGAGGTCCCCAGAGGGTGAATTTAGTGACCGACCACAGCGGGCTAGCATCACTAAATTCACCCTCTGGGGACCTATATTGAATAGATAAAAAATCTCTGGAAATGATCTTTATCAAATAAACAAATTTCTTAAGACTTTTTTTAGAAACTTCTTTTAGAAAGTTTACACTTTTTTAGTTTCTCTATCCAAATTGCCCTACAAGACATTGCATAACCGAGGTGCCCAATGGGTGGACATCACAATATTCTGGTCTAGGTCTCTGTAGAACAGATGAAGCCATGTAGAACGAGGTCCCCAGAGGATGAATTTGGCGATGCCAGCCCACTGTGGATGTTATTATGTTTAAGACTTTTGCAGGCATTTCTCAAGATTTTCACTTATGCATTCAGTTAGGTCAAAATAAAAGGTCAGCTGACCACAGTGTCCCCCGAAAACGTGGCAAGTCGATGCTGCTTTGTTGAAATTATAAAAAATGTTGAAATTTTCTAAGTCGAAAATGGTTAATAACTCAATCAAATAATATTTTTTCCGTCATCTATATACATGTTGCACATCTTCAATATATGGGCAACAATATTCTGAAGTTTCAAATCTCTGGGATGAAATCTGCAGGAGGAGATCATATGATTACACCATGAAGGTACTCAAAAGTGTGACGGATGAATGGAAGGATGGACGGAGCCCGTTTCTATAGTCCCCCAAAAATAAATAATTCAGGGGACAAATAAATAAGCAATTCTATGTTGTCAGGCACCTCTCCATGATCGCAGTCACAAAAATTTACTTTTTAAAAATCCATGTTAAATCATTTTTCAAGATTTATTATTAGAATTAATGCATAATAAATAGCCTCCCTTTTAATTGCTTGCTCATAAATTTGAGATCTAATCGCCTGAGAACAGATATATTAGTTTTCATTTTAATGCCTTTAGCAGTGTATTATATACTGCCAAATCAAAGTATATTAAACCCTTTCATGATGGTAGCTGCGCTAGTGCAGCACTGAAGATCCTGCGCCAGTGCATTCGCGCATACAAGTATATGCGAGTTTCGCCATAGGGCACCTTGCAAATTTAAGAGAATGCACTGGCTTACAATGTCGAGGTAATATATAGTGGCACATGGTTTTCACAAAATTCAGGAAGCTCCAGTCATGGGAAGTGTTAAGACCTGCTATTGTAACTTTTTAACCCTTTCAGTGCCAAGTCCGATTTTTGTATCAACCCATACTTCCTAAGAGGTCTTTCCATCAATGTATCACATTATTATAATCAATAAATTTGAACAAGAGCTACGCTGGGCGTGCACAATACGCCCCGTTTCTAAGTCAAATTACGTCAAATAAGGGGGATAACTCCGGTGAAAATTGGCTGACGGAACCCAAATTCTAACTTTGGAGCTGTCTTTTCTCCTAATAAACCCACATATAAAATTTGATTGAAATCGGTTCACTCTAACTAAAGTTATCATCCGGACAACAAATTTCAGGGATTTTCGAAGTCAAATTACGTCAAAAAAGGGGCCATAACTCTCGCAAAAATTATCGGATTAAAACGAAATTTGGACATGAGCTGTATTTCGATATATGTAATCTACAAAAAAACGGGTTTTGCGTATAAACATTGCAAAATCGAGTTATCATCCGGAAACCAAAAAACATAAGAAAAACTGAATTTTCAGAGTCGAAAAAGGGGCATAACTCTGCCAAAAATGGTCGGACAGAACCCAAGTTAGAACTTGACCTGTGTTTTGGTGGGAGAAAGTAATATACCAAATTTGGATTCATTCCGATAAACTATACTAAAGTTATCATCCGGACAACAAATTTCAAGGATTTTCTAAGTCAAAAAACGTCAAATAAGGGGCATAACTCCAGTGAAAATTGGCGGGCGGAACCCAAATTCGAACTTACTTTTCGGCTATTAAACCCACATACCAAATTTTATTAAATTTGGTTCACTCTAACTAAAGTTATCATCCAGAAACCAGGTTAACAGACGCCCGGACGGACCAATACTATAATACAGCCGTTTTTTCATACGGGCGTAAAACGGGCGTATAAAAATTATCAAGGAAATATGGGTTGATAAAAAAATCGGACTTGGCACTGAAAGGGTTAAAGCAGTTTTCAGCCCTTGAAATGGTCCTTTGTCAGATTCCAGGCTTCCACAGGAAACCTTGAATACTGCTCCTTGTCAACCCTGGTCACCAACTCAATAAATCATTGTATGAAAGAGGAAGTATGTGGAAATAAGAGAACACTTTATCAAATGCAATTGATTTATTACGGATACGTTGTCTGGGATAATTGTTAGTTTACAACAATACAATGGCAGAAACAGAATGTTAGATTGAAAGAGGTTTCCAAATAGACGGGTTAGTAAACTGATGCAGCAACCAAGTTGACTTCTGTTCTTTAGCACACAAATTTTTAATTTGTATTCACTATAATGAGATAGCGGTGGTCACTTGAATTTCTAGTGATCATTGTTTGGAATTAGTGAAGATTTGTTTTCAATAAATGAAAGTTTCACATCATTTCAAATTCCAAGGTTTTCGTAAAATAATGTGATTATTTGAGCAAAATTATAGTTTACAAATACAAAGACAGAAACACATAGAAGGAAACTGGTGTAGCAATGAAGTCAATTTCTGTGCCTTAGCACACAATTTTTTTATTCACTGAAATTCTAGTGAACATTGTTTTCAATAGAAGGTAGTTGCACAGCATTATAAATTCAAGGTTTTCGTAAAATAATGTTTGATAGTTTTGAGCAAATTTATAGAAATGCAGAATATTATGTCTGGTAATCGGTTGCTGCATCAAGTTCCACATTCACTAGACAATAAGACAGAAAAAATGCACATATATAGCACTAGTTATCACAGCAATTTCAAACCTGTTTTGCTGATGTCATTGCCCCTCTGTATACAGATATTCATACAAACTAGCGAAGCTATAGAATTTTATGTTATCAGCTTCATGACAAGAAATATCGCTTTTATTATATGCGCGACTAAACGTTTTTAAGTCTGATAATGGAATGTCATGAATTTGAATAATTTGTCAGCCTTGTCAGAGCTCAAGACCAATTCCAAAAACTATATTTTAATATATGAAACTGAAATAGGATAATGGGTCCTTTTGCATTGAAAATTATGTGAACTGAAAATCAGTTTTTGAAACAGAAAGTAAATTGACTCCCAAAATAAATGATATTTAATTATTTTTTTGAATTCCATATGCTGCAGGCATGGAATGTATAAAGAAATAAAGTTTATGAATGCCAGTTGTGAAATTAAATTCTAAAATAGAAATTAACATGTGCCACAAAAAGGTGTAGATAGTTCCGTTATTTGATATATTCAGTGTCCAATCAGAACAGGTTCCATGAAGATCAATCCTTTCTTTTTTCTTCAACTTCCTCTTCCCCCTTCTGTCTTGATCCCTAAACAGAAAACATCAATCTAATACATTTCCGTTCCAAAGAAAATATTTGGAGGAGAAAATCTGAGGATGCATACAACCTGCACCAAGTAGTTAAAATATTAAAACAGACATAAAAAGATACAGTAAAGTATAAATAAGAATACACTTAATGACAACACAAGACAAAGAAGCAGTGAGATCATGGCAATATTTTAAGCATGCAAGTTATTGGAAGGCAACAAGCTTGTGCTATTAACCCTTTCAGTGCCAGGGGCCCCAATTTTTTTGATTTTTTTTTTGATTTTTGATTTTTTAAAAATTATTAAAATTGTAAAAAATTGTAAAAAATAATAACAAATGATGAAAAATTGTTAGGCCAATGTATTCTCTTATATATGCGAGGCGACCTATGGTCGACTCATATATATAAGAGAATGCATTGGCACAGGGTATATGGGTTGATACAAAAATCGGACCTGGCACTCAAAGGGTTGTTAATGTGGGCATCTAGTTTGTAGTTGTCCTATAAGAGATTCAATTTTTGACAATCCGTTTTATGTAAGACAAAGCGTCGGGTGAATAGGTTATGCAAATGAAAGCTCACATTAGCAATTGTCTGAACTAACAGGCCATAAGTGAGATGCCAATCTCGATGCTGCCATGTTTGTGACGTATTTGTCCCCGCAAGCTTTCCCAGCATCGATATCTTCGTCAATGCGCAATGACGATGCAGCGTTTCTGTTGGATCTTATTTGTCTCTGTGAGAACAATGGTCCCTGTTGACAATAATTTGATGGTTATTTTAAAATTGCATCTACATGTATAGTAAAAGGGGGGATACCAGATGATGTTGAGATGCCTTTGTATTTCAAGCCTATATATGGTAGTAAAATGTAGGATTGTCCGTTTCCGCATGTGCTGAATATATTTCCCTTATAGAATACAGGAATGGGTTGACAAGCATTAGATCATGTCATGAATTTCTAGTAGAGATTATATTTCACTTGTTTAAAATATGGGAACTATTTTATTTTCTGACTGGGGGAACATTATAGCATTCGACCCACAAAGCAGGGAATATATTTCTTTGTTAGTACTTGTTCCTTAATAATCTATTTCACAGTAGGGGCCATGGTACCATCTCTAGATTGCATGATTTTTTGCCACGTTATGAGTCGATATCGCTATAAACATTATGCTGATTACCCAGAAGAAATTCCACTATTGTAAGGGATGCAAATTAAGACTTGGCTCAACAAATTGACCTATTCCGTTTTCATGCATGCTATATATGATCGAGCTGGAACCTACACTTACTGTGGAATACCGGTACATAATTATTAACCAAGTAACAGGTATTACCTAAGAAATATATTACAGCTGCAATGTTTGTGTCAATGTTATAAACTTCTTTGTCAGAACATTAACACGTTCCCATGACTTGAACTTGCAAAGGCCTCTCAACATGATTATTTATTATTATATTATAACCACTATTGTGTTCCTGTCTGAAACCCCCCCCCACCTTTTACTATAGATGGAATTTTAAAATAACCATCAATTTATTGTCAACAGGGATCATTGTTCTCAGACAAATAAGATCCAACAGAAACGCTGCATCACCATCGAGCATTGACAAAGATAGCGATTCCGGGAAAGCTTGCGAGGACAAATGCGTCACAAACATGGTGGCATCGTGATTGGCATCTCACTTATTATTTTCAGTGGTAATTTCCTATACTTTCCACTACTTAAACCTGGATAATGAGTTGAAAAAACCTCACTTATTACTATTAGACTCCAGGGGTGGAAAATTGAATAAGCAACCAGACCCAATTTAAATATGAAATGGCGAGGTTGCCTTAACAGTACAACATTTTATACATATTATGAATTCATTAAACCAACTGCCTCCCGATTCAGAATTGGTATATATTGAAAAATTTGAAGCCACATGGTGGTTTACATTCCAAAATAGACCTAACAATATTTCGCTTATAAACTCCCAAAGTCGATAAAAATTATTTAACTACCTTTCTACGAGAAGTCCAAAAAAAGACTAATTTAAGTCAAAAGAAATACTACTAAAAAGCCATTTGCATGGCATGGAAGAGAAAAGATTGTTCCCGTCTATTCCGGATATGGTAGCGTTCTCTTCGGTTTTGTGCGAATAATTGTACAGGTGGAAAATGGCTGTGGGCATGGGAAGTTATTTTTCAGAGCATATGAAGGCGGTATATCAAAAATTTGTGTATTTATCAACCTATCTTATGCCTCCTTCCAAACTGCGTAGAAAGAATTTGGAAGCTCGATTGAGCCATGTCCGTAACCCTTTGAGTGCCAGGTCGATTTTTGTATCAACCCATATACCCTGTGCTAATGCATTCTCTTATATATGCGAGTCGACCATAGGTCGCCTCGCATATATAAGAGAATGCATTGGCCTAACAATTTTTTTATTTTTTTTACAATTTTAATAATTTATTCTTATATTCTTTAACAGACTTATTTTGTAGGTTTAGGGCCGATGAGATCGGCCCCTGGCACTCCAAGGGTTAAGTAGTGATTTGAATTTTGATATTTTTAGGATATCCAAAATGAGTTTACAAAGTTTCATCCACCGTTTTTTATGATAAGCTATAGGGTAGTGATGGCACATGCAAGATGCATATCTAACATGAATGCTTATTATAAGGGACTAAAGGACACTGAAGTAGGTTGAAGAGAAATACAAAAGAAGTCTGTAAAACAACCAACAACTGGACAAAAAAAATGACTTTGTTCTATTTTCCGAGTAGGTTCTCATTTTCATCTATATATAAAAGAGTAGGATCTGTCTGTCAAGATTTCTGCCAGGCAGCTGGTCCAATTTCAACCAAATATGGTGTGGTGACTTCAGGTACCCTGGTGGAGGTTATAACATTGTTTTTCAAAATAGATTTTAAACAAAATTAATTAAATAAAAAAACAAATATGCTCACTATGGGCAATTTTCAGCACCAGATCTACGTTCTTTATATACGTGTTTTCACTCTGACCTTCGCCATCCAACTGAATAATGGATGTACAGTAATGCTCTAATTAATCGACCTCTTAACCAAAGCAGAATTATGGGTAACTTTTCAGGATTTAGTCGGAAATATGGCTTGTTGCCATTCATCGTAAAGCTCTCGGGGAGAGCTTTCCGATGAATGGCAACAAGCCATATTTCCGACTAAATCCTGAAAAGTTACCCATAATTCTGCTTTGGTTAAGAGGTCGATTAATTAGAGCATTACTGTAAGTCCACTATGGACTTATTCCAGAACCAAATAAATCCAATATGAACCAACGTCAATATTTAGGTCCAATATGAAACTTTTTTCAGGAGGATATATTGAAGTTGCACAACGAATATCTATATATTTAAAAGAGAAGGGTTTGTGTGTCGTGCGTGAAGTGCACGCAGGGGCTGCAGGCTCCAACACACAAAGGGGTCCACAGCTGCCTCCAATGCTGAATAAAGGCTCCCGAAGGCAGCCTGTTTCAGCTAGCTATTGATAAGTCTCGAATAATGAGATCTCACATATTGTTATGTAAACATCACTGTTTCAGTGGAATGACTGATAAGTCCATTAGATTACAGTCAGTTTTTTTTACCAATGTTTATTATAAAACAGACAGTAAATATTGGATAGGCCAAAGCATTGAAAAATATTCAGAAAATAATATTGACTTAAAATATCTTTATTTACTACAGGATTAGTTAGTTTGTTGACAATTCAATGCAACACTGTTGTTTACACAATGGATTCAACACATGAAATTTTATTTTTAGTCAACTTTTAATAATGAAAATAAGAACAAAGTTATCTATTTTTTTATGTTCTTTAGTGGTGATGTTTTTACAGACTTCTTTAGTTTTAGCACATTTACCCACCGAGAGAGTCTAGTCCCTTTAACCCCTTTCATGATGGAAGCTGTGCTGGTGCAGCATTAAAGATCCAGTGCCAGGGCATTCTGTTATATATGCGAGTCTAGCATAAATATAAGAGAATGCACTGGCTTAAAAGTAAAGGTAAATGTTGTTGGGCCAATGTATTCTGTTATATATGCGAGGCTCCCTATGAGACTCGCATATATTAGAGAATGCAATGGCACAGGTTTTTAGCAAAATTTGAGGAGCTCACGACATGAAAGGGTTAAGTAAAACATGAATTATGGAGATAATAGAAACATGCTACAGTAAAGCATTGTAACAAGAGACATACACACAAATGCCACAAACCATTCCCTTCTCATAATTATGGAGTTATATCTGCAGTGGTTTGAATATTATTGAATGTAATTTTGCATAGATAATCTCACCTGCGAAATTAATTCAAACTTCTAACCATGAGCACTAGTGTTTTATGCCTGAAGGATCAAAATTTAATGAATGGAGTTTTTGAAAAGGTGTGTTTCTCATCTGGTTCACGATTGGATGGACAACAATGCGCTGCTGCTACACAAATCATGTAATAACATGATATTCACTCCCATAATTTAACCCTTTCAGTGCCAAGTCCGATTTTTGTATCAACCAATATTTCATTGATCATTTATCAAATTTATTGATTATAATAATGTGATACATTGATGGAAAGAGCTCTCAGAGCTCTTTCCATCAATGTATCACATTATTATAATCAATAAATTTGAAAAATGATCAAGGAAATATGGGTCGATACAAAAATCGGACTTGGCACTGAAAGGGATAATGCCAGATGTACGCATGAATGTTTGCATTCCCACCCCTGGTTAAGTGGCCCTGCTAATTTGCTATGATGGTGGTGGGTCCTGCTGAATTAATATGATGATGTTAGGGCAGGTGATGCTGTGATGAAGAAAAAGTATTGTTATTTTATTTAAATGTTGTCATTTTCACGAGATTTGGTTTATCTGAACAATTTGAGGAAAAGCCACTACATGTGGAAAACATTTAATATATGTACATGTATATTGTGAAATATTTGACTGGTTGTATTGCTTGTTGAAAACAGATCACAATTGAGATGGCTATCCATGTCGCTTTTCAGTCACCAGCGTCACTATTAAAATATTTTAAAACAGGCATGTTCTTGGATGTTTTGCACAGAAATTGGCTTTTGCTCAAATCGCTCCTAATAGCCAAAACTGCAAAAATTACAACTTTTAGGAAAAATAATGGCAATTTTTCTTGTCGCTTGGCTACCAGAATCATAGTAATTCAGCAGAACCCACCAGCATTATAGAACATTAGCAGGATTGATAAATTAGGGGCGATTACACCTTTATATGAAGCAGGCCCCAAGCTAGGAGGCAACTGGGGCGAAGTTATCGTATAATCGTATTCAAGCTGGCGATTTCGCCCTCGGATGTCCGCTAGGCGAAAACAAAGTTGCCTTCCAAAATGAGATTTACAGGTGGAAATTTTACTTGTTTTTCTAAAAAAATATATTAAAATATATCTGTCATAATTTTGTTGTCCTATCTCTGAAACATTGTAGCAAAACATTTCCTTAAAATAGCCCTTTCTAATCAAAGAAGTTGTTCATTCAATACCAGCCCGATCTATTTGAAGTCGCCTATATTCGGCGGGATTATATATCTAACCATCGAAAGTCATTGTTGCTAGTAAAAGAAATAATTAAGACCATTTGAGTTCCATGAGTTTATAAATTAGTACAAGACTGTACAATTTACAAACATATCTTCTAGTGTAGGAAATAATACTAGAATGATATAATCCTACAATATTGTATAACAATACTACTTCCAATTAAGTTACAAATTTAACTACTACTGTAACTTTCCAATTTTATTGATAAATGTTATTTACACAAAACATTTCCAAAAATTTCAAATTTATAATAACAATTAAGCTAATTTCTTCAGATAAATTAGTCCAAAAAATTTTATTTTATTTTTTATTGAGGTTATAAATAAAGCGATATTTGAAAATTAACAAGTGGTTCTTATGTTTTTCGTAAGTCTCCCTCACATCTCCCTATTTTGGGCTGAAGTCTCCCCAAAATCTCCAGAGGAGAAGTGAGACTTCTTCCCGTTTTCAATCCCTATAGCTTGGGCCCCGATACGAGTGCCTGAGAATATTTCAACAGAGAACACGTGATTGCATGCACTATGTAAGAAGTATATAAATAGCTTTTTGCTTGGCAACCTTTGTTTTATTCGTAGTCCGAAATTGGTGAATAAAATGAGGAAACATTTCACTAATTAATTGGATTTGGAGCATAAGCTTCCAGGTGTAAAATTACAAACATGGTAAACCTTGTGATATTAGATTATATGTGCAAAATTCTGTTATATTTCAAACCAAATTGGATATAGCCCAATATTTGGAAAGGAACTTGATTTTAGGCATTTTAGTTTTGGAGAATTGAGGTGAGAAAGTTTGTCTCAAGATATCTATCCGTTTCTATTGTTCAAAATGAAATGTCCCTTCACATTGTAGAAGTTTGGAGCGATTGTAGACATTGAATTGAAAATCTGAGGCTTGAGCCTTGAAATAGTGTGTGTCATTTGCAGAATAAGGTCCCAAGAATTTTGTGATGCCTCAACTGCTATGGGAGACCAAGGATCAAATTGAATTTCCCCAGATGAAGTTGGTAATGTTCATCCATTAGTCACATCGATTATGCATTTTATCTTCTGGATATGTGGATATAGAAAGTGAACAGAAGGGAAAAAGTAACTTTAAAATATTGTTAATTTGAGATTATAGATACTTCCCAGAAGATGAGGTCTAAGCAGAATGAGGTTCCCAGATTCCGAAATTTGTGATGCGTGCCCGCTGTCCGGGATAGTCACTAAAATTAACCCTCTGGGAGATCTCGTTCTGCAAATGTCAACACTATTTCAAAGCTTGCTGAAGCATAAGATACTGCTAATTTGTCTTCGTTTTAAAACGCAACATTTAAACAAATGTTTATAGTACTTTGTTGGAACTTTTCAGGCCCAGGAAGTTTTGGTTGGATCTTTCCAGAATTCAAGAATTGGGGTGGGGGGGCATTTATTCCTCTTTTGTTAATTATTTTTAGATACCACGAGGAATACAGAATACTTTTTGACAACATCCCCCACACCCCCAACCACAATTAAAAACCATCTGGTTCAAACTTTCTGATCTCAGTTCAGTTGAACATAAGAACAAACGTCGGGAGTTTTGCAAAAGATGACAATAAAGGTATTAATAAAATTCAACTTACCACCATATCCAATGCATTCCCGATTATTTGTTCACTGACACTGTTCCAGATTTGTTGGATGTATGTCATTTTCTCTTTAGTTTGATTCAGTGTCCATGTCGAAAGGTCATCAAAACTTTTGACCTGAAAAAAATCAAGATAGAACAATTACAATAGTGGTATTTGTGTCTAGCTTACGGAACTGGTCTATAGCTTGCATAAAATGAGAAAATGACAGGCCAAAAGATAACGCAAGTGCAGAAGAATTATACATTGGTGGGAAATGTTCAGATAATACAATAATAATACAACGGGCCTCTGTATTATTATTATACATTGGTGGGAAATGTTCAGATAATACAATAATAATACGACGGGCCTCTGTACAACTTATTGCCTAAACATTTCCTGAGGGAACTACTCAGTGAGTATTCAGTGAAGAAATGATTCAAGGATACGCTTGACGAGTCTTTTTTAAATTTCAGTTATTTTCAGGTTGACCCATCATTCTTCATTTCAACATAGCATTGAGTTGTGCCGTACCAGTAATATACTTCACATTACTTGATTTTTCTAATTGACTAAGCACATATGTACTTTGAAAGAATTCTAAATGAGTGAAGTGTAGGAACTATTAAGCAACTGATTCAATTATAAAATGTTGGGACATATTAGGAGAGTCCAAGCACTGGTATCATTCAGTCAAAGCTATGTCTTGAGGTTTTCACAAATTCAATGTGTGCAAAACCTGATCATGTTAAACAGGTTCATATTAATTATAATAAATTTATAAAACTTCTATAGATGTAATTTATAAGACTGTTACAATGAAAGTCATTGGTTTATAACACTACTCTCAGGTGCCAAATAAAAGTGCTGACCAAATACAAGTGTTGGGTGACATTTTTACCAAAAAAAGAATAATAGTGCTGGTGCACAATAAATGTGCTGGGTTACGAATTTAACTTTTCATGGTAGTATGCTTAAAACTCGAGCCATGAAGGCTTATGCATACATTTATATAGTACAGGGAATCATACCTGTGCGGAGGATGTGACATTTAAGTATTATGCATCATGTATCTTCACTATCTTGTTTACCCCATTCATACATTATGCAAGACCAATGCGTGAAATTACATATTACTCATATGATATATAGTTGGAATAGATTGTCTTACATGTTGATTGTTGTATTATACAGTACACACTGCACATGACTTTTTTTTCTCTTGTAGGTTGGGGGTCTTCGGGTATAGATGGTTCATTATTCCGCTTTTCCATGAGGGTTCATAATTCCGACTATTTCAATATTCCGATACCTTCTATATGGCTTAGAATACTAGATAATTTGGGATCGGAATAATGAATCAAACAAAACAGAAAAAACCTAAATTACACACCATTTCACCACTTTGTATAATATATAGGGATTAGCCATACGGAATACAAGAAGGGGTGGGAAAACTTAAGGCTGTTTATTAAATATGATTTTCAGTTGTGTTGCACAAAACAACCCCTTTTCAACATCACAAATAAAAGGATATCTAATGCTGAACAAACTATGTACAATGCTATGTGTTTGCTCCTAAGTTATGTATATCAACAATCTATTGTATTTATATATGTGTTATTATCATTGCCAATACAATCAATCAATCAATGAGTGATAGTTAACTCAAGTAACTCACTCACTGTATAATTCAATTGATTAATATATTTAGGTTGAAACTTGTGTACTAGTAGATTGAAGTTCTTGTCCAAAATCATACTCAGTTTACAATTTTACATTAAGCCTAATTTGATTTTTTTCGAAGAATGTACGATCAATTTTACATTTCTCTCACCAAATAATGCATTAAAACAGAAAAAGTATGAAACTGTGTTGTTTAAATATCTTAATATTAAAGGAATATACTTTAATGCTTCTCATGAAATTATTTGTATGCAGAAAACACTCAGTCAAACTGGTAACTTTTAGCGCTTTTTATGGGTTTCGCGTTGCCTATTTTTGAGGCACATCGTTTTTCATTATAAATTGTGATTATGGAACTGATTTTGAAGTTAACAAAAACATTTTAATTGTAGAATAAGTCCTGTGATCCATGGGCCATCTTTTCTATCGTTTCGGGTCCCGTGAACTCGGGGCAGTTCACGTTTTGCGCTTTATTACAAACCGAAAGTAGACGAAGTAAAAGATTGGGCGAACCGTGACTCTAAAAATAGGTTTTATATCGAAGCGATGTCGCATCTCAGTCTACTAAAACAACTTTATTTAGTGGTTTGTGACTTCTAGTATTAATATTAGCACACTCGTGATTCGTTCCATTCTTATATTCGTTTGTTTATCACCCAAAAAAAGAATAAATGTCACAGTATGTGATGGATTTACCCCCAAAAAATAATAAACGTGATGGGTCACAATAAGCGTGATAATGCCGCGATTGTGTGTATTTTTGCTCCAAATTAATAAACGTGCCGGCACGTTTATTTGGCACCTGAGAGTACAGGTTTATAACACTATGGGTTTATAACACTACTATTAATAATGTGTGGAGATACCAGAGAGGCCTAATTAATGTTTGTCTGCCGAATCCCTACCTACCCAAGAAAATAATCCCTACTGGAAATCTTTTATCAGCCTAATTATAAAGAGAGTGTATTTTATTGTTCGGTCATAGATTATACCTTTGATTTCACAAATTGATGTGATCAGTATATGATGAACTGAAAAATTGGCTTGTGAAATAATGCTACATGTATATTAAGGTGGCTAAACAGTGATTGAATATTAATTAATATTGATAGGATGGGATTTGGCTAAAATTAATAATATTGATGTCAATTTCACTCTATGTCTCATTGGCAAATAACAGGGATCGTGGGAAATCCTCCCAAAATAAAATAATGGCACTCAAGGCACCTGAAAGTACATTAATTTCTGATAATATGGGATATTAGAGACAAAATTCAGGTTGAAGATGACTAAAATAAAAAAGAAATATGACCTACTATCGAAAAACTTTTTATATTGGGTAGGGGATTGGCAAACAAAGATTTTACTGATACAGTAATTCCCTAAATAATCAACTCCTTAACCACAGCAGAATTATGGGTAATTTTTAAAGAATTAGTCGGAAATATAGCTTGTTGCCATTCATCGGAAATCTCTGAGCTTTCCGATGAATGGCAACAAGCCATATTTCCGACTAAATCCTGAAAAATGACAATAATTCTGCTGTGGTTAAGGAGTCGATTATTCAGGGAATTACTGTAGTGGCCAGAATACCTACAGTTTGTTTGTAACTTTGTATAATGAAATGTCTCATTTTTCTCTGGAAACAAATATAAAATTTTCATGAGCAGATGCAAGCGGAGAGTGAAAATTTGATAATTCTTTACAGACACGAATGAGATGTTTCGAATGAGATGTTTCAGGTATTCAAAAAAAAAACTGAAGCTATTATTTTTATTATAAGAACCTTTAATATTGATTATTAAATTGCTAAATTATGTGGCATTTTCACTTTAATAGAAAAGGAAATTGAACAATACTTGGAAAGAAACAACTGGTACACACAAATTAAATATAAAATACCAATGAAATAACAAAAGCCATAGTGAAATAACGAAATCGTAATTAACTGGCTTCTAAGAGATACATAGAGGATATCCACACTTTTTCAGTGGATATGGGTTATATCTCATGAGTGATGACAAAACATTGGCTTCAGCATATCCACTGAAAAAGTGTGGATATTCTGTTTATTATATACTTTAGTTACTTGTCTATGGCCTCCAATGAATGTAAATACATCAGAAATTTCAAGCTGATATCACTCACTAGTGGGATATCACTTATATCTCACTGCTAAAACCTTATATTTATTATATACTTGCCCATGAATTATGACTATCTACATTTTGGTAATTTACAGTTATTTTATAGACTTATGGATTGCAGATTATAGTACTTTAAAATGTTACCGTTTTGTTAATTACACGTGTGTAAGTTTTAGTTATGGCCCCAGATGTGTTATACATTTAGTGAATCAATGAAATAAAACCAAATATATGAACGTCTGCTTACATTTTTGAATGCGGCGATGATGTCATCACTGTATTTACGAGCAATCTCAAGCTGCTGTTTGATCGTACCAGGTTCAACAGGAAGGTAAGATGACATTGTAGTTGCATTTGTCTTCAGTCTGTGGGTTAATTTCTTTGCCATCAGGATCACCTTTCCTTCCACGGTCTGATTATATGGGAAACAAACACAAGTAAGCAACTATACATGAGAAGCTAGCGTATAAAAATAAATTGATGTTATGCAACTTTTTTGGGCATAAAAACTTGATATGCTTAGTGCGTTATAGAATTATTGTTCAAACTTTTTTGAAGAAGAAAAAGTTTTATCATAATAAGAAACAATATAATGTAATAATTACCAATGGAAATGGTTTTGTAGATAGTTGTCTGAAGGGACAAAACAACTTTCAGAAAAACTTTTTTCATGAAAAATGCACTTTTTAATTGTTTATTGTTCTTTTGCATGAATGTAAACAAATGGTTCATTATCACGATGCCCTAAACTCTTCCAAATTTGTTATATTTCCTTTGAATATACATGTAGGGAGGACAGAGGCAGAAACATGAATTTATAGAAGATGCCATGGTAGAAGAACTCACTGTCGGCTGTTCCTTTTCTGTAGGCTCAGTGTTAATCTCGTGCCATGTGTTTATCAGTTTCTCTTGTGTTGCCGACACAGTCGCATGTACTTTCACCTTGGCGCTATCTACATTCGTCTTGGCATACTCAATCTGAAATAATAATTATTTCATTGCGAATGTTATACTGTTAAATATGCATGATATATTCTGCTAAAACCAGAGAATATATTTGAACCTAATCAGTTTTTTATATTGAATTAAAAGATATTTACAACCCAGAAACAAATAACTGGATGGCTTAAGATAAACCTTTTCGTAGATAAGTTGTTAAAAGAATCTACAATATGAACCGATACCACATCGGCCATTAAATAGTTATGTTTGGGTTAAAATTGATGACCTTGGCATTATAGTTCAGTTCAGGTCTGATATTATTTGCCATGGAACAAGCAGAGCTAATCAATTTTAAATCAATTTTATATTGGTTTTATGAATAAGAAATCAATCACTAAATAACTCACCAAGTTCACCGTGAAGTTGAGATTTTTAATTGTTTCTTCACTCCTCATTTTGACGTTAGTGAAATCATTGGACGCCTTTTTGTACATCCTATGCCTGAGCTTGGATCCAATGTTGACTGCCCTCACGACTGGATTACCCGATTTCTCCTCAACTGGCTGAATCTCATCGCACTCAACTGGAAGGCAAATGAGAAATATGTTTAGATATTATGTTGTTTAGATATTATGATGTTGGGCCATTTGAACAAAGATAAACCTATTTACTAACCAAATGAACTTTAACCCTTTCAATGATCAAGAAAATATGGGTCGATACAAAAATCGGACTTGGCACTGAAAGGTTTAATATCAAATGAGAGGGCAATCAGTTTGAGTTGTTTGGATTCCAGTTTATTTGAATAAAAGTCAGCTTTTTAAATTATTTGGGAATAAAGTGACAATTTCAACCCTTCAACCCCACCCCAAGCTTCAGAATGACAAAACCAGGATGTAGTTCTGTATAACTGGACTTTGAAACATATTTTATTTGTATATATAAATACTACAAAGTGATTTTGGCACAGGTTCTTATGATGATTGATGATTGTTTATTTGTATAATATTTACAAGCTTATGACAATGGTGATAATAAACAAACAAAAATGATATTATACAGGAGCGACATGGCCCAGATGGGCCGTCTTCCTGTCGCCCCTTCGTATACAAACATGAAGTGGCAACTAATGAAGTGAAATGATAATGAAAATGATAGAATGTAGTTCATAATAGACAAACAAGGTATCTAAACCACTTATGGGATGCATCTACATGCATGTGTTAATACATATGTATTGGTAGTTTTCATGGGCTTATAATAAATCTGTCACTAATGATGGGGTATGGCCGGGGCTGTTTTAATTCTTCATTGGTTAAGAAAAAAATGGCTTCCGATTATCAAATGCATTGAATGATCGTTGTTGCTGAAATAGGTATTTGTTTCAGGTTATCAAGGAATTCATATATCGATATGTAGGAAGCAGTTATCGTTTCGTCCCGCCAACATGTTAAGGTGAACATACCAGACTGCACTACAGTTACTACAATGATGGGGGGATTAGGGGTCAATGCTATATTAAGCCACTTTACAGTCTTGACAAAATGAGTTGTTGCATTTAACTTTTGTTGCATATTGGAATAAATATTTATTTTTCAATTCTTTTTAAAATCTATTTCGAAATCTGATATTTTTCAGATTTTTATCCAATAAGTTCCATATGTATATGAAGTTCCTCTCCCAATACATGTAGAAACAATTAAGCATACACACGTTAACAGAATGACAGGTGAACATATCTAAATGCATGATTTGTGATATATTGGTACGTTGTGTAGTATTTTATTTAATGCCTTGCCGAGTACATTGCCAAGGGCCATCATTTATTTTCTAGTCAGGATTTGATAAAGTTTGTGTCGTTCATTTCATATCAACTGATGTTGGAACCGGGTTATGTGGAATGGGGCATTTCTTCCCAGGAGACGGGAGTGATTGCTCTTGCACCGTACCCACGTATGATTCCACAATGACATTTTGTTTGAGAAAAACACAACTTAAGATTATATTGTGAGAGACCATTCCAATGTAGACTGATAACTTGAGTGGGAGAACACATTCAGTATAGAAAGGGTTAACACATGTCATGAGCAGTTCAACCATAATTTATGTGACGACGCTTTAATTACTAGTAGAACAAAGCAAATATTTGCAGCTATTCCTGCGATACACTGTGAAAGAATTAAATTTAAATTTCTGGACCTAATTACTACAAGATGGAAAAATTCTGGGTTTCTTAGTTCACCCAGATTAATCTTCCACCATTAGAACAGATAGTCATGCTAGATTAGTGACTGCATTGACAAATTGTAGACAATTTCAACCAGTTGAATATAAATTTGTTCACACATTCAATGAGTTACGCTAGTGACAAAGCAATAATTTATATGTGTAAACAGGAATCGGCAAATAAATTTATAATTGGGAGAAGTGACTTGTCTCTATTTACTTATTAAGGAGAAGTGGGATGTTATGAGGCGACAGTCATGATGGCTGACGTGGGATGTTATGAGGCGACAGTCATGATGGCTGACGTGGGATGTTATGAGGCGACAGTCATGATGGCTGACGTGGGATGTTATGAGGCGACAGTCATGATGGCTGAAGTTAGGAGAAGTGGGATGTTATGAGGCGACAGTCATGATGGCTGAAGTTAGGAGAAGTGGGATGTTATGAGGCGACAGTCATGATGGCTGAAGTTAGGAGAAGTGGGATGTTATGAGGCGACAGTCATGATGGCTGAAGTTAGGAGAAGTGGGATGTTATGAGGCGACAGTCATGATGGCTGAAGTTAGGAGAAGTGGGATGTTATGAGGCGACAGTCATGATGGCTGAAGTTAGGAGAAGTGGGATGTTATGAGGCGACAGTCATGATGGCTGAAGTTAGGAGAAGTGGGATGTTATGAGGCGACAGTCATGATGGCTGAAGTTAGGAGAAGTGGGATGTTATGAGGCGACAGTCATGATGGCTGAAGTTAGGAGAAGTGGGATGTTATGAGGCGACAGTCATGATGGCTGAAGTTAGGAGAAGTGGGATGTTATGAGGCGACAGTCATGATGGCTGAAGTTAGGAGAAGTGGGATGTTATGAGGCGACAGTCATGATGGCTGAAGTTAGGAGAAGTGGGATGTTATGAGGCGACAGTCATGATGGCTGAAGTTAGGAGAAGTGGGATGTTATGAGGCGACAGTCATGATGGCTGAAGTTAGGAGAAGTGGGATGTTATGAGGCGACAGTCATGATGGCTGAAGTTAGGAGAAGTGGGATGTTATGAGGCGACAGTCATGATGGCTGAAGTTAGGAGAAGTGGGATGTTATGAGGCGACAGTCATGATGGCTGAAGTTAGGAGAAGCGGGATGTTATGAGGCGACAGTCATGATGGCTGAAGTTAGGAGAAGTGGGATGTTATGAGGCGACAGTCATGATGGCTGAAGTTTAGAATCAAATAATTTTTATGTAACACAAAAGCCCATTTATAAAACCATTATAATGAGGAAATACACTTTAAATATACTGTTTGGACATATGCATAGTGGTATTTGAGAGAGAAATCACTTCTCCCTGGGATAAACATGTGAGGTGTCCCAAAGTCGCCTTCTAGGCTGGTCCCTGTATAACTTAGTACTAACCTTCTAGGCTGGTCCCTGTATAACTTAGTACTAACCTTCAGTCTTCTCTTCTGGAAGGTAATGATCCATGAGACTTTCGGATTTGTCGAGGACAGCATTAACAGATCCGACAGCTAACTTGCCGACGGTGGTTTCTAAAGATTTGTTCACCGCTCCCTCACCGATTCCATACACTTGTGTTGCTTTTGTTATGCTGTAATCCTTCAGCCCAGTTACTACATTATTAACCTGTAAATGGATAACAAGAGCATAAGCTATTTAGAATTGTACTACTGCAAAATACAACAAGAGATGGACTGTCGTCCGGTAAATACCCCCTTGTGGCATACCGCCTAGTGTGGGCATACCTATAACCTGCGACTGATATACTCAAACATACGGACTGTAAAGTAAGCATTTTGAACACACGCATATGAACCGACATTGGATGGACGGGACCAAAAAGCCAACATTTCCAAATACAGAAAGATGAATAACTCTAGAATGGGAAAATCCGAACAAAACGATGGACCCCTCTATTTAATGTCCTCATAGTAGTGAACATCCATACCAAAATTCATTGAGATCCCAGCACAACTGTTGAAGTTATGACATGAACAGACACCCGACAGACCAAAAAGCCAACATTTCCAGATAAACAAAGATGAATAACTCTAGAATGGAAAATCTGAACAAAACGATGGAACCCTCTACTTAATGTCCTCATAGTAGTGAACATCAATAGCTAATTTTATTGAGATCCGAGCACTACTGTTCAAGTTATGACATGAACAGACATCGGACGGACGTACGGACAGTTGCACGCACGCACTGTGCAACGCACAGGTGCAAAACAGTATCCCCTTTTTTTTTTAAAGGGGGTATAATAACAATGAGCTTACAAATTATATTTGATACTAGTATTTGTATACCCCAAATTTAAAAGCCAAAATGGATCAAATTCTAAGTAGAAAAAGGGAAGTAACTCATGTGAAAATAATTGGACAGAACCCATATTCGAACTTGGCCTGTATTTTTAGCTGGGGGAAAATACCAACACCAACTTTCGTTGAGATCAAATAATCCAAACTGGAGTTATCGGTCGGAAACCAAACCAAACATGTTAATGGATGGACCGATGACATAGTACAAGCTTTTAATAGGTAATAAAGGTTCGATATGAAGTCGACTAAAAGTATACAGAATATTTATGGATCTATTTAGGATCCCGGAAATCAAGACAGGCAATAGTGGGTCTCAATTGCAGAATAAGGTCTCCAGATGGTGAATATAGTGAATCCATCACACACAGCAGGGTAGCATCAGCGAATTCACCCTCTGTGAACCTCATTTTGCTTAGGCCTCAACTGCTATGGGAGACCTAGGATGAGATTTAAGTTAACCCAGTTGAAATTGGTTGATGTCCACCCATTAGTCACCTTTATGCATTTTATCTTCTGCAAATTAGGGGGATATGAAAACCGACTATAAGGGAAAAAGTAAGAGACCAGAAACTTTCCAGAGATGAGGCCTAAGCAGAATGAGGTTGCCAGAGGGTGAATTTAGTGATGGCCCGCTATGCGGGGTAGCGTCAGTTAATTCACCCTCTGGGAACCTCTTTCTGCAAATGACACTATTTTAAGGCTTGCAGACAGGCATGTACAAAGTGAGAATTACTGGGCAAGTGCCACCGCAGACGCTGCGATTAAAATCGTAAGTGGGGAAAATCGCAGGTGGAGCATCCACTGCGCATGCTCGCGACAATATCGCCGACATATCGTAGCGATCAAGCAATGTTGATTCTTACCAGGAAAATCGTGGCATGACCTTGGCAACGCGCGCGATTAAAGCCGTCACATGACCATGCTCGCACTGGTCTGACAATATACATGCTAGCAGGTGCTCGATCATGTGGATAAAAACATAGCTGCAGACATCGCAGCACTGTAACGTCTGCAGGCAAGCCACTTTTCTCCACCTGCGATTTTCGCCACTTATGATTTTAATCGCAGCGTCTGCGATGGCACTTAGTTGAGGGTTCCAACTGCAAAATTACTTTTGTCAAATTTAGAGATTTGGAACTGCTATGGGACTTTTAGCTTGCTGAACGACTTCACAGTGAATTGTTTATCTTATTTATTTTATCTGCTTGCATTCGTAGAAATGTTTCAAACACTGAAGTGAATAAAGCATGTGGAAATCTATTTCCAACCAAACTACAGACATGTTAAATGTATATCAACCGAATTAACGCTCCTAAATTGCCATTTCTTTGACTTCGGAGTAAGACGAATTTGATTAGAGTAGAAGAATGGACCGGACCCATCAATGCTCAGTTACGAGCTATCGATTTATGAAATCATATTTTTCACCACCTGGAATATTTTGTGGGCTAGCAAATAATCGATGAGCCGTCACTCTCGAGACCAAATTGTGTTTCACATTTTTTTAATGACATACAAGTTTTGAACATTTTTATACTTGGTAGAGTTGAGTGGTTAGCATTAGTTTTTGGTAATTAAATCGATTCTGATAACTAAAGCGTCTTTTGAAGAAAAGTTGTTGGAATCTGATATGTGGGAACATCGTATCGGATTGTGTACTTTACTACTACTTTTAATATATGTGTTATATATTTGATAGAAACAATATCTTTTATTGTTTATAAACAGTTATATAAAGAAAGACAGTGTAATGTACCATACCCTTTCCTTGCTGTTGTTGTATGTGGATGCAGAGTAATCTTTGATGGAGTTCACTCTGTCGACAGCTGGTTGAACGTAAGCCTTGCTGTCTGCAATAACCTAACAAAGAAATTCAGTTCATCAGAATAGCCCAACAGAGGAATTAAATTCATAAATAACCTTTCCATGACTGGAGCTTTCTGAAATTTTGCAAAAACCAGATTGGGGATATAAAGAACTAAATTAAAAGAAAGATTCTAAAGAAACTAAAAAACTTTAGTAATTTTATAATAAAAATAACTTTCGCAAGAAGGTGAGGCCTAAGCAACATCATTAATTCACCTTCTGGGGGACCTCATTCTGCAAATGTCCAGCACCATATTTTCAGGCAAGTTTGAGACGATGATCCTCACAATTATAAGTTTGAGACGATGATCCTCACAATTATAAGTTTGAGACGATGATCCTCACAATTATAAGTGCACAGGTTGACAAGATGGTGTATTGGTATATCTGTCACGTTTTACAGTTTTTGCTTGGAGAAATGCGTGTCACAATACATTTACAAGTCAAAAGCAGATGGTAATAAACTACTAAAATAAATGACCACATGGCTCCACCCCCCCCCCCCCCCCCCCCCAAAAGGTGGCTCTTTAAAAAAAATTTTAGTCGGTAGCTTTTTTAGAAACGAAAAGTTTATTGTGGCAACAATCATTTGATAATTATTTTAAATTTTAAAGCATGTTCATGCGACATGTAATTGACTCATATGAAAATTCCTAGCTTAGATTATTAGTTTCTATTAATCAAGTACGCCCAAGCTCAATTTGAATCTGAATTTACTGAAATTGTCAAATAAAAATTATTTAGTTTCCAAAGAGTTCTTGAAGTGATACATATTACATATAACTCACTTCGTCAGCTGGTTTTTTGATCGATGGATAGTTCTCCTCCAGTCTGTCTAACTGCTGGCATGCATAGGAGTTGACCGTTTCCACTGAAATTGAAAAATGTTCATGACTAAATAATGTACTATCAGAGTGACTTTAGTAAAGCTTTTTCTCCTTCAGCTTTTCAGATTTTGTTGTTTGTTGCAGTTTATCCCATGAGGAAAACAGATAGAGCACTTATTTACTCCCACAATTCAGAAAATGGATGCAATTGCATTTGTAATATAATCATAAGTTTGGGTTGTCTCGAACATGTCATTCTGGAATAGACATACGTCCATTTACACTTTCACATGTGAATGGAGACAGCACAGGTTCTGAGTAAAGAAATAGTTCCAACATTATATTGATGTTTACAGCCAGCATACAGCAAGAGGGACTAGTGCAAATTTGAATTTAAAATTGCGAGTGCGTATTGGTGTGAGCAATCGCATCTGTTGGGAAGGAGTGGGTTTGAAGTCATAGGCTCAAGTTGTGCTCAGTCTCACAGAAACTGAAATAAACTTTCTGTCAAAATGGATAGAATGAATGATGCAAGTTTGACTGCATTTAAAAATATAAATCATGCTTTCAGATGCATTCAAGGTAGGGCCCTGCGAATCAATTCGATGTGATGCGATGCAATGCGATGCAATGCGATTCTGAATTTTTCGTCTGATTCGAAATCGGCTGTCCAGATTGAATTGTGTCGAATCAGTGGCACCAGTTGTATTCTCATTACGGCAATGGACATATTGCTTTTTCGTGAAGACAGTTTGTGATACCATCGAAAGACCACACATTACAAACACTGTAGACTGAGCTATATTATATAGACCACCCAAGCATTGCACGACCAATGAAACTGATCTAGCAAAATTTCATGTCGAACTTCAGCTACGTCAAAGCTTACTGACTTAATTATTGCTCATGATAACATTTCAATATTATATAGCAGAGATAGCCACATAGATTGCACATTTAATTGGTTAAATGCGAATTTGATCCATTTATGGATAATAGTTAAAATATATACCGACGAACACATAACGAAGTTAGAAAATTGATACACTCAGTCAAGTGATATATCCATCTTCACTATTGTTGCGACTGATGTAATGATTCGATTCGAGATTCGATTCAATGCGATGCGATGCGATGCGATGCGATGCGATTCAGAATAATTTGGCCGATTCGATTCAAAATGAAAATGCCCGATTCGCAGGCCACCTGTTCTATAAAATAATATTTATTTATAAAATCTGATTTTATAATTCAGAAACAAGACTAAGAGCAATGTTAGAGCGTGGCAAAATATGCTGTTAACCATTTCAAATTGTACTAATGCAAACTACAATAACAATTTGAATTTACAAATAATCTGATATACGATACTCCCAATTAATGACAAAATATGGTCAAATTCTAAGTCGAAAAAGGGCTGTAACTTATATGAAAATAATTGGACAGAACCCTTACTCAAACTTGGTCAGTATATTTAGCTGGGAAACATGCATAGCTGCTTTGATTCAGATCAAATTTTCGAAACAGGAGTATTGGTCGAAAAACAAAATGTTATGAAATGTTATCAAATTTTAAGTTGAAAAAGGGCCGTACACATGTAAATATAATTGGAAAGCACCCATATTCGAATTTGGCCTGAACGCGTAGCCGTAGATCTGAATTTAAAAAAAAAAAAAAAATTTCATATACATGTATAATTAATATAAATTATGAATAGTCATCTGGGCATATGGTTGACATTAGGGCTGCAACGATTCATCATGAATTCAAAGTATCACGATAAACTTTCAAATGATACACGTACTGCATCGCTTCATGTGTATCATGATACAGGAAATCTAGTTTTGTCGCAAGATGGGCAAGTGTAAAAAAAAAGCCAAACCTTCAATTATATCTCAAGTTTACATGTATACTATGTATATCTGACTCATCTAGCCAACAATTGCACTCCATTTTAGTTTAAAATGAACTCTTATCTCCAGCTATAATCTTGTTATTTCTGATACCACAGGTGGTATTCATTTGGAAACACTAATTTAGTGTATTGTGATATGTATCGTACCATTGATCATGCATCATGAGTCGTATCGTGACCAAGTGTATCATTGCAGCCCAAGTCGACATTACGCATTGTGTGGAGGTTTTCATGAAATACTAGGATGTGTTTAGAATTAAGTTCTTTCAACGTACATTGTGGTTTGTATTTCTCCACATACGGCAAGCTTCTTTCTGCAACGGTCTTCAGTCCACTTTCTGTATAATTAAGGGTAGTTTTCACCAGACCGTTGTATTCTTTTGATTTCTGATACAAATTGTAGGCATGACCCCAGGTGTAGCTCACAATAGGGATCTCTGTTAACTTGTCGGTTATTAATTTATCTTCCATCATGGTTCTCTGTCTGTACATAGGATTACTATAATAAAAACAAATATATAGTGAATGTAAATACACTTATTACAGTAATGCTCTAAGTAATCGACTTCTTAACCACAGCAGAATTATGGGCAACTTCTTCAGGATTTAGTTGGAAATATGGCTTGTTGCCATTCATCAGAAAGCTCTCGGGGAGAGCTTTCCGATGAATGGCAACAAGCCATATTTCCGACTAAATCCTGAAAAGTTACCCATAATTCTGCTGTGGTGAAGAAGTCGATTACTTAAGAGCATTACTGTACAATTGATTATCAACAGAATAAAATATGAATATAACATGCCAATTCAGGAATTAATTTTGAGGTGAATGGAAAGTTTTGGAGACCTGTTAACAGGTTGTCTTAAATTTTAATGGCAATCCAATCACAGAATTAAACACCTCAGGCCGGGGGTTGACGTAGAACCACAGAAGCTGTATTAGTTGAGATTTTAACCCCCGCTCTTTACAGTTCTTTGGAAGGTTGAGTCTGAAATCCGTTAACGCTATTAGTGCTACCTATGGTGAATGGAAAATAGGTCCCCCCCCCACAAGAGCCGTTAAGTTTCACAGATTGTCTGCGAGACTCCTAGATTGCAATAGCGAAAACCTCCCTAAATACGGATAACCACTCATTTCTGCCACATGTGGCCCCAAAAAGTACATCCGATTTTAGTTGTTAAAATGGAACAGGTGCAGCTGCACTTTTGATTGCAGAGCGACAACCTTAGTTGATTTTCACACTCTCCAAAGCCACGATTGTGTCATGTGTGAAAATGCTGTATAAAAAACCAACACTTCACAAGTGACCGCAGTTTTAATTGAACTCGAGCTTAATCTTGAGGTTGGGCAAATCTGGGCAGATAGAAAACCAAGATGTAAGATATAAGCATGGAAACCCCATTCAAAATTGAAGTCCTTAACAAGGGTTGTGCATCAAATTGCTCTGGTAGAGTTTTTGCCCATAATCTGAACTTGTTTGCCAGAGAATCACTAAAAATGGATGAACTGAAGAACTATATATAGCAGATATGGCACAGTAGCATGTTATATATATACGTATCCGAAACATGCCGAGCATTGCTCTTTGAGCATGTCTGGGACTTAACAACACACAAGGGGGGGATTGGATTGGATTCGAACCCTGGCCCATGACGGCTGCTGTATTCCGACATCGCACTTAGGACACTATACTAGTACGCACAGTGTATATATAGCAGATATGGCACAATAGCATGTTATACACAAGATTCCTCACCAAATCACAAAAAAAAAAAAAAATTGCGTCATGGGCCAGGGTTCGAATCCAACCCAAACCCAAAACAAACAAAAATGCTCCATTTCAAATTACACTTGTTTCTAAAAAATAGGTGCCTTATGTGTTGTACATAGTCCTAGACATATTCAAAGAGCAATGCTCGGCATGTTTCGTGGACATATATATAACATGCTACTGTGCCATATCTGTTACGGTCTCAAAAATTATACTTGTTTCTAAAGAATCAGAACTAAGTGGTTGATGCATGTTTGGTCAAGTTATCATGCCAACAGACCAGATGTAATATTCCCTAACTTGCTAAAAATATATAAACAAATGCCGTAACTGAGGTAAAAATAATCTTACAAACCTTTTTTCAAACTGTATCGAGATATTGTTTCTTTGTTATGAGAGGTCCATATACAAAATATGAATGATATCGGTTGACTGTCAAAGTTATCTCGCTAACGGACATAAAATTTCTTTAAATAGATCGAAAGAGTTTTGATAAAAACTTAAGAAAAAAATCAGGGATTTATAATGAGACAGATGGAAAAGTGTTAAAAAGGTACTCAATCCAATTAAACACCCCTAAATTACTATTTCTTTGGCTTCAGGGGTAAATAATATTTGATTCGAGTCGAGGAACCTACCCATCAATTGAGTGATCAGATATTGATTTTTGAAGTTTGTTATTTCAATTGTTTGTGGCCCAGAAACATGCCGTCAAAGGATGGTTTTGTATCAAAATCACGGATGAAGATGGTTAACTCTAAAAACAAAAGTGGTAATAAGGCCAAATTTCGTGAATACTCAAGTGATTTCGTTGAACAAAATGTTGATAAATAACACGTTTTGGGAAATTTGATACCATAGTTGACCGTGGTTATCATTTTGTGTTGCAATTAATCGATTCTGATAACTAAAGTGTATTTTGAAGAAATGTTGTTGTTGTATCTTGAGGATATGGGGACCCACTGAGCGGATTGTGTACCTTTAAAGCACAGCAACTGTGGTTAAACTTAAGGGAGATCTCGAGGTAAAGAAACCAATTTTGAATACAGATTTCCATGCAAATCTGTGGAGCAAAAGTTAAAGAATTGATTGTGACTTTATCACTGGGGGGGAAACTGTTTCACTAGAATCGATTCTATCGCCTATCGGGTTCCGTCTCTATCGAATTAAGTCCCGTCTCTTTCGCGACTTGAAACAAATGTTTTCAAAGTTTTGACCTCCATTTATACACTAAATGTTAAAACAGAACGTATTTTACAAAAACTATCGCTAGATTGTGTCTTTGTGCGTAATTATTGGTGATAATAATGCGAAGTCGGCTATTTTTTGCACACTTAGAAGCGTAATGTGTTTGTGTGCATTTCCTTTGTAAATTAAGCAGAATTTTGATGCTCCTTTTATCGGCCTTTTTACCTTTTAATTAGACTGAAATATGTCTTCTTGTATGATCGAACATCAGGACACGATTACAGCACAGCTCTCGATGGCTCCTCAAAGTAAAAGACCCTCAAATTAATCCATCAAAAGAAGCAACGCAATGTTCCGATTCTAATGTGATTTTTATGTTCACGATCGGTTCTTTCGCCCGCTATTTAATGCAATATTGTATTCGACCAGATAGTTCATTTGTGTTTCTAGTTGCCATATTACCATATATGGTTCAAACTATAGTCACAGCAACACCAATATGAGGTTTTCAGTAGTCCCAAAGCATCATAGGTTGGATATTAAAGATTATCGGTCGATCATCTTTAATATCTGACCTATGATCGTTTGGGACCACTAAAACTCATCTATTGATTTACTATGGCTACATTTTAAACCATATATGACCAATTTGACCATGTATTGTCATTGGGCAACTATAGATGTACAATCAAATAATCTGATCGAATATGAATGTACTGTAAACAGGAACGAAAGAACCGATCGTGAACATAAACATCAAAATAGAATCGGAACCTTTTGTTGCTTTTTGAGGCACTAATTTGAAGGACTTGTACGGCGAGGAACCGTCGGGAGGTATTGTGTTATAATTATCTAATGTTCAACAATAAAATTTGACAAGTTTCAGTCCAATTTAAAGTTGACAAGGCCGATAATCTGAGCATCAAAGTGCTGCTTAATTTGCATGGGAACTGCACCCAAATGCACTAAGTCTCTAACTGTGGACAACATGCAGCCGATTTTGCATTACTGTCACCAATAAACACATATAAAGACATAATCTGTCGATTGTTATTGGAGAATACATTCTGTTTTGACATTCAGTCTATAAACAACGGTCAAAACTTTGAAAATATGTTTTAGAAATTGCGAAAGTCGGAACTTAATTCGATAGAGACGGAACCGGAAGGGCGATAGAATCGATTCTGGTGAAACAGTTTCCCCCCAGTGTTTATGTGGTTACTTTTGGAAACGGGTATTTATCTGGCGGGTCATTTCATTATAATCTTGGGTGTATTTATTTCTGAATTTTATATTGATTTTTCAAATGTAGGTCAACTTGTCAAGTGATTTAATTCCAGAAATTTTTTGTTCAAAAATATATGTATTGCAAAATTTTATAATTTACCTACACCTACCAGTTAAATATTAACTGTTCAATAATATACCTGCTTCGGTTTCACAGACTAGTGCTTCTTACATCGAAACAAATTAAATGTTTACACAATAAAACAGATTTAACTTTAGTGGGGGTCTGGGAGTTGAAAAATCAATAATTTGTTAATATTTTACAGTGCTCAGTTTGGGTGTATTTTATTCTGTTTTTTATTGTCAGCAGCCGATCTGCAACTTGACATATTTTGTTGACCTACTTTCCTCCGATGCGTTTCCACTGTCCGTCAGAAAAATTGAATTAAATCGGAAATTACCTGTCAGAACTCGCCACAAATTGCACATGATTTCCAACACATATTCATTCTCAAGAATCAACAGGATTTTGGGAGATCAAGTGCATCTGTGGCTTTTGCCACGACGATAAACAGCAACTGACCCGTTACTGCCTGTGAGTGTGACCCGTTACTGCCTGAATGACTGTACCACAGCAAAAGCTGACTCGTGACTCAGTCTCAGGTGTCTTCTCATTATACACTTCTTACTTTAATAACACAGCGAAGCCATCAAACATCACACAATGGAGTAGAGCGACATTGTGATTAATTGTATTTTATCACTGGCGCTGTATATACGCTATATACCAAGCACTAATTTACCAAGCAGTAGTTTCTGGCGGCTACCGTTTTTGGCGTTTAATAAGTCGAAAATAGATAGAATATTAAACAAAACCATTATTGGCATTAACATGTCCATGCCACCTTCTAATTCTATGAAGAAAAAAAGTTCTATGACCTTCTAAGTTCTAATTTCATTATTTGTCTACTGACTGCCATTAGACTTAGTGGGACCGAATTCCACAGGAGCTTGGAACTTGATCAATAATGAGGCTAATTATCAATTTTTGGCCCACCCCCAATAATAATAATTTCTTATAAAAGTTATAGCCATAGGGGGTGGGCCAAAATGGCTAAATAGCCTAATTATTGATCAAGATCCAAGCTCCTGTTCTATTTCTCCGAAAACGTGAATAATTTTTGTTGGCGGAAGTGTTGAGAAAATGAAGTCGTACACATATGACTAATAACAATAAATTAATATATGTAAATTGTAATCAAGTAAAGAAAATTAGAAATCTTACCCAAGAAATAGGTTCGCTAACGCTAACATCCACCGCCGATCTTCACGTATGAAAGGTCTTTGAATGAACTGTGGGTGATGTTTATCTTTTATAACCCAAAATACGTCATCATCATGAGTACAAAGTCCACAGGATGAATGATGTTCTCGTGATCTCTGTGTGAGCGAATGACGTTTCGCATAGATAATGTGGGAAATACCAAAGTTCTATTTATAGATCGAATCAAACGCATAGATCCTATTTTTAGCCTATGGCATACGTGTTATGTCGATCTACGAAAAGCCGTTCGCATAAAGCATTTGAAAGTTCGCATGGTTCTTTCTGGGCTGTATATTAGGATGTTTACGATATTGAAATACAGACAAGAGAAAGACATAACTTAGGTTCGTTTAGTAAAGTTTTGACCAAACAATAAAGTATAGGCCTATGGATATAATATGTTTTCCCTTTATATATATAAGTTATTTAAGTGATCTCCAATATGTCCGAGTAGTTTGATGGCAATTAATCCTATGATTCGCAATACCCATATAAAAGTACCACGGTTTTACAAACAACATTACATGGTCAGTAGTTGTAAATTGTTTGAAAAAAACCCATTTTGGAAAAATTTTACAAGCACGGGTTTTTCGGCCTCTGGAAAACCCACCCACCCCCGCCCTAATATACGGAATTTTTTGCAGACACCCCCCCCCTGAATAGAAGGGTGAAATTGGACTTGTGGGTGCGTGGATGGCCATTCTATGTGTATGTGGTATTATTTCCAAATTTGATGACTTATTTTTTTAGTTATTAGCGTTATTTGAATACTAAGCTACTAAACAACGAATACAGACGAACATACCATTGGCCGTATAGCAATATATAAGGCGTTAATCAAGGTGTTAATTAACTACCGATAACTCCATGTCTTATACTCTGTCTCCTTGTTAATTACACATCTCTGAGTCTTCTTGAATTTATTTAACTTTGTTTAACTCCCCTCATTCTTTATCTGAGCTTGCGACCAGCAGACTTCATAGAAGTCAGGCGGATTAAAAAAAACTTATTATAATTTTGTTTAATTCATGCTATTATAATAGTATTGTACATGCATGTTTTATATTTTATATATTATATGATTTCAACTGCCCATTGAGGTGTTATTGCAATAAAATCGTGTATCTTGTACATGTATCTTGCTTGGACCTCGTTATCTGCATTGGAATCGTACACGTTTAAATAATTAACTGATTTGAAAGACAATTTAAATGAAATAGTGGCTGACCAACTGCCTGACACTCGAGGAGCCCTTCACGGTGGCGGGGATTTTACCTTATCAGATATATAAGGTATCCGATGAATGGCAACAAGCCATATTTCCGACTAAATCCTGAAAAATTACCCATAATTCTGCTGTGGTTAAGGAGTCGATTATTTAGAGCATTACTCTATGTGCATGGCAAAGGAAGTCATGATTGTTTAATAAGCGGGGGTGGGTGTTAGGAACGTTATGCCTATAGGCGGTATAGGCTTTGCAGTCGGGCAGCTAGGTATATACACCCATATGGACCACCATGCAGGACTCCTCCGGACCGATTTTTGTTATGTATACCTGGACACCTCTGTAGAATTCCGGATGTTAACAAGAAATCAACGCTTCCCACGCCAGTTACGTTCAGTGCAGCGACTGAAACCCAACATTCACCATCAATATTCTGACCACAACTAATCTCCACGATTCGTGCATAGCTGTGAAAATCAAGTAAATTCGAATTTCCACTAAAGTATAGAGCTTAATGAGTAAAATAGTTATCGTCCATAGTTGCATTTTCCTGCATTCCGAGTAGGTGCTTAGTAATCGTTACTATCGGGACCGGTAGCAAAGTCTCCCGATCTTATAATGATCAGTGGCCTATATGCAGAACATGGCTGCATATATAGTTTTAGACATGCATGTGCCCAACTTTGAACAAAACCAGCACCATGTGATTAGACACTGACTAAATTAAGGCAATACCAATGAATGATTAGTACACAATTGTGGTATTTGATTAACAACCGTTCACTTCGACGACCAGGTATACATCTCAAATTTCACATTTGGGTATTAACTGTATCGGAAACGCAAACGTCGAATTACGACCCTATAAGCTATAATTGCTATTTCAAGTGAATTCCTGGTAATTTCCTAGACTAAGTTTCTCGATCAATGGGCCCATGGGGCACAAATATGTACAGTTTCCAATACCATGCATCTGACTATAGACACTATCTAATTTTGCCTATTTATGCTGACAAATTATTGTTATTCTTGTGGCAAAGTATTTGAGGGAGAGATTTGTTGTGTTGACTAAGATATTATTTTAGTATGTGAAACATGTATCCCGGGGGAGGTATCGAGTGGACGGAGAAAGTGTATTCTTTATCATCAGATAAACATAATTTAAACTCCCAATTTAAATAAACCCGACCAGGAATTATAGAACAACCATCTATATAAGCCCAGCAATATTTAGCAATGCACATGGACATGATAACATTCTTTCACATTTTTACGAAATAACTGATTGACCTTTGCATATATCCAGATACCTTTACGGTATGGTTACACTAACTTGATGCTGTTTTAGAAACAATGTGTACGATCGCAGAGAAGCTACTATAAACCCCTTATGGTGTGGGACCCGGGCTCTATGGGTATTTGGGCGTCCTATATAAACTAGTCCAGAAAGAACGGGGAAACACGGGTCAGGTGGCTCCAAGACAAACTGAATATTCATTAGTTTTTACCACAAGGCCAAGGGATCGAATGGGATCGAATGCCATTTCTCTCGGCATATTGGCCGATTTAAGTCGAATAAGGGGTTTTGTAGGGTGTGCCCAATACAAGCTTATAAATATTCACCCCTTTCAACCATCCCCGATCCAAAAAGGTCGCCACTCAGAAGGGGTCAAATGGGGTGCACATTATTTCTCGGTCACTTGACCGATATATAGATCAAATAAAGGGTGCCGTGGCTCACAAAGCAAGCTAAATTTTCACACCTTCAGCCCACTCGAGCGAAAATGATAACTGATCAAAGGGGACCATACATGGTACCATGCACACCCCCCCCCCATTTTAGGTCGAATACAGTGTGTTGTAGGGTGACCCCTGAGACAAACTAAATGTTCACCCCGCTTTTATCATCCCAGATCCTAAATGGCCACCCCAGATGGGTTCAAATCTGACACCTATACAATATCCCGACCCCTTATTTGATGTGGTATAATTGGTGCTGTAGCGTGGCCACAAGCTATACTGAATGTCGTGGGTGCCTATGTAACCCACCCAGGACGGCGGCAACTTTGGATCGGGTTGGTGAAAGGGGTTATTACTGAATTTGTTTTACGGGCCACCCTAAAACACTCTTTATCTCAAATCGCCGTGGCTCATGCCAAGATGGTGGACAATTACAACCAGATCATCTCTATTCGCTTCCATTACAACAATGGGACTGACGATCGTACATCACAATTAGTTGTTTCGTGGCCACGAATTATTTATTTCGTGACCACGAATTATTTATTTCATGGCCACGAATTTGTTATTTCGTGGCCACGAATAAAAGTTATTTCGTGACCACGAAATAAAAAAAATATTCCCATGTCCTAAATGTTTTGACTGACACTTACATAAATATGACTCCCAGATTTGTTAGCACACATCTCCGTATTATGCGGTACTTCGTCCTGGCAATAAACATTAATTTTGTCAATTGATGAAAAAACACCATCAATCAATTTTACAACGACATCCTGAAACTTTAGTCTTGATAAACATTGCATGTGTATAATAGTGGACATTATCACTGAAGCACGTGATTGTGATGTATATGATTGGTGTGAACCACACTTGTATCAACTACTGTATCTGGTGGCCTGACTATATTGCATGTTAATTAAGTAAAATCACATGTAGTTACGATAGATTACATGTAATAGCCATGCATATATGATAGCCATTAAGTTCCACCAAGTGAACATTTGAGTAAATTGTCAAACTCTTTATAGGGTCAAACGTTAGTTTTGTTCGCAACTGTAGTACTGTACCAGCGGAGACTTATCTGACACCATTCTCAAAAATACATTTCAGAGTCATACTCGACATATGAGCACAAAATTTCAACTTGCACAATTCATGAAAAGGCTAATCGTGTTAGTTAATATTTGTATAATCAGGAATCGGTCTTTAAATTTTTTAAACCGTCCAAACAATTTGTTTTCACTAAAATGTCAGACTGGAAACAAGTAGACTCTGAAAGTAGACCACCATATTTGATACGTTTGTTAATTTCAACTCGCACAGTCCACCAGAAGGTTAGTTATGAGGATTAATATTTGTACAATAAGCAGATGTTAACGCTCTTTAAATTCTTAAAACAGTCCAAAAACTCTTCTTTTTTTCAATAAAATTTCAACTGGACACATGTAAACTCTGAAAGTAGACACGCTGTTGATAAATAAACCGTTCGCATGTCGTCTTAGACAATCCGAAATGGCGCGACCGTTGTTTTCGACCAAAGGAATCTGACTTGTGAAATCATCGAGGGTGGGGGTAGGGTTAGCTTTTCTGCGATATCTTTACCAAAAATCGATGTATGGAAGTTTTGTTTGTGGAATATGATCAAGATATCCTTGTAGATTGTTCATGTTCATCTATATTTGATATATCTTATTTTAAGAACATACAATACCTTAATATTTGGGGAAGAAAATTGAAATGCAGCCATAAATGCAATTCGTCTGATGATTTTTGATAAAATTCCACATTAAGATATGTAATTAAGTAATTTGTGGCAAGATCTCCCCATGTTTTTCGATTTCCAAGAACAAAGAAAACCACTTACCGAACTTGCTGTGAGTAATAGCATGTTTGTATTACCAGGTGGACGGGAAAAAAATAGAGGGGTGCACAAACAAAAGCCTCACACAAACCTGTTTCCACTAAAATATCAAGCTGGAAACAGGTAGATTCTGAAAACAGACACACTGGTGGTATAGAAACTGTTCTCATATCGCTTTTAACATTCCGAAAACACGCGACCATTTTTTTCGACATAAGGAATCCCACTACGGGTAGGATGTCCTTGCTTTTCTTCGGCTTAACCTCTGTGATGCATATTATGTCATACTTCTCTTCTTCAACCAAGTGTCTGAGCTCATTCATTTTGTTTGACAGACTATCTGCATTTAGGGATAAAATGTGTAGTCCCTCCACACTGTGCAAATGTTTTGGTGCATTTGGTGCAATTAACGTATTTACAGGTTTCCTCTTCTTTTTTAGGCCTACCTCACTTCTTTTTTCTTTACCTTCTTCAGAGTCCATGGATTCTTCAGAGTCTAGTAGTTGTTTAGTAGCTTTGTATTCAAATAACGCTAATAACTCAACAAATAAGTCATCAAAGTTGGAAATAACGCCAGACACACAGAGCATGGACCACACGTACACATAAACCCAATTTCACCCTTCTATTCCGCTTTTTGGACCTGTGTTCGTTTATGTTCGTTTGTGTTCGTTGTTTAGTAGGACCCTAAGTCAGCGAGCCGTTAGTGACACTGGGAGAGTTGATAACCTTATGCTCCATATTATTTTTTTATGTAATATTTTCTCAAACATAATAAACCAATCAGCTGCCACTGTATTTTTTTTACGGAGTGTCTAAAGAACGGTATATACCGCTCTTTAGCACTGAGGGCTAAATAACGGTATACCGCTCTTTAGCGATGAGGGCTAAAGAGCGGTACGAATTATAACGTTATACGTTGGCGCAATGCGCAAAATATCTTGGCAACGCACGTGCCGCTCATCCAGCACGGACCGCTCTTTAGCACCGAGGGCTAAAGAGCAGTATACCGTTCTTTAGCACCAAACACTAAAGAGCGGTATACCGTTCATTATCGTATCAGGCCCATATAGCTAAAGCGCGGTATACCGCTCTTTAGTGTTTGTCACTAAAGAGCAGTATACCGTTCTTTAGCACCAAACGCTAAAGAGCGGTATACCGTTAATTAGCGCATCAGGCCCATATAGCTAAAGCGCAGTATACCGCTCTTTAGCGTTTGGTACTAAAGAGCGGTATACCGTTCTTTAGCCACGGCCTTTTTTTTTATCTGACTCGAGTTTCCATACACAAATGCCAAGGGGCATAATTCTATATATTTAGTAGCTTATAACCTATAGAAGCTTGGCAAGGAAGCGAGAAACGAGGGAAAAGGAGAGATTGCAAGCGAGAAGAAGACAGCTAGAGGTGTTTAGAGAGCGAAGGCAAGTCGGTTGAGTTACCAATAGATAAAGGGCGTTAAATTGGTGGCAGCGGTGGGATCTGTCAATGCAGAATGATGTTCCATGGACAGAATGAACACAAAACTAGATGTATATTTTGTTTACATAATTTTGTGAATCACTGAATGGCAAGTTTGGTGGGCAGCATAATCAGTATATAGTGATTATAATTGGTAACGTCTGTGTTTATATATCTTATGTAGTTGGTGATAAATTGGTTTTAGGACTTTGCTAACCCAATTTCCCCCAAATTTGATGGAGTCAAAATAAAGGTTTCTGTTCACCTTTGTTAGTAATAACAGTAACCAACCCCATGAATGCAACATTTTAAGAGTATAATTCATGGTGGAATATGTTAGAAATACTAAATGTGAAAATTATAGAGGTTTTTTTAAATCTATATTTTCGAACCCAAAATCAATAAACACAAAGTCCATATCAAAGACAAAAAATATGGCAATTTGTACTGAACACTGTGAAGAATGATGAACAATAAAATAAAATTTATATTTATCAAGAATTCTTTGATAAAATTACTAAGAACCAATTGTTTACAAATAATTTAGAAACTTGCCTGACATCGCTTTTAGTGAGGTGACAGTTAAGTGTTAATATCTGTGGACAGTGGTGTGTTGTGAATTTCTTGACAAAAGAACTGTGTAATCCCCAATCTGGTGGTACCCCATAGCCCAGAAACTAGGTCACCAATCAGCCTGAATAGGATATAATATTCTCATGGGTCAGCACCTGCTAGTCATGATACCAGCTGGCTTGAGTGAACATTAACTTGACCCATCAAATTCAGTTCCCAAATAGCTTTTCTGAGCAATGAAATCTACCATTTGTAAACAACTGCTTCCAAGCCAAAAGTCTTAATAAAACTGAAGAAATGTGAGTATATCTTTATTGTTCATCATTCTTCACAGTGTTCAGTACACATACCCATATCTTTTTCTTAGATATGATCTTTGTGTTTGTTGAATTTGGGTTCGAAATAATAGATTTTCAAAACTTCTACAAATTTCATATTTTGAATTTCTAACATAATCTACCATGAATTATACTCTTCAAATGTTGCATCCATGGGTTTGATTACTGTGATTACTAATAAAAGTGAACATAAACCTTTATTTTGGACTCCATTAAATTTGGGGAAAATTGGGTTAGCAAAGTCCTTAAATAGAATGATTTGGCAAAATAGTGAAAATTGTGAAGGCAATTTGTCTGTATAATTCAGATTTTGGGCAGTATATAACCGCTCCAATCTTGCAGATACATTCCGCAAACTGTTTTGTGCCCAATTAATAATCATGGAATTCCAGGTTCCAATTATTTTATGGCAATGTCCAACCATGGAATGTATATATTGGCAGGAGATTCTCGAGCTAATAATTTTGACCGATATGCACAACCAAAGGATCGCCATATATAGTATGACATTCAACGAGGTGCTAATGTGGATGATATGACTGAACAGTTTGTAAGAGGATTGAAAACTGGGACATTACAGTTGATACTCCTGTGACTATAAAAAATTGTGCAGGCATTAATGATTTGCTGGACAGAGAGTTCTTGAAACCAAATCAGGTTACAGCTAATGAAGTTTTTGAGAAGCTGCAACTTTTTGAATCTCGAATTAAGTCACATATTCCATCTGCTTTGGTAGGATTTATAATAATACCAACTTGTTTCTTTGGTGACTATTACTATTACTATAACAATGGCATCAACATATCTGAACATGGATACACTGAGAACGATTTGAGACAGTGGCAAACAGAAATTAAAGATAAAGTTGCTGAGTTAAATAGACTCATAAAATTTCATAACTGTGCTCGACAAGCTGTTTCTGGTTGTTGGTCTCTTTCGTGGGATCAGTTTGCGGTCAAAGATATCAAGAAAAGCCGTAAACGTCTTTCAAAGCGATATCTGCACAAGAATATTTATGATGGTCTACATACCATCGGTGATATAAAACGCCAGTGGTTTGAACTTCTTGTTAGGACATTTCGAGCAGAGGTTCAGTATCTTTCTTATTTTGCGGTAGGACAATCTGTCATAGATTTGTTGAGACCCAATATAGAAGACCTCTCATCGGGATCAGATTTGTTTAGTGACACTAGTGATACCAGCTCTCTGTTTCAAGCGACATAAGACACAATAAGGTAAATATGGCTAGTTATAAATTATGGCTACGCCCACTGAAAGGTTTCAAGGGAAACAAATTGACAACTTTGATGCATGGTTAGAGAGATATGAGTTATGGGCTGAGGTGTATGCATCAGATGCAAAGGTCAAAATATTTCCCACTCTATTGGGCGATGATGCATTTGCTGTATAGAGGGGGGTTATCCCCAAAGCAAAACATGTTTGGAATGAGATTGTGAAAGTTTTTAAAGAGGCATATTCATCTGATGACTTGGTGGATGTTTTTCGAGCAGAACTTGCCAGAAGAGACCGGAAACCTGATGCACATCTTGCAGTGTATGTAGGGGAGCTTAGGTATCTGGCCGATAAATCCTACCCCAAATACAATAATGAGGCCATTGAAAATGTGATATTGACTAGATTTCTTGGGGGGACAGGCGAACATGGTTGGAAATTAAGGAAACAATACCCTAGAGGTCGTGGTCGGAGTCAGTCTTTCCAAACTAATCGTGGTTTTGGATCATAGTCTTCACGGTTACCACGACAAATTATATATTACTACGCAAAGCAAGGTACTTTACTATACTCGCACAATTTTATATCACGACAATCTACCAAAATGGCAAGGTAAATATACATTTACCATGGTAAAAAAAAAAATGTACCACCGTTTTACCATGGTAAATTAACGTTTACCGTGGTCAGACTATTGTCTGCCATGGTAAGACCATGGTCAAATGTTGGTTACCACGGTAAGTTATAATTATATTACTATGTAAATCAAGCTACATGTACTTTACTATGCTCTCATCTTATATAATTATTATATACCATGTTAAACGACCATAATAACAGTGATAACTTTTGGGAGGGGGACATTTCTTTTCTAGCGGGACAATAGTAAGATTAGAGTAAAGACATTTCCATATTTCTTAGACATCACTTTATCATTTATGTGACCAGCATTGTTTTTGTATGCTGAAATGAAATTTTTGACACCTTATCGCCACTTTTGTGGTCGCCATATGTGACCCGCCATATCAAATCCAGTCGGAAGTCGGGATTTTTTTACCCTGTGCCAATGCATTCTCTTATATATGCGAGTCGACCATAGGTCGCCTCGCATATATAAGAGAATGCATTGGCCTAACAATTTTTTACAATTTTAATAATTTGTTCTTGTATTCTTTAACAATTTTATAATTTCACCCATACAGAGCCCCAGACAAACATGAGCAGACGACACTCTTCTATGTGCTTCTATATATGTGTGGGGCTCCCTGCAGGGTAATGGATGTTTTTTTTATTTTATGTCCTAAAAATTGTAAGAAACATTTATTTAAAAAACATGATAAAAAATTGTTAAGCCAATGCATTCTCTTATATATGCGAGGCGACCTATGGTCGACTCGTATATATAAGAGAATGCATTGGCACAGGGTAAAAAAAATCCCGACTGGATTTGATATGGCGGGTCACATATGGGCAGTCCTCGTTTCTTCATGAAAATGCATGGATTCTTCTTCGGACATGTTTTCGATTTCACTGTCATCAATATATTCGTGTCGCGATGCCTGGATACATAAATCATTTACCCCTAGTCGATTAACGTCGTGTCAACTCTTCATATATTTACCAATAATATTCCTGAAAGGAGTCCCAAAGGATGTTCGATAACCAATAAAATAAGACAAATGTTGAATAAAATATACTTGAATATCAGATATTTATTCTATCTTAGTTGCTTAACATTTATGATGTGCAAAAAGTTATATTATCCAACAAATGTTGTGTAAAATGCCAAAAAAAATCATAAATTGCGGTGCTTTTTCAAAAATGTTTTCCAGAAGATTTCCTATAAAATTTTCATTTGTCGGTATAAAGCTCTCAGTTGTGCATCAAAATTTTCAGCATTATATACCTGATTTAATAATATCAACATCACAAGCAATGATATCCAAAAAACCGAGATATTTCCAAAAACTTAACACCCCCCCCCCCTAAACTGATTTTCTATCTGAAAATACCTGTCAAGTCAGAATAGCCCGTTTTCGTTCCGTTTTGTTAAAGGCACGTGAGGCCTTAATTGTCGAAAATATTCATATTTGTTCCAAACACCGTAAACAGAAAAACAGTAAAAACGCATACAGTTCCGTTCATATATACCATGACCATCGCGTAAACAGCATATCATAAAGACCTACTATATTTTACCTAAGCAAGAGCCTGATTGTGTTACAGAAGACAGCACAATGCTACTGGCTAATCACACACAAATGGCACAAACGCTCTTTATTAGTTCCATATCAGGTATTCACCAACAAAGAACGCTCTTTATGTTTACCATCATAATATAAACAAACACCAGAAAAGTAACTTTTTACGCTTTTGTTTACATAACAATGGTCAAACATATGACCATAACATACTGTTTATGCGATATTTCTTATTTGTATACGGACAAAGTCTATCTACATTTTGATGTTCTTTCTGTTTGTGGCGGTTTTTGACGTGTGGAGATATTTTCACAGGATACCCACCACCAAGGCCAACCGTGTCTTTAACCAATTCAGAGTATTATCATATATCGTGGAATTAGCATGTATCTGAGGAGGTTTATGTTATGGTAGAGTCTATTTTTGTTTAAATTTTGATTTTTTGGGGTAAATTAGCTAAAATTTTGATTGTTTTTAAGTGAATATGAAATGCTATAATCATGTACCAGACCAGAATTAAGAAATAAAGTAAAACTTAACCCTACCACAAGATAGTGTTCTCAATGCTTTCAATGTTATGCTATACTAAACTCGAAAGGTTGTTCATACTTAAGTGGATAGAATTCATATAATAAATTGCAATAGTTCTGCCCACGGATTATGCAATCTCATCTTCATTGTCAATTTCATCAAATGTGATGGTATCAGTCAATAGAATTTCTGTGCAACATCTTACGGGAAGAATGGTTCAAACAACTCAGGCTGCCTATCGGCCGTCCATCCATGAAGTACTACACCGGGAGTGGTTGATTTGGCAACGGTTGCAAGTCTCCACTGTTTTGTTATCATGTTGGCTCGTTTTGAGTGTAGAATTAAAGATTACTCACATGGTGGAAGTGCAGAAAGATCAAGTAGCTTCTGCTGATTCTCGAACTTCTGTGGGAACATTATCCGCCTAGTTTGATTCACTTTTCTCGAACGTTGAACATATAAGGCACACGCCTGTCACTGTCCAAAACCCAATTCGTTCCTAAATATGCCATGACTTCCATATATTTTGATCGTCTTTCCAGTAACTTCCAGACAAGTTTTGTTTCTCCTTTTTGGAAGGTATCATTACCCGTGATGGAATGGAACCCAATAAGTGCATTCTTCTGTACATTTTACTTGAATCACCTGCCCATTAGCATACAAAAAGATTAACTATTATCAGGGGGAAATCATTTAACGTTTTCTCCAACGTGCATAAACGGCATCAAGATGGAGAACTCTCTGACATGACCTCTCTATCGATTAATATGTCGTTGAGTTATTGTGGAAAGCAATAGAAACCCAAGGTACACAATCATGTATAACCAACCCAGTAACATAGTCACTCCATATGTACACATAAACACCACACAAATGACAAGATAGTCACTAACTCTGTGTACACATACACCTGACACATGACCATATAGTCACTCCATGTATACCTATTCACCACTTTCATGACCATAAGTCAATCCTTGTATACCTATTCATCTCACCATTGGCCATACGGTCAATCCCCGTATACATATTCGCCATATTCACCCCATCCATGACCATAGAGTCACTCCATGTATACATATGCAATGCATCTGACCGTTGGCCATATAGCCACTCGCTTGATATACATACCGCTCACCCATGACCATATATATCCACACTTGTGTATACATGTACAACCCACACATGCCCATACAGCCATGAGTCACCATGCAGGCACACTAGGTATACTCATACACTTGACCCATGACCATACAGCCACCCCCTGTGTACCTATATTCAACACATTCATCATCATACAGTCAATCATTGTATACAAATTCACCCCACCATTGGTCATACGTCACTCAATGTATACATGTTCACCAAACCCATGGCAAAATAGCCATGCAAGATATACATATACCCCCAACCATGATCATAGAATCACTCCAGGTAAACATATGCACCTCACTAATGGCGATATAGCCACTCACTTTATACACATATCTCTCCATAACAATACAGCCACACTTATGTATACCCGTACACCATACACGTGACCATACAGCCATGCAGGAACACCAGGTGTACTCCTACACCTTACCCATGACCACATAGTCACTCTCTGTATACCTATTCACCACATTCATGATCATACAGTCACTCCTTGTATACATGTTCACCTCACCATTGGCCATACAGTCACTCCCTGAAAACATATTCACCTCACTATTGGCCATAGAGTCACTCACTGTATATATATTTGCCACATCAATAGTCATATAGCCACTCGATATATGCATATACATCCACACATGACCATCCACACACTCGTCAATGACCATTCAGCATACATCAGGTACACATATACACATTATGACTACATACATGTAAACCACAGCAATGGCCATTGAGCCACATTGTGTATACCTGTACTGGGTAATCATAACCATACAACCATACAGTCACTCCCTGTATATATATTCACCTCACACATGACCATACTCTCACTCCTCGCATACATATACATATCACCATAGCCACCCCCATTCATGACCATACAGCTAATCATGTACACCTATTCACATCATTCATGACCATAAAATAACTCCATTTATACATATTCACCTCACCTATGACCACACGGTAACTCACTGGTTGCCATATTGACCTCCAGCCTGTATCATGTTGATCAATGTTTATCATAATAGGCCAGAATAGCCACAAATTATGATTCATTTCAGTTCCATTTCAAAGTTCTGCCCATTTATTAAAAAATATATAGCCAGTATCCAAAAAGAGGTTTTCAGGGGGAAAAAAAACAAGGCAACTTTAAAATTTATTTGTTATACCCCATAAGGAAATGGGACAACCAGAATAGAACATTTAGTTGTCAGTTGATTAGCTAACATGTAAAATAACCAAGTGAGTCACAATTTGCTACATTTTCGGAAACGCAGAGAATAATGTTCGGGATATATGTAAAAAACACATTAGGGTGACACATTTAAGGTAGATCAAAACAATAAACATATTTCATACCAAACATAGTTACATTTTACTTGAAATTTTTTGTGCCGTTATTTATGTCAAGTTTGTGAGAGAAAAATCCAATATTTCTGGTAATGTCAGTGGTGACAATAGTAAAAATTAACTAAGGTGCATCAGACATGTTAGTGTTCAATGTATAGAAGGTAGAATAGCCAACTTTATACATCAACCACAACTTGTAAGCGATTGCGGGACACGCTGGGTCAATATCTACCATTTTGGAAGCCAAATATACAGAAGAATGCAGTTGTTGGGTTCCATTCCTTCACAGGTAATAATTACCTTTCATCGTTGTTCCAAAAAGGAAAAAAAAAACACTACTGGAAGTTGCTGGAAAGACCATCAAGATATATGGAAGTCATGGCTTATTTAGGAATGAATTGGGTTTTGGACAGTGACACGCTTAAAGATACTCAATCCGATAAAACTCCTCTCAATTACTATTTCAATGGCTTCGGGGGTCAAAATATTTTATTCGAGTCGAGGAAGTCACCCATCAAAGCTCAGATTTGTTAGATATCGATTTTAGAAATCTATTATTTTTCATTATCGGGAATACTTTCTGGCCCAGATCTCAGGCAAAATTGCGCTATTATTACCACTTGATTTTAGAGTTATCCATCCTTGTCTGTTTGAATAGAGTTTTGGGGTACAAATCTCGAGCAGGATACGAAATTGACGGCAATTATTAGTACTCATCTCGAGAACATAACAAATTTCAAAAATCAATATCTAATAACTCTGAGCTTTGTTTGATGGGTTCCTCGACTAGAATCAAATATTTTTTACCCCCAAAGCCAAAGAAATAGTAATATAGGACCCACGGATTGTTGTTGTTGGAATCTGTTGAGATGGGGACCCTCTTTACGGATTGAGTACCTTTAATACAATCAAGGAGTTAACATGTGCCTTATACATGTATGGTCCACATTCGAGAAAAGTTAATTAAGCTAGGTGCGTAAAGTTCCAGAAGAAATTCGAGAATCAGCAAAAGGTAGTTGATCTTTCTGCACTTCCACCATGTGAGGAATCTTTAATTCTACACTCAAAACGAGCCAACATGATAGCAAAACAGTGGATACTTGCAACCGTTGCCAAATCAACCACTCCCGGTGTAGTACTTCATGGATGGACGGCCGATAGGTAGCCTGAGTTGTTTGAACCATTCTTCTCGTAAGATGTTGCACATAAATTCTATTAACTGATACAATCACATTTGTTGAAGACATTGACAGGGAAGATGAGATTACATAATCCGTGGGCAGAACTATTGCATTTTATGATATGAATTATATTCGAGTTTAGTATAGCATAAAATTGAAAGTATTGAGAACACTATCTTGTGGTAGGGTTAAGTTTTACTTTATTTCTCAATTCTGGTCTGGTACATGATTATAGCATTTCATGTCTGATATTGGGGAAGAACTTATGCTTATTGTGGTGCATGTTGTGCAGCTGTATCCATAAAACTGATAGTCATGGGAATTTTTCAAAAATAATTCACTTAAATATAATAATTTTTTTAGCCAATTTACCCCAAAAAAATCAAATATTTAAACAAACTAGACTCTACCATATCATAAACCTCCTCAGATACATGCTAATTCCATGATATATGATAAGACTCTGAATTGGTTAACACAACAGAACGAAAATGAGCTATTCCGACTTGGGGGGGGGGGGGGTGGGTTACGTTTTTTGAAATATCTCGGATAGTTGGATATCATTGCTTGTGATGTTGCTATTAATAAATCAGGTATATAATGCTGAAAAATTTGATGCACCAATTAGAGTTTTATACCAAAAATGAAAATTTTATAGGAAATCTTCTGGAAATATTTTTGAAAAAGCACTGCAATTTATGCATTTTTTTGCTTTTTCGTGAATTTTTCACAAAATTTGTTGGATAATATAACTTTTCGCACATCATAAATGTTAAGCAACCCAGGTAGAATAAATATCTAATATTCAAGTATATTTTATTCAACATTTGTCTTATTTTATTGGTTTTCCTGATAATACTGAAATTTGCAGTTCAAAAACACCAAAAAGGTCAAAAAAATATATTTTCCACATGTTCCGCCCTGGATACCTCAGTGTTTTGGAACCCCCCATGGGACAAGGATAATTGGAGATAGCGTCAAAATTTCGACCCTTTCGTGTGACACTACCCTCATCTGGGGGCCGGTCTATTGGGCCGACCATGGTTCGGACATTTTGAAAATGGAATATAAAAGTAGCAAAAGCCTCGATTCTGAGAGAATAAACAACGATTTATAAGAGACCAAAATAGGGCACCCATGCCATTTCTCGGCGCCTTGACCGATTTATTTGAACCCATCTGGACGGCAGCCATTTTGGATCGGGGTGAGGTGTTTGTGAGGTGAATATTTAGAATGTCTTGGGGCCATAATACAACACCCTTTGTTTGACCTGAATCGGTCAAGTGGTCGAGAAATGGCATGGGTGCCCTATCTGAACCCATCTGGACGGATTTTGGATCGGGACTGTGTGTTGGGTGATATTTAGAATGTCTTGGTGCCATCCTACAACACCCTTTGTTTGTCCTAATTCGGCCAAGGGGCCGGAAAATGGGAAATGACATGAGTGCCCTATTTGAACCCATCTGGACGGCGGCATTTATGGATCGTGGTGGGGGTGTGTGGAGTGAACATTTAGAATGTCCATGGGGGGGGGGGGGGGGGGGGGCTACAACACCCTTTATTATCCCCCGCCAAATTTAAAATTGCGGCGGATATAGTAATGGGTTCCGTCCTTCCGTCTGTCCGTCCGTCCCGAATTTGTAAGAGTCATAACTTGAACAAATGTAAACGGATTTCAAAGATTTGTGGTATATGAGTTCACCTGACCATTACCTAGAATGAGTTTGCAAGCCAGGTCTGGCCAGATATTTTTACCGGAGTTATTGGACTTTGTTTATTATTTTTGTCGAATTTACCAAATATCAAATAGACGACGTCACAGTGCTCATTTCCACAAATCTCAACGGATTAAAAAGATATTTGGCATATGAGTTCACCTGACCATTACCTAGAATGAGTTTGCAAGCCAGGTCTGGCCAGATATTTTTACCGGAGTTATTGGACTTTGTTTATTATTTTTTTTTCGAATTTACCAAATAGCAAATAGACGACGTCACAGGGCTCATTTTCACAAATCTCAACGGATTTCAAAGATATTTGGTATATCAGTTCACATGACCAGTATCTAGAACGAGTTCGCAAACCAGATCTGGCCGGATATTTTCAGCAGAGTTATTGGACTTTGTTTATTATTTTTGGTGCAAATGGACGACGTCACATGGCTAATTTCCACAAATGTCAGTACCTAAAATGAGTTCGCAAGCCAGGCTTTTTGACAAAATCCTCCTCTTGTTTAGCATAATACTGAGAACGCAAACATTATTGAGAAAGCATTTCCCCAACTGCACAATTCGGCGGGGGATACCGTCGTCTTGCGACTGCTTGTTTTACTTAAATCGGTTAAGGGGCCGATAAATGACACGAATGCCCTATTTTAACCCTTATTGACAGCGGCCATTTTGGATCGTTGTGCGTGCGTTCGTCTCGTCTCATCTCGCAATAGGTAACTGAAGGATGGGCTTTTCAGATACTATATATTATCTTTTTTATTTATAGCCATATGTATACAGTAGTCAGTGAAAGGTGAACACATCACACAGTCTTTTTCTGGATTAAATTTCCATGAGACAAATAACAAGTTTGATCCTCTTCAAAATCAAAGTTTCATAAGTATTGTCTGTCACATTAAGCATTTGAGGTTTTAAGTTTCATCAAAACTATGATCGTAATAGAAGAACTAAGATGTATTTCTCAGTTACGAATAAAACTAATTTCGACCATTCTAAAACATAATCGCAATGACATTTATGTTGAGGGTTGTTTTTAACAAGCTGTGTAGCCGTGTAAAGGCGCTCGAATTTGTAGGAGTCTGAGACGTTTTTTACATCATATATTCATAGTTGTAAACAGTTATACAGATTATACCTTGTATGTACACAAACATATAACAAAATATATTCAAATTAACCTAGCTATATTACGGTATGTATAATTCAGGAAGAACTGTGAAAAATACTGTAATTTGCCACAATTTACCCCTGAAATACCAATCAATTTCCCCGATAATTGCACGAAAATTGTCCGAAATTTTAGCCCTCAGGTTGGGGGGGGGCTCCCAGCCCCCTGGTCCGTACGGCTATGACCATAGAAATTTAAGGCGACCCGCTGAAAGATCACCATAACTTTCCGATTGCCCCTAATTTCATGCCCTACATTTGCATGTTTTATTCTGTTGACCATGCATCAATTGTAACATTCACTATATTGTTTTTCTTTTTATTTCAGTAAGCCAATGCTTACAGCCTCAGACAGAGAACCATGCCGGAAGACAAAGACAAATTAATAACAGACAGGTTAGCAAAGATCCCGGTTGTGAGCTACATTGGTGGTCATGCCTACGGCTGGTATCAGAAATCAAAAGAATCCAACAGCTTGTTAAAAACAACCCTCAATTACACGGAAAGTGGACTGAAGACCGTTGCAGAAAAAAGCTTGCCTTATGTGGAGGAATACAAACCACAATGTAAACACATCCCTGTATATTTCATGTAAACATCCACATTGTACATGTATAAGCCTGTACTGGGGATTTGCCTTTCTTTGGAGAAATGCTACTACTTTCTTCGGATTTGCATCACTTTTGACCAAAAATACTGATCACATGTGTACAAAATCTGTTAATATAGGGTTTAAATGTCGACAAATTAATAATTCAACTTAATCACGCGACTAACAAATGATCTAAATTTGTTATTCAGACAAAAACAAGTATGTCAAATGCATATGCAGGGTATACAAATAAACGACAAATTTTTCCGTTAATTTTCGTTCAGTATAGGCGATAAAATGTACTCATACTCAAAGCACTTTAACTATATCCAGGAACAAATGAATTCTCAGTACACCACTACATATCCCCTCTTTTGTATATAAAACTTGGTTGTGCTTGACGCCAGGAACTTAGTAAAACATTGCAACCGAATTTGTCTACTATAGTAGCTATCATGATTGTTCTACTTTAGTCGATGAGTGCATGTACATCTGTTTGCAGGCAATCCAAATGACTGTACTACTTTAATCTTTTTGCTCTTTTAAACTTGGGTTATGCGAAATCCACAGAGGTGAAAAGTTTGTGTACTGATATACACCATATACATGGCATCTGCACATTTGGTACTGCGGACAATGGGGAAATTGCTAAATTGTGCGACATGCAGGCAATAGATAGTGATAGTGTACTGACATTAATGCCCTTTGTTATCCAGTAAGCTCTATCAATTAGCAGATACTGATATACTACAAGAAAACCATAGTCAGAAATGGTAACGCCCTCAATATCATATTATTAGCCATATATACACTATGACCATTTTAATGTGGTGATTGTGAAAAATATGACATAGGTAACGCCTATGTAGTTGATTATATGTGATATTTTTTTCTAATTTCATTTGAAATAGTGGTCTGAATAGCGCATGAAATAGCATGCAGAATAATAATCGGGCGAATATTTGCGATCTTCGTAACATGGTTCAAGTTCGAGCACGTTTCTAATCACATTTAGTATCCAATTACGCAAATACCGAGTATGTTTTTATCACATTTAGTCCACCACTCCTGCGACAGGGTCAGATATACTTGCCAATATACACCCTAGGAGGGCGTAATGCTGATCTAAAAGTGGCATCAGGTTATGCACTCCTGATATGACCTCTCATAAGGATTAATTAAAATATACGTATCGTTCCATGAGGGGTAAATTAAAATATGGTCACACTCAGAGAGGGTTAATTGAAATATGGTCAGATGAGGGTAAGTTAAAATATGGTCACATCACGGTTAAATAAAATATGGTCCCATGAGGGTTAATTAATATATCGTCCAATGAGAGTTAATACAAAATATGGTCCCACGATGGTTAATTAAAATTGTAACCTTGATTGTTAATTAAAATATCGTCCCATGAGGGTTAATACAAATATGGACCCATGGGGGTAATTGAAATATGGTCCCATTAAGGGTAATTAAAATATGGCAACGTGACTTAATTAAAGAATAAATATATGGTCCCATTATGAGGGTTAATTAAAATTAAAATATGGTGTCATCAGTGTTGATTAAACTGCGGTCCCACTCGGGTGAAATACAATATAGTCCCATGAGGGTCAATTAAAATATGGTCCAATGAGGACTAATTTTAAGGATCAATTAAAACATGGTCACACGAAGGGGGATAATTTCTGAACATTCTTCAATTCATATAGCATTCTGATATATCCTCGGTACACATAAATAAAAATGATGTTTAGAATTAGGCCACATTGTATGTTAAACAACCAATGTGAAGAGTTGGTGTTGGAACTTTTTCTTAATAACATCTCCATTCATAGTTCCGATATATTCCGCATACAAAGAACTGAAAAGTCAATATTTACAAACAGAACGAAGGATTAACGTGGGAATTGATTAATAATTACCATCCCAATTCATTTAAATTAAAACATGCCGATATTTGTCGCGTATAACTAAATGAAAAAGTTCACTATACGATATTAAATAACATGTTAAACACCGATATAAACAAACACCTAGCACGATTCATGTTCGAATTAAATTTCTTATACAATCGTCAAATATCCGTGCAGTATAATAGTAGATAGCATTCCGATTTATGTCACGTGAAAATTAAAGAAAGATGTTCAAATAACAATGCAACAAAGAAGGTTAAAGAACAATATAAACACATAACGCGCAGCGCGCTAATGGTTAATGAGCGAATTCCCGTTAGATTTAATTGCCTCGCACTTCTTTGCATGCAAATAACAAGCCATGTGTCAATCAAGCATTTCTCGAGAGACTCCCGCTGCATGAAATAATAATGAAATCGACAATAAACGAAATTGAAATTCCCAAACTACACCTTTTACCGGACTCTGATCGGGGTCGCACTAGAACTTTTAATGCGTCCCAAAAATCCCAATATCTATAAATAAAACCCCAGCGCCCATAGGATACCAAGAAATAGTACATTAGTATACATCCAGAGGGCGAAATAAATATGTACATTAGTATACACCCAGAGTGCGAAATAATAATAATAAATAGTACATTAGTAAACACACAGAGGGCGAAATAATAATAATAAATTGTACATTAGTATACACACAGAGTGCGAAATAATAATAATAAATAGTACATTAGTATACACACAGAGGGCGAAATAATAATAATAAATAGTACATTAGTATACACACAGAGGGCGAAATAATAATAATAAAATGTACATTAGTATACACACAGAGGGCGAAATAATAATAATAAATAGTACATTAGTATACACACAGAGGGCGAAATAATAATAATAAATAGTACATTAGTATACACACAGAGGGCGAAATAATAATAATAAATAGTACATTAGTATACACACAGAGGGCGAAATAATAATAATAAATAGTACATTAGTATACACACAGAGTGCGAAATAATAATAATAAATTGTACATTAGTATACACACAGAGTGCGAAATAATAATAATAAATTGTACATTAGTATACACACGGAGTGCGAAATAACAATAATAAATTGTACATTAGTATACACACAGAGTGCGAAATAACAATAATAAATTGTACATTAGTATACACACTGAGGGCGAAATAATAATAATAAATTGTACATTAGTATACATCCAGAGGGCGAAATAATAATAATAAATAGTACATAAGTATACATCCAGAGTGCGAAATAATAATAATAAATTGTACATTAGTATACACAGAGTGCGAAATAATAATAATAAATTGTACATTAGTATACACACAGAGTGCGAAATAATAATAATAAATTGTACATTAGTATACACACAGAGTGCGAAATAAATATGTACATGAGTATACACACAGAGGGCGAAATAAATATGTACATTAGTATACACACAGAGGGCGAAATAAATATGTACATTAGTATACACACATAGGGCGAAATAAATATGTACATTAGTATACACACAGAGGGCGAAATAAATATGTACATTAGTATAAACACAGAGGGCGAAATAAATATGTACATTAGTATACACACAGAGGGCGAAATAAATATGTACATTAGTATACACACAGAGGGCGAAATAAATATGTACATTAGTATACACACAGAGGGCGAAATAAATATGTACATTAGTATACACACAGAGGGCGAAATAATAATAATAAATTGTACATTAGTATACACACAGAGTGCGAAATAATAATAATAAATTGTACATTAGTATACACACAGAGTGCGAAATAATAATAATAAATTGTACATTAGTATACACACAGAGTGCGAAATAATAATAATAAATTGTACATTAGTATACACACAGAGTGCGAAATAATAATAATAAATTGTACATTAGTATACACACAGAGTGCGAAATAAATATGTACATTAGTATACACACGGAGGGCGATATAAATATGTACATTAGTATACACACAGAGGGCGAAATAAATATGTACATTAGTATACACACAGAGGGCGAAATAAATATGTACATTAGTATACACACAGAGGGCGAAATAAATATGTACATTAGTATACACACAGAGGGCGAAATAAATATGTACATTAGTATACACACAGAGGGCGAAATAAATATGTACATTAGTATACACACAGAGGGCGAAATAAATATGTACATTAGTATACACACAGAGGGTGAAATAAATATGTACATTAGTATACACACAGAGGGCGAAATAAATATGTACATTAGTATACACACAGAGGGCGAAATAAATATGTACATTAGTATACACACAGAGGGCGAAATAAATATGTACATTAGTATACACACAGAGGGCGAAATAAATATGTACATTAGTATACACACAGAGGGCGAAATAATAATAATAAATTGTACATTAGTATACACACAGAGTGCGAAATAATAATAATAAATAGTACATTAGTATACACACAGAGTGCGAAATAATAATAATAAATTGTACATTAGTATACACACAGAGTGCGAAATAATAATAATAAATTGTACATTAGTATACACACAGAGTGCGAAATAATAATAATAAATTGTACATTAGTATACACACAGAGTGCGAAATTAATATGTACATTAGTATACACACAGAGTGCGAAATAAATATGTACATTAGTATACACACGGAGGGCGAAATAAATATGTACATTAGTATACACACAGAGGGCGAAATAAATATGTACATTAGTATACACACAGAGGGCGAAATAAATATGTACATTAGTATACACACAGAGGGCGAAATAAATATGTACATTAGTATACACACAGAGGGCGAAATAAATATGTACATTAGTATACACACAGATGGCGAAATAAATATGTACATTAGTATACACACAGAGGGCGAAATAAATATGTACATTAGTATACACACAGAGGGCGAAATAAATATGTACATTAGTATACACACAGAGGGCGAAATAAATATGTACATTAGTATACACACAGAGGGCGAAATAAATATGTACAGTAGTATACACACAGAGGGCGAAATAAATATGTACGTTAGTATACACACAGAGGGCGAAATAAATATGTACATTAGTATACACACAGAGGGCGAAATAAATATGTACATTAGTATACACACAGAGGGCGAAATAAATATGTACATTAGTATACACACAGAGGGCGAAATAAATATGTACATTAGTATACACACAGATGGCGAAATAAATATGTACATTAGTATACACACAGAGGGCGAAATAATAATAATAAATTGTACATTAGTATACACACAGAGTGCGAAATAATAATAATAAATTGTACATTAGTATACACACAGAGTGCGAAATAATAATAATAAATTGTACATTAGTATACACACAGAGTGCGAAATTAATATGTACATTAGTATACACACAGAGTGCGAAATAAATATGTACATTAGTATACACACGGATGTCGAAATAAATATGTACATTAGTATACACACAGAGGGCGAAATAAATATGTACATTAGTATACACACAGAGGGAGAAATAAATATGTACATTAGTATACACACAGAGGGCGAAATAAATATGTACATTAGTATACACACAGAGGGCGAAATAAATATGTACATTAGTATACACACAGATGGCGAAATAAATATGTACATTAGTATACACACAGAGGGCGAAATAAATATGTACATTAGTATACACACAGAGGGCGAAATAAATATGTACATTAGTATACACACAGAGGGCGAAATAAATATGTACATTAGTATACACACAGAGGGCGAAATAAATATGTACAGTAGTATACACACAGAGGGCGAAATAAATATGTACGTTAGTATACACACAGAGGGCGAAATAAATATGTACATTAGTATACACACAGAGGGCGAAATAAATATGTACAGTAGTATACACACAGAGGGCGAAATAAATATGTACGTTAGTATACACACAGAGGGCGAAATAAATATGTACATTAGTATACACACAGAGGGCGAAATAAATATGTACATTAGTATACACACAGAGGGCGAAATAAATATGTACATTAGTATACACACAGAGGGCGAAATAAATATGTACATTAGTATACACACAGAGGGCGAAATAAATATGTACATTAGTATACACACAGAGGGTGAAATAAATATGTACATTAGTATACACACAGAGGGCGAAATAAATATGTACATTAGTATACACACAGATGGCGAAATAAATATGTACATTAGTATACACACAGAGGGTGAAATAATAATAATAATAAATAGTACATTAGTATACACACAGAGGGCGAAATAATAATAATAATAAATAGTACATTAGTATACACACAGAGGGCGAAATAATAATAATAAATTGTACATTAGTATACACACAGAGGGCGAAATAAATATGATTATAGTGTCGATCCCGTTACCAAAGCAATTTGTGTTTTATAATTAGATTTCCGATTTTGGGCCAAATGAAATGTTTCGAATAAAAGTGGCCACTGCCCAATTTTGGCCTATGACAGCGTGAACCCTGCTCCCTTTAAAATTAATTTGGCTACTGATTAATTATAATTATTATGTTGTGTTTAGTAATTTAACATTAATTTGGCTACTGGTTAATTATAATTATTATGTTGTGTTTTTTTCAGTATTGTAAAATTATATTTTATAAGTAACCTTGAATTGGGTTGATATCATGATTATATCTTTAAATGCTGGTGAACTTTAACTTTAAATATAATTTCCGTAAATACAATTTCCGTTTTGACAGGACACTGTTTAATATTTCAGTTTCAACGATTCTTTTAACTAAATGTGGGTCTATCTATTCCTTAAACAAATCTTGAGCTGAAGGGAACAAGCTTTACTCCGATAGTTATGAAAATTTCTCTATTTCAGTGAAGACCGTGAACTCCTATGCAAACCAGCAGTTAGACAGACTAGAGAAGAACTATCCATTATTTAAAAAACCAGCCGATGAAGTGAGTTATATGTAATACTATTCCAGGGTTACCCGGCGTTGCCCATGTTAAAGTGATGTGAAACCCTCTGCATGTTGTGGATATTTGGTGGGAATAGAGATTACCCTTGCTCAAAGTGTTACACATATTCTCATAAATTGTATATTCAAATAGCATAACACAACATCATTCTTACACATGGAATGTAAGTAGTGGCTCACCTTGTCAATTGTCATTTTGTTTATCGCGATTAATCCGTTCCACCAATAAAGAAGTATTTATTTATTTCTGCGTATACGTCAGACGTTATGACATGAAACATGAACATCATAAACACATTAGTTCGCAAAATTTAAAGACAACTGGGCTTTACATACACACAGTGGCTAAACCGTAAAAACATTAAATCGGAAGTCGCATTCGCCAAGACGAAAAATTCTATTTTAAAGATTTCAGCACGGTATCCAGGGGGGGGGGGGGGGGAATTTGGTCAAAGTCACCAACAAGCAATTTTTTCCGCAACTAAAAAAAATAAATTCCTGCTTGTTTTTTAGTGTTTTGGCAATGAGTTGGGCTTCATAACCACTTTGGATGAGAGAAATAATGTAATTCTAACTGTAAACTGACTGCAGGCAGTTATCGTGTTGTATTTTGTTGCAAATATTGAAATCCAAGATGGCCGCTGGCAGCCATGTTTTTTTGGCCGAATGACCTCAAAATGACCCATTCCTATTTACATGTCCATGTTAACATCCATGATAAATAGTATGCACAGAAATTCATATACAGTGAATTTCCCCGCGCAGATCTCTGTTTTATTTTTAAATTGTCAAAAAATGGTCGGAAAAAACTGCCGAAAACGGAAACAAATTTGGCGGTGGGGGGTGGGTGGGTGGGTACAAAAAATGATCGAAAGGGAAAAAATGCCATACGTGCCTGAAATTTTTTTCTGACCCCCCCCCCCCCCCCCACCCCCTGCGGTATCTAATTATTTTCTGAAGTGATCAAAGATCGTTTTTATCTATTAAAAAGAGTCCTTCGCTCAAATGGAGCCCGATTACGATCGCCAAATGTGTATGTACAATATATACATACGTTTATAGCTGTGGTGAAACCGTCTGTCCTGTCTGAAACTGGTTATTGTGGTGTTTTTGTCATATTTCTGTCGCATTTACGTTCTAAAAATAGAATTTTTCGTCTTGGCGAAAGCGACTTCCCATTTAATGTTTGTACGATTTAGCCACTGTGATATATAGAGATGTATCAATCAATCTAGTTTGTTAGACTAAGATTTTGAGGACACCTAGCTATCATATCTCCATGAAGATACAGATGTTTTAAAGAAATGTCAAGATGCTCCTCTGTTCATGACGCTATCTATTGGCGAAATATTCTCAGTTTAAAAGAAATGTTGCTATGCATTTATATCAGCTACATTATTAGTGGTCTATTGTATTTTTGTGTGTGTGGAAACTATATTGAATGGAACAGACTCAATCGTGTTATAATATATGCATGATCCATTCTAATATAATATGCAATCCCCTGATGGTTCGAGGTATCTCAGTTTGCAAGAATATGTGCATCTGTAAAATAAAATGAGAAATATACGTTTAATGCTTTCTTCTATGTATCTATTTTGCTAGCTCATTATACGTTTTTAACACGCACGATTTGATTCCTCGTATCATTTGAAAAGAACATGTATGAATTTGATGGTTATTGGCACTAAACAATTTTTTTTATCAGTTTTGGTGACACTCTCGTCCCTATTTCAGACGGAGGCGGCGCCTGTTTTGTCATCATTAAACCACACACTTAGACTCATTATGGAAATATAATAAAAATATTTATAACATTGGTGAAAATTGGCGAGTATACAAATTCTTATCAAATTTAGGCCCCCCATATATCTCATCTCTCAATTTGGCGTATCTAAACCACACGATTAGGTTTCTCGTATCACGGAGAAGAGTATGTATCAATCTGGTGGAAATCGGCGTTAAACATATTGTTCATCTTTGTTGTGTTCCTCTCACCCTCGATGCATCCTGACTCAAATGGCTCCACTTGTGACCGCTTGTGACATCCTTAAACCACACATTTAGACTCCTGATATCATGGAGATGATTATTGATAAGTTTGGTACTAATGGGCGACTAAATCAATTCTCTCACCAAAACAGCACCAACATGGCGTCTTTAAATCACACGATCAGACTTCTCGTATTATGGATAAGAATGCATATCACTTTGGTGGAAATTGGCGCTAAAATTATTGCGTATCAATTTCTGTGCCCCTCTGCCTTTCAGTTCACCCCTGACTCGAATGACGCCACTTTTACAGATTTAAGCCACACCTTTAGACTCCTCATACCATGGGGATGATATTGTATAAGTGTGGTGGCAATCGGCGACTAAACCAATTCTTATCAAATTGGGTGCCTCTCCCACAATCTTTCATCCATACTCCCCCTCAGGTTGGAAAATTCTTCAACTGATGACCATTTATGTCTACAAATTTGACCAAATGTAGTAAAATATTGTTTTGCTAAACTAATTAGCAGTTTTGTATTGGCCATGTGAATGGGGCAATGACACACCGGGCCGACCATGGTTCGGCCCGGTGTGCGAAAATTTTGAAATCTGAACAAGAAAATCGCAAAATCCTAACATCTAGACTAGCCTCAAGCCTTCCTACTGTTCGAAATTTCAAACCCTACACCCCCACTTAGGTTGGAAATTTTCCAACTGATGACAATTCCAATGACAATGTTGACCAATTGTATGACAATATTGTTTTCTTAAATTAACTAGAAGTTTTTGACTGGCCACGGGGGAGAGACCAGGACACAAGCTTTCCAAGTGTTGGAAATTTCCAACCTGTCACCCCCCTAAGGTTGGAAAATTTCCAACTGATGACCATTTCTGTCAAAAAATTTGACCAAAAATAGGAACATTTGCAAATATTGGTCGATAAACAATAAATTCCCCCAATAAATTGTTTTATAATCAAACTACAAGAAATTTCGTTGTGGCAGGTATGAAATTTCCAACTATTGAAAATATAGCTCTCTGCTGGGGGGGGGGGTGAGACACCCCCACACCCCCCCTCTAGCCACATCCCTGTGTAGGATCACTAGTCTCCCCTAGTGGAACCCCCAAGATGTGTTCCATTCACAGAGCTTGGCTAACAAACCGTGCGTTTCAATGGAAATATCGCACATCATACTGCTATGTTATCAACACCACCAGGCATTGCAGTAGAGGATGTCTAAGGCTTGGAGGGTACATAGAAGACCTTGAATTGAACTTGAGTTTCCTAAGGCACTAAAATAAAACAAAATTCTGATTTCGACAAGTTATAGTTTAACATCAATGAGGACAATAATTTGACAAATTGAATGGCATACTTCCCCCATTGAGTCAAGTTCGCTTTTAAATGGCTGACACAAAATTAGTTGGAATTGTAAATCAAGGAATAGGTTGAAATTGTATAGTTTAATTTCCAACAAGTACTAGTAGTATATATGTATACAACATATAATAGGCTAGTTAATAGTATAAATGGAGTAATAGAGTGCACTGTGTAGTATTACTAGTATTTTTTTGTAATAATAACCAATTGATAGTAATTCTACTACTGTAGGACTACTAGTAAGGACCACAATGGAAATAAGTCCCTTCTGGGACTTTTTATGTCATCCTTGATAGCCCTCAGCATTCATCTTCTTATTTTCGATTAGTCTGCCCACCTACTCTCCTCTCTAACAACATCTCTAGTTTTACAGCCTCTTATAAGCCAACATAATTACCTTCTCATTCAAATTTTCAGCTCTGTCAATTTTTTATTACTTTTATCAATGTAACTATGGGATTTGTAATTTTTATAGTGTAAAACTGCTGATTGTATTTATCTAAATAAAAATCAATCAATCAATCAATCAATCAAGTAGTGTACTAGTACTAGCAGGCTACTAGTATTTAAATTTAATGTGATTTTGTGTTGTCTTTCAGTCTTTCAGTCGTTTGGACTGACATTGTCATTGGTTGGAACTCTTTTATATCAATACTAATAAAAGTTAAAACAATTAAGTACATGTACGAATATCGATCTACATAAAGAATCAAGCTATTCAAGAGGGTGCACTTGGAAATATCAAGTGTACACTCAGTGACTCACTGACTTCCGTTCTACTTCTAATCTAAGTTATGCGATTGCACCTTTGGCTCAAATAAAACCATCAAGGCATCATGCAATTTAGTTCAGTTATGAACGTAGTGCGTACCCTTCTACTGGGTGGCAGCAATCTGCGATGCGCTCATGTTGACATACGTAGTACATCATAGTTTCATACTACAACAACTTACAATACATGCAATTCAAAGTTTGAGTTTGACCTTGTTTTTGCCAACAATCGCTGTCATAAAATAATAAATAATCGTATAATAAATAACAACAAACACCTAAATTACCATTACGCTGCAGTGCAACAGTTAAAATAAACTGCACATAATCATCATTGCAATAATAATGTGATGACGGCAAAATACAACGCAGTCGAGACACTTTCGTAAAAGTCCGCCATTAAACTTCAAAACGATAGTTCGTTAATGCCAATATCGCTACCTGGACGTCTCCCCTCCCATAACGTAATCGCGATAAAATGTCGTAACCGCATCTCAACTGATTGCCATCTTCGTCTACCATATCGAAGTAAACTTTGAATACTGCACGGACCTCTAGTTTATGCATTATTATGTCAGACTGAGGCGCCAATTAAATGAATTCGTAGTCAGCTTTTGAAATCTTTCACAAATCTAGTGAGCTTTTCAAATATGTCACAAATGTAGTCAGCTTTTCAAATCTCAGACTTTCTCAAATGATTCGAGGTCAACATTGCTCGAAATGCATCTTTGTAGAAACATACGCCATTCTTATGAAATATGATTTATATGATGTCCTCACACTATACTTTAATACAAATGGTACTTTCTCTTCTAAATGTCCTAAATATGTATGGAAATCTGTGGTGCATGATATAATTTTTATTCATGTATGGCATGCGAACGTCACGCCACGAACGCCACGACTGAGCCGGCTAAGCTATCTAACCAGCCACGAAATTGGTTGAGCCAGCCGCGAAAACTATTTGTCGTGGCTTCGGGGTCTACCGGACAGGGATCTTCAATTTATATTTTGTACTTTATACCAACGCAACTATTTAAAATTTGTTATTAGTAAAGGGATAATCCATCTTTAACTTCATTTCTCTTTGTTAGGTTATTGCTGATTACGTACAACCAGCTATGGATATAATGAGCACCATCAAAGATTACTCTACATTCAAGCCAACATTTCGTTTTTCCATCGGGCACATTGTTCAGGCCAAACCTGAATGTAATCAGTTGCAGACATGTGTACCCGACCAACGGATTCCAGGCACCAACGACAATGAACACCGGAGGCCATACTGTGATGTGTCACTATCCTTCAATTATAATTTTTTCACACCAGCCTTCGCACGACCAACGATCAAGGTCGATCTGCATGAAGAACCAAGACTGAAGTAGATTGCTTCTCTCTTATCGGAGGCAGACTCTTTGAAAAGCCGACGAAAGTCCCGTCGGATGTACGTCTCTAGATGTGTCAGTTATATTTCATTTCTACGACGACGCGCCATTCTAACATTACGTAATAAACCGTTTCCAAATATGGAGTGAATTCCTGGCATAGAAATGTTTGTGAGAATTGTAGTATTTAGAAATAGTTATAAATACAAGAAGATGCGAAAGAATAATCAGTCATGAATACCGTTGACTGATAAACACTCGAAGATGATGTCTCCTATATTGCGATGAGTAAAATGAATTATGTATATATCGCCTGTATTCAGATTTTCATTACTATAGTTTGACAATGCGTGGGACAATTGTCAAAAAGTCACTGACCTCTGATCTGTGAAGTGATCTGTTATGCCATAACCAATGAATGAAATCGTGCATAGTCTGTGACACTATCCATTGGAATGGAGGGAATCCCTTAAAATTCTAGACATCCCTTAAAATTCTAGACATCTAGAGACGTACATCGGATGGCGGAGTTTCGTTGGCCTTTCAAAGAGACTGATCGGAGGGTAGTAATTTATGTCGTTGATTGCAGTCGACCTACAATAAATTCTTACTATTATACAACAAATTGCAAGAGTTACTTGAAGACATATTCACCGTTTGTATTGTATATATTGAGAGAGGTGTTTATTCTTCCAAATATGGAGACCATTATGGTACAATAGCCGATGAGCCCGACGTTGTCCGGGCTATTCAAAAACCAAATTTCAAATCGATAGCTCCACCCGTTTCCGAGATCTGGTCTGCGCATGCGCGTAGCTGGCGTCGCACGGGCTCGGCGACCCGATAAAATTCGTATCCGGGGCAAGATACATTCACATACCAAATTTCAAGTCGATAGCTCCACACGTTTCCGAGATATATATATTGCCCAATGTCATTTGCGGATACCTCGGCCGGTGATGAGTTAACGCGACATCGGCCGGTTAAGAGTTAAACGCGATCACGTCACGATCTCTCGACGGCGTAATATATTTACGGAATGTTTTTCGATCACTGAAGCATGGTCCTGCGTTCTTCCCGATAATTAAGGTAGAAACTTTAAACGGACACAGGCGTGTGATACATCGTTGGAAAGAGGAAGCGCCACATATTCTAACCGTGCAAATTATATGACTGGCAATTTATTATTCGCGCTATATCGAATCGATTTGTGAGCACCGAACTGAAATATATTAGCGCAAAATGGCGTAAAAACAGATTTGACCTCGGCACCTGAAAAGTTGATCTCGGATCTGAAATCTGATGAGCTCATATTGACCGACCAAGTTTCGTCCCGATCGGTCGAGAATCTTCCGAGATTTGGTCTGCGCATGCGCGAAGTTGGCGTCGCACGGGCTCGGCGACCCGATAAAATTCGTATCCGGGGCAAGATACATTCACATAGCAAATTTCAAGTCGATAGCTCAACCCGTTTCCGAGATCTCGTGTGCCCATGCGCGAAGCGGGCGCCGCACGGGCTCGCCAATACAACATCCACCGCCTGGTCAAACTACACACACGTACCAAGTTTCGTCCCGATCAGTCGAGAATCGTAGATTTGTATCAATGACAGACAGACAAACATACAAACATACAAACAGAGGTCTTCAAAATATATATGAGATATATACACACACACAAAAGTTAACTGAAGACATATATACACGATATAATTTCAACCTGAGAAGGCTCAGTTGAAGTCGATAGTTAAGTTTATCACGCATAAGGATTGTCGTATTGCGCATGTACTGTGTACTGGCGGATGATTACATTGCGTGTTTATGTTATTTGTTATGGTTGGGTGGTTGCTGGCTCTTATCTGGAGCATTCCCTATTAGGAGACGATCGTAAAATAACAATTAATTCCGGATGTTGTGATACATTAACTATATCAAAAATATAGTGAATTTAGTGATGACAACCCGCACAGTGATGTTATCCCGCACAGTGATGCTATCCCGCACAGTGGGCTATCACACACATTGGGCTATCCTGCACAGTGATATTATATCCCGCACAGTGATGCTATCCCGCACAATGGGCTATCACACACAGTGGGCTATCCCGCACATTGGGCTATCACACACAGTGATGCTATCCCGCACAGTGGGCTATCACACACAGTGGGCTATCCCGCACATTGGGCTATCACACACACAGTGGGCTATCCTGCACAGTGATGCTATCCCGCACAGTGATGCTATCCTGCACAGTGATGCTATCCCGCACAGTGATGCTATCCCGCACAATGGGCTAGCGTCATCAGTGAAAATCAGGCTGGATTTAGAAGTGGATATTCTACGGTTGATCATATGTTTACATTGAACAGTTTAATAGAGCTAGTAAAACTGCAGAGTAATAATCTATACTTCGCCTTTATTGATCTTTCAAAGGCATTTGATAACGTTTGGCGAATTGGACTTCGGCAAAAATGTTTGAAATTTGTATAAAGGGTCGAGTCCTAAATGTTGTCAGGAGTATGTATAATGGAATTAAATCAAGTGTTTTCTTTGGCAATACATATTCCTCATACTTCCCGTGCAATATTGGAGTCCGACAAGGAGGGAATCTATCCCCAATCTTATTTTCTATTTTCACTAACGACTTGGAGGAATTCCTGAGTAGAAGGGTCGGAAATGGCATAAATTTATCTGGAAATAAATTAACATCGGTGCGTGATACTTATATTGCCTACTATATGCTGATGATACTATCCTGCTTTCAAATTCAGCCGGCGGACTACAAAATATGCTGAACGATTATTCTGAATATTGTCACAAATGGAAATTGATAATAAATAATAAGAAAAGTAATGTTATTGTCTTCGGTCGTCGTAATAAATAGAGAGAAGAAACTGAAAGATTTACTATTGGTAGTCATCCCATTGAAATTGTGTCACATTATAAATATTTGGGTGTCATTTTTCACAGAAATAGTTCTTTTATGATGGAAAAGAAAGCCCGGTGCGATAATGCAAAGAAAGCCATGTTTGGTCTTGTACGTAAAATGCGGCATCTCAATCTTTCTCTCGATTGTGTCATAGATTTATATGAGTAAACAATAGTCCCAATCCTTTTATACGGTTCAGAAATTTGGGGCACAGCAAACAATGAAATGATGCAGAGAACTGAGCTATGGTTTCTTAAATATGTAATCAGCCTAAAATCATCTACTCCTACAGCTTTTATATATGGCGAGTTAGGGATTTACCCAATTACTGTTAAAATAGAACAAAGGATACTCAACTATTGGGGGGAAATTATTAGCGGGAATCGTAAAAAGTTTAATTTCATTTTGTATTGGTCATTATGCAGTAGGTTCAGTCCCAAGATGAATTCATCAATAACAAATCAAAATGGGTTAATTATGTTAACGGTCGCATGCCAGATCTTGAGTTAAGTGAGATATGGGATAAGCACTTCATTGGTACCCCCGATAGTTTCAAAGAAAAAAATAAAAGAAAGAAATCGGGAGAAATTCTTACAAGATTGGTGGACAAAAATAAAATCATCAGACAACGTGAGACAAGTATTCATTCTATCGGATATGTAAAACATCGTTTGGTTGTGAATACTTATTACGACTAGAGCCGAGTGACACGCGAAATTTGTTAAAATTAAGGACGCGTAACCATCGTTTACCCATAGAAACGAGCGACTGGGCAGGAGTGAGTATAGACGCCCGCGATTGCAACTTCTGTGGTAAAAATACCGGCGATGAATACCATGTACTGCTTGAATGTGTATAGTTTGCGACGACCCGAATAAAATACATAGCGCCGTATACTACTATATTCAACCTTCTGAAATTATCGCAATTAATGACCAATAGGAAAGTACAAGTTCAACGCGGTGTCGCTAAATCCGCTACCGTAATATTCTCCCGTTTAATGAACTGAATGTGTGAACTGTCATTTCTTTTTAACGTATCGATGGAACCCGATATGCCCCATTTAAACTGAAAATGTAACCCTCACCCACCACATTAACACACCCCGCTTGGGGTCCAAGGGCTGAGTGACAGCCGTGTCGTAGTTAACTGCGACATTACCAAACAAAAGTAGCCATGCTATAGCTTAATGTAAGTGTAGCATTATCCACTTCAATTGAGCAAAAGATCATGTAAATAGTAAATGGATTCTGAAATGGCGATACTTGCAATATAATTATATATATATACATGCACACTGCATTCTGTGACTGAGATTCATCTTGATCAAACCTTTTAAAATGATTATATAATATGGAATATCTACCCTACACTGATTGGTAATTACATGTTGTTGTTGCTGGACATCATAGTCAAGCACATGTGATTTACCAATGGAATGTTATATGCATCTATCCATGTTGAACAAGCTTTAAATAAGGATTAAATGTCATGTGGACTGTTTTTATGGAGATGTAACCGTGAGGTAAGTGGACATAACTTGGGTTTTACATACAAGTTATGACCACTTACCTCACGGTTACATCTCCATAAAAATAGTCCACATGACAGTTAATCCTTATATTTATATACAATTAGCGAAAAAGCCACTTTTGTAAATGTATTTAAATCGAAAAGTGTATCGTGACAAAAACAGCCCAAAATACCCAATAGCACCCTTGGCAAAAGTTAATAGGGACAATTTCTCTTCATATTGAAACCCGATGATGTGTTAAGTCAATCCTGTCCAAATGCGCCCAAAACATTACGCGTTCGTATTTCCAAACCCAATGACGTATCGATGGTGTTATGAGCTTGGTGGTATGAGCCGTTGCGCATTCACCGAGAAATAACTGCAACTAGCCACGTGCAGTGTTCACGCTGGCCCGAAAAAAACTTTAGCCAAAAGTTTAGCCAAATGAAAATTTTATTAGCCAAATGAAAAAAACTTTGGCCAAATTAAATCATCGTTTTCTGGTCGGTTCACAATTGATGACTAAAACGTAAAATTTAACAGACACAGGTAAAATACACAATAATTTAAATATTTGTTATGAACTAGAAGTATTTTTATATATATCATTTATTAAAAATGTATTAATCTTTATGTGAAAGAGTGATTTGGGGGGGGGGGGGGGGGGGGTAACCCGGGATTGTCCTTAATGTTATTATTTTGTTTTATATCAATTTGTTTTTAATCATTAAATATCTAAGTGACATCTGGAAACTAATAACTTAATATTGTTACGCCATTATCAAATTACAATCTGTCATAAAAGCATTTTGACTATATCTGTATTGACGTCACCTAACTTCGTCTTGAATGTCGATATATTGAGCGCTTTTATTAGCTCACCTGAGACAAAGTCTCCGGTGGAGCTATAGTCATCACTCCTCGTCCGTCGTCCGTCCGTCCGTCCGTCCGTCCGTCTGTCCGTCTGCCCGTCTGTCCGTCTGTCCGTCAACTTTAAAAAAAACATCTTCTCCTCTGAAACCATCATACCGAATTGGTTCATATTTGGTGTGGATGTTCCCTAGGTGACTCTCATTCAGATTTGTTCAAATGTGGTCACCAAGTCAAATAGTTTTGATGTCAGGACCATAACTATTTTTCCACATAGTAATTCTTAAAACGACTTCTTTTCTGAAGTTGTCGGGCCGAATGGGTTCATATTTGGTATGAGGGTACCTTGGGTGACTGTGGTTCAGATTTGTTCAAATGAGGTCACTGGGTCAAATGTGGGTGGGGCTATGGATATAAATCTGAATTTTTTAATTTTGTTTTCAATTTAACTTATTGCTCAATTTAACCAAAAAAAAAATATATATATATATTTTATTTTTAATAAATAATTTTTTTTTTATTAAATAAAATATTTTATTTTTAAATAAAATAAAAAAAAACTCATTAAAATTTTGAAGAACCTATGACATTACATCTTTGGGAGGGGGGGAGGTACCTCTAGTCACTCCACTATATTTGGTTGAAATCAGGGGTTTGGGAGAAATCAGGAACAGACAGATGTACATAAATGTTCAGTAAATGACTTTAAATCCTTGTATTCTCTACTACAGCAAGCCACCCATGTGCTCTGATGGAAACATGTTTATACAACTGGCAGATGGGTAGATAACATCTGCTGTGCCATAGTGCTTTCCATCCACAGAGAGTGTAATTCATGTCATTTGTAATTTAACTGAGATTAATGGTGTTATCAATGAAGCACCCTTGTTGTTTACATTATCACTCAGTGGTCATTAAAATCAGATTTGAATTAAGAGTGTCTGGCATTTGTAGAATGAGGTTCCCAGAGGGTGAATTTAGGGGTTGCTCCACACAGCAGGCTAGCATAACCAAATACACCCTCTGAGAACCTTATTCTGCTTAGGCCTCATCTTCTGGGAAGTATCTAGAGTATCAAATTTACATTGTTGTTAGTTAAATTTCCCTTCTAGGAAGTTTATATATCCCCTAATTTGCAGAAGATAAAATTCATGATTGAGGTGCCCAATGGGTGAACATCACCAACTTCAACTGGGGAACTTCAATCTTATTCTAGGTCTTCCATAGCAGTTGAGGGCCTTATCAGAATGAGGTCCCCAGAGGGTGAATTTAGTGATACTAGCCCGCTGTGCAGGATAGCGTCACTAAATTCACCCTCTGGGGACCTCATTCTGCAAATAACAGACATACTATTTCAAGGCTTGATTGTATAATACATTGTGTTGCTTGAGGCCAGACATGCACAATGTAGGAACAGACATGCTTTTAGTGATGCTATCCCACACAGCGGGCTAGCATCACCAAATTCACCATCTGGAGACCTCATTCTGCTTAGGCCTCATCTTCTGGGAAGTATCTATAGTATCAAATTTACATTGTTGTTAGTTAAATTTCCCTTCTAGGAAGTTTCTATACCCCCTAATTTGCAGAAGATAAAATTCATAATTGAGGGGCCCAATGGGTGAACATCACCAACTTCAACTGGGGAAATTCAATTTTATTCTAGATCTTCCATAGCAGTTGAGGGCCTTATCAGAATGAGGTCCCCAGAGGGTGAATTTAGCGTCACTAAATTCACCCTCTGGGGACCTCATTCTGCAAATGACAGACACACTATCACACTATTTCAAGGCTTGATTGTATAATACATTGTGTTGCTTGAGGCCAGGCATGCACAATGTAGAAACAGACACGCTTTTTGTGATGCTATCCCGCACAGCAGGCTAGCATCACAAAATTCACCCTCTGGAGACCTCATTCTGCTTAGGCCTCATCTTCTGGGAAGTATCTATAGTATCAAATTTACATTGTTGTTAGTTAAATTTCCCTTCTAGGAAGTTTCTATATCCCCTAATTTGCAGAAGATAAAATTCATAAATGAGGTGCCCAATGGGTGAATATCACCAACTTCAACTGGGGAAGTTAATTCTTATCCTTTGTGAAAATGGGATCACAAAGTCAAATAAGGCCAGAGCAAGAGACTTAACTATTTCACTACATAGTAATTCTTAAAATATGTTTGCAAGAACTAGTTGGCTTATATAGAATGGAATGTTCTTCCTTGACTGCAATGCAGATTTTTTTTAATGGGGTCACCTGGTCAAATAGGGGCCAAGCGAAGGACAGTTTCCCTCTTAATATGCTTCCTTCACAAGGACCATCAGGTCTATTTTACTGATATTTATGATATGTATGAAGGGTTCTTTGGTGTCTGGGATTCAAATTTATTCAGATGGGGTCACCAGGTTAAATAGGGTGGGAGAATTACTATAGAGACATATAGTTATGTCCCTGGTCCCACCGTGGGACCAGGGACATAACTATATGTCTCTATAGTAATTCTTAAAATGTCTTCTCAAGAGAGTTTGGACTATTTAGCTTTAATACATATAGTATGGAGGAATCAGGAGGATCCTTTAGTGACTGAGATTCAGATTTGTTAAAATGAGGTCAACCTGTCAAGAAATGGCAGGCTATGGGGAGTTAACACTTTTGTGTCCATTAAAATCATCGAAATACCAAATTCATTAAAACATCTACCTTGGAACCACCTGACTGATTGGTCTGACATACATGTATTGTGTTTTGGGTCCATGGATAATTGGGCTTCAAACATGTTTAAATGGTTTTAGAAAAAGGCGCTTGTGAGATTGGAAATTTCCAACAATTGAGAAAGTTTGAGGTGTCGGTTGTGAAATTCCAACCTAAGACTTGGGAGTCTGGAGCCCGGTCGGGAGGGGACTTGTTGAGCTGGAGGAGGGGGGTGATCAGTAGTGTACAGTTGGCAATTTCAAGGTGGATTTTCACCAAGCTACATACTTGAAGTCTCTCTAGCCACATATTCTGTTTAAATCTACTTCTTTTAAAGTGATTATGAAAAGTGCTGACTGTTTTGGTCTCCAGAGTCCCAGTCTTATCAGTCTTTGCAGTCTGGTGAGCGACCCCACAGTCATTGACTGTCTTGTTAATTAGCTTTCTGACTCCATGCTTTCAGTCTCCATTTGGGGTAATAAAAAGTTTAGCCAAAAGTTTAGCCAAATGAAATTTTTATTAGCCAAATTCGAAAAATATTAGCCATTGGCTAATTTGGCTACCGACACTCCGACAGCGTGAACACTGGCCACGTGGGCGCCGACCAATCAGAATGCTGGATTTAGTGATGACAACACTTAGTATGTAAATATAAGTAGATGAAATTAATTAAATGGGTAATCATGGAGTACCAACGTAATTGAGATACATGAATCTGTGTAAGTCTCTGACTATGGTGTCTAGCAGCCCTTTATTATATAAGGAGATATTTATGGTAATGTTGGTTTGAATCCTTAAAATTTTCAGTATGTTATTTACATGTTAAAGATGTATTAAGGGATCCAGAAATTTAAGTCTCCAGTTTATAAAATAACAGATCTGTCTATTATATGACAATCAGATATCGATTAAATGTCAATAATATGCAGGCGTTCGACATGTTATTCAGCGGTGTTGCATTCAATTATATTCCACGTCTGGTATCTGCATGAAAGTCTGGAACCCTGAATACATCTTTAAATGTCCGTGAAATATTTTGAATCGCCGTGCTGTTTTCCCGCACCACATTATGTTATTAATTCATGTTCCGTATTACCATGTATTATTGGTTATTGGAATAAAAGTATCAAACGAATCAAACGAATCAAATTCATTCTCTGCGAAGGGCTTACCTAATTGCAGCAAGTCCCTCGAAATGCAGCAAGTCCCTCTAATTGAGGGTGGATTAGTGGAGTTATTGATGAGTTTAATCAGTGTGTTATTAACCATTTGATTTATGTGCTGTGGCAGTTGATTAGAGTTTATTGGAAATCTTTATCCCTTTATTAACGCCCTCGGTGTATACTGACCTAGAGATTCTAGAGAGCTATGGTTCGCTGGGTGTTTTATTTATAGATAATGGGGTTTTCCGGTTGTGACAATTCGCTGTAGGTCGCTATTTGCGGACGTCTATTTGCGAAGTTCCCCGAATTCGCGGAGGTCCCATAAAATTGTCGAAATATGTTGATTTTAATTAGGGAACGGGTGCGTATATGTCAATTGATACGTATTTTAAACAAATAACGACACGATCATCATAATAGTGGTTTGTTATTTCTATCATATCAAAATCATCATCATCATCATCATCATAATCATCACCATAATACGGAACAAGACTTTTAGTCCCAATAACATTATTTGCAATGCTTGTTTACAAGTATATGTATCGTCATTCGATATTTACTTGTGAGTCATCTGAACATATTACTTGTCGTCGAACTCGTATTTTATATAATAGAAGAATGAGTCTATGTATATTTTGAATTGATCGAGTGTTGGAGCCTCAACAGCGAAGTCTGGCAGAGAGTTCCAGCTATTTACCATCCTCTGCGTGAAGAAATATTTTCCTATGGCCTTGTTAAGAATGGGCATCTGTAGCTTTTTATTATGTCCTCTTATTCTTCCTGGTGAATGTCTTTCTAATATGTCACAGGAATTGATATTGTAATGACCATTCAACAGTTTATATACCTCGATTAGATCTCCTCTAAATATCGATATTTTAAAGACATCATACTGAGTCTTACCATTCTGTCTCGGTAGCATAGAGTTTTGATTTGACGAACTAGTTTCCTTGCTTTTCTTTGTATTTCTCTAACACAATGCTTTGATATTTGTGATGTGGGCTCCATGCAGAGTTACAGTATTCGATGATAGTTCTGACCATGCTTTTGTAGAGCGATTGGAAAGTGTCGATGTCCAAGTTCGTGAAAGTTCTGTTGACTACGCCGATGATTTGAGAAGCTTTATTTTTTATGATATTGTATAGGAAGGCTAATCTGGCCGTGTCAAATTGAGCTATAGCGATGGGATTTCTCGCAGGACAACACATTTCGGGTTTTCGTGGGGTGTGTATTCGCTGGATGTTTTATAGTTGCAGTATGTAACTATTATGACCGCGTTAATTGCTTTCGATGTTTAGGTATGAACAATGGCTGGGCCATGCACTCTTGGCGGGAACACAATGCCTCCAATTTTTGATCCGCATTTAGAAACTTTCTGGTGTGATGAATGAGAAACCGGCAGTAATAAGTAGTAGTTTTTTGTAATAATTTAAAGGATTAGTTGTCTTAACGGAATTCTGAGGCGGTGTGGTGCATTCATGTAACCAATATATTTTATATTATAATTTATATTTATGGTTAATAATATTATCTTGAGGGCGTTACCATTTCTGATTATGGTTTTCTTGTAACTTTGTGATTACTAATCCTCGTTAACATCGTGGTGTGTGTGCTCAGGCCTAATTTCCTATATATTCATAAGCCATGCTTTTTTCCCAGTAAAATTCTTCAACTGATGACCATTTATGTCTACAAGTTTGACCAAATGAAGTAAAATATTGTTTTGCTAAACTAATTAGCGGTTTTGTATTGGCCATGTGGATGGGCAATGACACACCGGGCCGACCATGGTTCGGCCCGGTGTGCGAAAATTTTGAAATCTGAACAAGAAAATCGCAAAATCCTAACATCTAGACTAACCTCAAGCCTTCCTACTGTTGGAAATTTCAAACCCTACACCCCCATTTAGGTTGGAAAATTTCCAACTGATGACAATTCCAATGACAATGTTGACCAATTGTATGACAATATTGTTTTCTTAAATTAACTAGAAGTTTTTGACTGGCCACGGGGGAGGGACCAGGACACAAGCTTTCCAAGTGTTGGAAATTTCCAACCTGTCACCCCCCTAAGGTTGGAAAATTTCCAACTGATGTCCATTTCTGTCAAAAATTTTGACCAAAAATAGGAACATATGCAAATATTGGTCGAAAAACAATAAATTCCCCACAATAAATTGTTTTATAATCGAACTACAAAAACATTTTCAACCTATTGTTGGTGTGAAATTTCGTTGTGGCAGGTATGAAATTTCCAACTATTGAAAATATAGCTCTCTGCTGGGGGGGGGGGGGGGGTGGGGGGGGGGTGAGACACACCCCCCTCTAGCCACATCCCTGTGTGTGTGGTATTCATTGTTACCAATGTGGACACGTTACCAATGTGTTCCCATGACGAAACAAGTTTTCAACATGTGGTCAGAAGACATAAGTTACATCACGTTTTACTGTAAATCGTGTTGGTTCGACAGCAACGGTGACTATGATGTGTTAAAAGCATTAAATATGTTAGTAATTAGCGTTTGTTTCACTGCTGTGAGAACATTTTACATATAATAATATTTGCTTTTGAAAAGAGCGTTCCGTGTTAGTCTATTCCTGATATGGTATAAATAGCGTTTGTTTCACTACTGTTTCAATAAAATCTCCCAAAACGAGTGCCTCAATATCTTGGTTTCCCCATCCCCACCTGCCCATGTATGCATAATTTATTTTAATACACGTTTCTTTCAGCTCGCTGCTATATATGTATATTTATAAGACTGTGCTCTATTTTTCGTCTGTTGCTGTTCTACTTTTCTCATGTTACTTGTTTGAATTATACCAATATAAAATTTCGAAAACAAAAATCCAACTCTTGATTTTTTCATTCAGTTCACAATTCAGTCAAATTCCCTTCTACTTCACTGTAGGTGAATGTCCCAACTCAAAATTGCATGTTTTTCTTTGACTTTTGTGAGTGTGAGCCGATATCGTAATACACACCGAATTAAATACCAAGGATAAATTCCATAATTGTAAGCGATGCAAAGCAAAATCGCTCACAAATTTCGAGTTTGGACCTTCGCCAACAGTGCAGTTATTAAGATTATTAAGAACAGATCTCGATAATAGCAACCAAAAGCGCGCGAAGGGCACGTTGGTGCTTATACCTTAGGCACATGTTCGAATGGTGACGTCATGTGTTTTTCTATATTTACGTGCGCTCGCGCAACAGTATGGCGATCAGTCAGATTCGTAGGTTCGTACGTTTGTGTCACCCTACCGATTTCACTCCATGATGTCACCCTTACGCAGTACATGCCGGCGACGTTACGGAGTAGATTATAGAGTTGACGCCCTTGGCACTGACTTCCGTTACTAGCTCGTTGCTATATAAACAAACCAGCGATGTGTCTTTTGTCGAAAATTGACAGTTAGTACATTCGCCCTGTATACATGTACTTTCAGAAAATACAAAACACCACAACGTTATTCCCCACCAATGTCAGTGTCTCGATATCATTTGACCAAATTTCTTGACATGAAACCGCGACAGACACGGTGTGAAATACATCGCATTGAGTAAACAATTTCCCATTGTTTCAATTCAACTTCAAGATCGCGGTAAAATCAAAACCGCAATTTGTAAGTGGTAAACATCTGAAAAAGACATCAGGTACATGCAGAAACTAATTGTTGTGCATATTTATTTCTATTTGAGGTGGCAATTTTTCATGCTTATCAGTATTTTTAACGATAAGAGCGATGGTAATTGGGGGACTATATTTTATCAAGCGCATTAAATTTAAAATAAAAAGTCGTGTTTTCTATGGCCGCACATTTCGTTGATAATTACGAGCCATTTGTTTGTCTAAATAACATTTTTTAAGTTCGAAGAGCATTAGAATGGGGATAACAGTCTGGTGTTTTTTGATTTCGGAAAGGTACATGGCGAATATACTGTGGCAAATACCCGTTAATTGGCCCCGGCTCCGCCGTCGCCCATTAACTAAATTTGACACAGTATATTCGCCATGTACCCTTCCGAAGTCACAAAACACCACACTGTTATCCCTTAAATATAATTATTGAAGATTGTAATTGTCTTTTTTTGCTAACATTAAATTAAATTAAATAATTTAAGTAAAATACAGTGAAATTATTTTTTTAATTATTTTTTATTACATTTTTGCGCACGTTGGCATCTCTCTGAGTGCATTCTAGTTTCTATAGCGATGAGCCAAATTCTGTTGGCGTGTACGCTTTTTTTTAATTTGACACGTGACTTTAGTTAGTATCTGTCTGGAGATTGTTAAATTGCGGAATCGGCAGTCGACCAACTAGACGAAAATAAAATTGTCAACTTCACAACTTCCGAAGATTATTAGTTTCATTTAGACCAATTTTGTTAATTATCTTAATGAAAAACAGAGAAGACGTCATGGTACGGTTCATGACGTCATTTACGTCATGTTGGCTTGTCGGGTCAGAATCGAGACAAGATTGCACGATCCATGACAATACTTGTCATGTCATCTCCACCGGGACAATTGTGCACATGCTGTTACATAAATTGTGACCCGCCATATCAAAACCATATCGGGATTTCTAATACTGAGTAAATACATAAAAAAAAATATATATATATATAGGACAAATTATGAATTTTTATTTTGAAACATTTGTATATAGTTCTACACTGTCGACTTAAAGTAGCATAACGTGAAGTTTGTGTCTATTACTATGCTTTTGTAATTTGGACATATAGTGGTGTATGTTTATTCAGAATTTAGCTAATTTGTCTTTAAATGCGATTATCTCGGATTATCTCTTTTGACACTGACATTCAAAATCCTATAACTTTGGACCGCAACAACTAGATATGTCAAATGTACGTGTACGCGAAGAGAAATAATGTCCGCAAGAAACAACAGTAATTGTTTGCATGCCGTAAATTGTGAGAAAGAGATGTTATATTTGTGAGCAGATAACTGTAATTAGGTAACGTGTACCCAATACAATATCTTGTTTTAGCCCAATACTTGTTTGAACATGATTTTGGCGTTAGATATGCACATGTAAAACTACTCCGCAAATATGTAGAGAACCTGGGCCATCGCGATGTGAGTTATAGTTGATTTTTTTTTAGCATCCCCAAGTGGATGTCAGGGGCTCCATATTTTAAAAGTTACGACGAATTTTTATGAGTATTAGTATGTAAAATTGTTGTGGAAATGAATAGTTTTCCCCACCAACTGACAAATAACGAGTAATTTCCCAATAACATTTGAAATTCTGACGATAAACTGACCCGATTTTGGGACATATATTACTAACCTTCACTTGCGCGCCCATTGCTCCTTCTTTTGTAATGATTCGAGGTAACACGTGGCAGAAAAGAATCGGAAACTTAGCTTGGTAGAGAATGTCAATATTGCTCGGTAGAGAACCAAATCGCCAGGAGTAGTCCCCCCACAGTGATATTAACTAAGAAATATATTCCTTACGTTATTTTTCGACTTTATAAGGTTCCCTATCAAAACTTCAAAAAGTTCCAAGGTTTTGTACTGGTGGAAAATGATCTCTACGGCGTAGAGTCGAGATTCATGCATGGCATGATCTAGATATATCTTGAAATGTTTTTTTTTTGTTATTTGCAACCTTTATGTCAGGGGTGGGGTGGTTCTATGGGGTATTTGAGACGGGCCATCCACTTATGGGGTCAAATTTGTCGAAAGAGACATTCATTCGAATAGGGAATAATGTCATGGTCGTATATACCTATAATTTATTCGGAAAAAAATCACACTTTCCCGACGTATCCAGGGGCCTGTACTATAGATTTACAATTGCCGTGTTTGAACAGGTGTACAAGGTTATGGGAGGTACACAGGAAGCGTGAAGTGCAATATACCACTGTATTGTAATATAGTAGATTATACCTGTGTGCTCATTACCGATGGGTGATTGCATGGGTTTGATCAGAATGGTATTCAATATAATACTCCAGCGATTTTACGTGACAACCCAACTAGAAATTGAAATACATCTTAAAACTTGAATTGTTGGAACAGACGATAACCATTGATGACATATAACACAATACACGAACGGTTGTGGCGTACTCACTGAGCAATTATTTAAAGGATACCGATTACCACAAAAACAATTGAACACGGATTACCCATGCACTAGCGATAACGTATCTAGGAGTGTCTCCGATGAATATTTTTTTTCATTGGTCAATCAAGTCACGTGTGGTAAACCTATTATTTTATTGGTCACCATGCATGTAAACGAGGCGTTACAAGAAGTCGCATTTTCACTGTAAGAATAAGAGTGGAGGTCTATGGTAATCGACACCTTCTGTGTGTCCCACATAACCTTGTATGCGTGTTCAAACACGGCAATTGTAAATCTATAGTACAGGTTAACACACCGTCATTTGTCCATGTTAATACAGCCACCAAACGGACAAAAGCATCTGATCTGAAAATATGGTTCACTTCGATCCGCATGCCATACATGAATAAAAATTATATCATGCACCACATATTTCCATACATATTTAGGACATTTAGAAGAGAACGTACCATTTGTATTAAAGTATAGTATGAGGACATCATATAAATCATATTTCATAAGAATGGCGTATGTTTCTACAAAGATGCATTTCGAGCAATGTTGACCTAGAATCATTTGAGAAAGTCTGAGATTTGAAAAGCTGACTACATTTGTGACATATTTGAAAAGCTCACTAGATTTGTGAAAGATTTCAAAAGCTGACTACGATTTCATTTAATTGGCGCCTCAGTCTTACATAATAATGCATAAACTAGAGGTCCATGCAGTATTCAAAGTTTCCTTCGACGTAAACCATCTATTCTCCTGTTTATGTTTAGGTGCAGTGAAGCAAATGTGACCCGCCATATCAAATCCAGTCGTAAGTCGGGATTTTTTTTACCCTGTGCCAATGCATTCTCTTATATATGCGAGTCGACCATATGTCGCCTCGCATATATAAGAGAATGCATTGGCCTAACAATTTTTTACAATTTTAATAATTTTTTCTTGTATTCTTTGACAATTTTATAATTTCACCCATACCGAGCCCCAGACAAACATGAGCAGACGACACTCTTCTATATGCTTCTATATATGTGTGGGGAGCAGGCTCCCTGCAGGGTAATGGATGTTTTTTTTATTTTATGTCCTAAAAATTGTAAGAAACATTTATTTAAAAAAAATGATAAAAAATTGTTAGGCCAATGCATTCTCTTATTTATGCGAGGCGACATATGGTCGACTCGCATATATAAGAGAATGCATTGACACAGGGTAAAAAAATCCCGACTTACGACTGGATTTTATATGGCGGGTCACAAATACGTCTGCGAACGAGTTTAGTATTTTTTGTCCCCCGATTTTTTTTTTGGGAGACCATTAAAATAGCCGGTGTGTGTGTCCGCCCGTCCGTCCGTCGATTCGTCGGGTTTCCCGTGCGTCTGTCTGTGCGGTAAGATTCCGGATGAGAACTTTATTTTGGATCAAAACAAAATTTGCTATGTGAGTTTATGAGCTGGAAATACAAGTCAAGTTCGGTCCGGAGTTATAGCCCCTTTTTCGACTTCGAATTTGTCGTTTTGAGGTTTCCGGATGATAAATTTAGTTTGTGTGATCGGATCTGAACCAAGTTTGGAATGTGAGAGTTTATGAGCTCCAAATACAGGTCAAGTTCGAATATGGGTTCGGTCCGCCCATTTTGCCGGAGTTATGGTCCTTGTCGACTTTGACGATTATTTTGGTTTCCGGGTGATAACCTAAAATTTTGGGATAATGCTGTTATCCCAACAGATTTCACTAGATGATTTAATACATCGAAGGTAACTTAGAATATATGTAGGCTCATGTGAGTTGTTGTGATATCTGGACAGGTAGACATGTGCTTTAAAGATACGGTTAGCGTTGGCGGTATATTGCTGTTAAAATAGTCACATCCGTTAAACTGCCATAAACAGAAAGAATTTTAAATTATATATAATTTTGTTCTTATAGCAATAATAAATTTCGCGTAAATTGCATGTTATTGTCACGTTAGTACTCTGTGTTATATAACAACCGCAATGTTATGTAAACAAACAGTACGTAAGGTGTATTCGATAAACTAGAAATGGTTAGAAATGCCTCCAAGTTGTTTATATACAACATACCGGTATAGCGCTCACTAATCCTCGCCTCTCAAAATTCCGGTGTTGAATGGTTCACTGTGAATCGCTCTCTTTAAAAAATCGGCACGGTGTTGAGTTTTTTGCTTATCGCACACTTTAACAAACTCTCACTCACACATAGTCTGTTTTGTGGATAATATCACATTCATACTATCATTATAGTATAGTATTAGTATATTCTTGAGCAAATTACATAATTTGGTTACTGCTAATTCTAAATTAATACATACAACAAAGGCCACTGGTGCCTTTAACTTAGACTACAAAATTTAGTCAAATTTAGCTGAAATCAGAATATTTTATCTCTTCGGTGACTTCAGGACACGATCACGCCGGGAACATGTCTCTATTCCGAAGGTTCGCTATTCCGAAGGTTCACTATTCCGAAGGTTCACTATTCCGAAGGTTCACTATTCCGAAGGTTCGCTATTCCGAATGTTTTCTATTCCGAAGGTTCTCTTTTCCGAAGATTTTTTAATTTTAATGGTTAATTCTATATTCTAAAGTATTGAGAGTGTTCTTTATAACGAAGACTCTTTTAATGAAGGAAATAACATAAAACATTGATATAATAAATGTGATCGACTTTTTTCTTCGCGGGTTTCCTTGAGATTAAATGTCATTACGTATGACGTTATTTCCCAAAACATATTCATGTCAGGGAGCACACACAATTGCTATGTTTCCATACGATTTAATGTCATCACGTATATATATGACGTTATATATCTCAATAATCGTAGAGGCAAGAATACGCCAGCTAAAGGCGGATTAAAACAGTGGGGCTATAACTCTTAATGAGTACTGCGTAGCAGAATGTCGTTGAATAGACGGGTATGGGATGAACCTAACTGCAATTGTGAATTTGTATTGAATTTTAAGGCCCACTTAATTTTTGAGTCACCGACTATTTTTTTATAGTGCCTTGATATCAGGTTTTAATAACAATCTGTGCCATAAAATATGATTAAAACACTATAGTTCATCACCATTTGAAACGTCTGTATCAGAAGATGTCCATAGAGAAATAGAAAACAGCTTAAATCATAAAAAGATCGCCCCGTTATGGCTCCCAGAATGCAACATAATCCAACCTAATGTATTTTCAATTGAAGGGGAATAACACTATCTTTAAAATATAGAGTTATTCCCCCTCCATTGCAAATAATACACTTTGCGCAACAAAACCAGACGAACCTTAAGCACAAAAACACGTCGTTAACTCAACAAAAACAACATGTTCACAGTTTATTACACCGGATAAGCTGATAATACAGTGTGAGAGAGCTTCCTATTTCCAATGGTATATATGTTATATATGTGATCTGGGTGTTCGAAAATTAAGTGGGCCTTTAATGTTGATGTTTCTTTCAAATACAGATAGCCAGTTCGGAAAATCTATATCTCTTACATGTAGTTTATTTCAGTCATCGTGTTTTCAACTTTCCATAATAAACGATAAACTGATACTGTCTTCTTGCTATTAATAACGGACATCTGGAACAATTTGGGAATTAGAAGTGGGTGTATATATGTACTATATGTGAATACTAGCGTAATAGTTATTTCATTCCTCGTGTTTTTTTTTGTGGTGGGGTGCAAATTTTCATTCATTTCTGGTTAAATACGCCCAGAATAGAAAACCTTCGGAATAGCGAACATTCGGAATAGCGAACATTCGGATTAATGAACCTTCGGAATAATGAACCTTCGGAATAGCGAACCTTCGGAATAATAAACCTTCGGAATAGAGAACCCTACCCGATCACGCCATGCATGGAATATATACAGTAGAGTAGTTTAAATGGCATGGTATATTGTAGAGTTACTCAGTTAGAATGTCTAATTCTCAATTTGAAGTACAAAAAAAAAATTCATTATCCTTCATAACCAAGGTATGCTATAGTATTATAACAGCACATGTTTACCCTCACAGTATGAGAGATATGATTGAATTATGTAAAAAGTGGTTTAAAAAACAACCAATTTGTTATGTAGGTCACTAGAGAGTTTGACAGGAAGTATTTGCAAAACAAACACTGCATTATCTAGCATAGTATCCCAACTAGGATCTACACTCGCTCTACTATCTCAAAACTATCCCAACCCCATTGTCTATAAAAATGTATGTATCATTTCCTATATGTGTTATTGAAATAAGACAAATAAATATGTTTAAACTATCTCAAATCATGGACGACTGAGAGAAAATAAATAAAACATTTTTCATTACATATTTTAGTGGTGGCCAATTAGCAGAAGTATTTTTTTGTCATGTGAAGGACCAAAAACAATATAAAACAACATAAATATTATCCAATCACATTTGCAATAATCTGACACACATAAACACTCAATACTGAGTAATTTCAGACATTATGTTGTTTTTTTGGTTGACTTTTCTTCCAAAAGAATAGTTATGCAAATGGCTACCAAAAAACTACAACAAAAAAGAAGATTTTCTGATTTATGTTCTTGCAGACAGTCATGATTTCAGATCGTAGACGGAATGTAGACTTTAGTTGGTATAATAAGATAGATAATGCATTGGTTTTTTTTTTGCAAATAATTCCTATTTTTCAATACATAATTCAAACATATCTCTCATATTGTGAGGGTAAATATGTGTTGTTATAATACAAAAGCATACATTGATTATGAAGGATAATGATTTTTTTCCCTTCAAATTGATATTTAGAAATTGAGATTTTTTTTAAATTCAAGAAAGGGGCGCCTCATTAACACTGTTAATGGGAACATGCCGCTGTTGGGGCAACACATACGCTGCCGCGCAGCATGCCTGTTGTTAGCACAGGGTTGAATTACTGTACAATTTAATATCTCATCCAAGTTTATTAAATTGTTTAAACATACATAATCAGATTTAACGCCCACTAAATTACTATTTCTTTGGCTTCGGGGGTAAAACATATTTGAGTTGAGTCGACGAACCCACCAAAGCTCAGAGTTATCAAATTTCGATACACGGAATTACTATGTGTTTACATTTGTGATAACACGTGTTTGGGAAATCCAATTTGAACTAGGAATCACCATATATGGAAACTGTAAACCACACTCGCTCATCGTCTAACTGCCAAGAAAATCCGTTATTATAGGACTTTTTCGGCAAATATGATATCGTGATTGGTATTGTTGTGTGAGTATTTGTATGTAATAAATAAATCGGCTTTTGGTGAATTTCCGTTCCTTTTGTAACTAGATGATACGGGGACCATCGAATCGGTTTATGTATCTTTAAAGGTACTCAATCCGATCACACGGTCCCATATCATCAAGATTCTTTCTTCAAAATACGCTTTGTCAATTATGGTATCAAATTTCCCAAAACTTGTTATTGATCAACATTTTGTTCAACGAAATATGGCCGTATTATCACTTGAGTATCAACAAATTTGGCCGTATTGCCACTTGATTGTAGAGATATCCATCTTCATCCGCAATTTTGTCCGAGACTGTCCATTTGATGACGTTTTTCTGGGCCACTAATAATTGCACATCTCGAGAAATTACAAACTTCAAAAATCGATATATGATCACTCTGAGCTTTGATGGGTGGGTTCCTCGACTCGAATCAAATATTTTTTTTACCCCGAAGCCAAAGAAATAGAAATTGAGGAGCGTTATTCGGATAATGCATCTTTAATCTAAAATCTAAAAGTTATTGCAGTTCGTGACCTTTTTTTATCATTTCAAATTTTTGCTTTAAATCAATGATTTTTTAAAATCTTTATTTGTTTAAAATGTTACACAAAATATAGGTTGAAATTTGTATTTTCAAACCAGTTATTTGTGGGGAATATGTTCTTTTTAGACAAACAGTTGCTTTTTCCCCTACTTTTTTGTAAAACTTTTGCTCTGAATAGGCCATCGGTTGGTGTCAGGTTGGACATTTCCAACAGTTGGAAAACTTGAGAACCAGTTGGAAATTTCAAACCCGAATTGTGAATTGTGGGGGGAGGGGGGGGGGGGTGTATGTGCAAATGGAATTATGCGAACCTGGCAGTTTGGTTTAGTTCAAGTGTGGTGCATTTGGAAATTACGAGGTGGGTGGGGGGGGGGGGGGCTAGCCACGTCCCTGATCAGTGGAGGCACTGACCCATTATGCTATGCTCGTTGCTTCGTATATGCGCGTGTGTGTGTGTGTGAACTATTTATCATTTACATACGCACATGTCTACATAATGTTGGTGTACTGAGTAATATAATATATACACATATATATGCCACTGTGTTACAGTACATAAAGAGCGAGGCATAAGCAAAACACTCAGCACCGTGGCGATAATTTTGTGTGAGTGATTCACGGTGACTCAATCAACACCGAAAGCTTGATTACCGAGGATGAGCGAGGCACAAAGGTGATAGAAATTTTATCCTAACATCGCTATATACATGTATGTATTTAATTGCATATATAGGTCAACAATTTCCACAATGTGTCATTTTCGCGGTCATTAAAAGTGGGAACAAATCAAGATAATTATCAATTTTTAGTTAATACTGTTATAAAATAAACCGAAATTGCGTAACATATTCTAAGATGTCGGTGGTTCGCGGTGATTATCAGTGATTCTTGGCGGTGATTCTCAGTGGTTCGCGGTGATTCTTGGCGGTGTTTTGCGGAGATTGTCAGTCGTTCGCGGTGATTATCAGTGATGCTTGGCGGTGTTTCATGGTGATTCTCAGTGATTCTTCGCGGTGATTCTCAGTGATTATTGTGCCGTGTTTTGCTGCGATTCTCAGTGATTCCTGGTGCTGTTTTGCGGCGATTCTCAGTGTTTCGCGGTGATCCTCAGTGGTTCGCGGTGATTATCAGTGGTTCGATGTGATTCTCAGTTATTCTTGGCGATGTTTTGCGGAGATTCTCAGTGGTTCGCGGTGATTCTCAGTGATTCGTGGTGATTCTCAGTGATGCTTGGCGGTGTTTTGCCGCGATTCTCAGTCGTTCGCGGTGATTCTCAGTCGTTCGCGGTGATTCTCAGTGATGCTTGGCGGTGTTTCGCGGTGATTCTCAGTGATTCTTGGCGGTGTTTTGCCGTGATTCTCAGTCGTTCGCGGTGATTCTCAGTCGTTCGCGGTGATTCTCAGTGATGCTTGGCGCTGTTTTGCGGCGATTCTCAGTCGTTCCCGGTGATTCTCACTCGTTCGCGGTGATTTATCAGTGGTTCGCGGTGATTCTCAGTGAATTCTGGTGGTGTTTTGCGGCGATTCTCATTGGTTCGCGGCGATTCTCAGTGATTCTTGGCGGTGTTTTGCGGCGATTCTCAGTGGTTCGAGGTGATTATCAGTGAACCTTGGCGGGGTTTTGGTGCGATTCTCAGTGGGTCGAGGTGATTCTCAGTGAACCTTGGCGGGGTTTTGGTGCGATTCTCAGTGGTTCGAGGTGATTCTCAGTGAACCTTGGCGATTATCAGTGGTTCGAGGTGATTGCTGGGTTGGTCAGTCTATACAGGATTTCTATTGATTAATCCGCACCATGGAAGTTCATCGTGGATCACAGCGGAACAATCACGGCGAATCCTGGTTATCACAGTAGGCTTAGTGCCCCCACCCAGGTATCGAGTGGTTTGCTTATTGCACACTCTTTGTGTACTGTATATACCAGTGTGTTATCAAAATGATCCACTAATTTCAATTGAATTATGCGTCGCCACGTGTGGCATAATTGGAGGTCGCAGTTCCAGTTATCACGAAATTTGGCCGTATTACCACTTGATTTTAGAGTTATCCATCTTCATCCGCAATACAGGTATATAAGTGGGTAACACATCTGTCCGGGTCAACGAAAATCACACCTAGCCCTCCGGAAGGACAACAAGAAGTCAGAATGGAGCACTGGCTGACGGACCTTACGGCATTTCCGGTTGTCAACACAAGCAGAGTGAAAGAAATAATGGCTTACAACCTATCCGTCATATAATTTCCCTACATAATGAAGGTGGTGCACAAATGTATGGATGTCAAAAGAAAGGGGAGGCCTAGGTTGTCTGCTAGGCATATTAAAGAAGATTCGAGGTTAAATATGATGATGACCAAGGTCCCAATTTCTCGCAGACAAATTGCTCCTCATTCTGATGACATGAATTTTGAGGTGGAAGCTGGATCCTGGAGGGGTTTATTGGAATTTTGAAAATAGTTCTAGAACGTACCCCACAAAAACAAGATTTCATTTAATGCCAAAAGTAGAATTTATAAATTTTTGAAAATTACCCCAAATGAGTTAAAGAGATGCCAAAATGTTTTGATAAGACCATCATCAGTTGCAGTTTGCTGACTATATGCCATACTAAGCGCATGTCACATAACGTTTCGACTCGTTGCCTGCCTCCACCCATGACAGTGTCGGGTGATTTGCTTATTGCACATTCTTTGTGTACTGTATATGGCAGTGTGTTATCAATATGATCCACTAAATTCAATTGAATTATGCGTCGCCACGTGTGGCATAATTGGAGGTCGCCGTTCCAGTGGAGTTGACAACTTGGCATTTTAAAATGCAGCCCTGGCTAATGTGTTAGGCAAACACTAGACAACAGAAAGACACAAAACATATACAACGCAGCAAGGTCTATTCTCTCAGACGGAACGTGAAAGTTGCAACAAAAAATATGGAACTTTTCAACAAAGTTTCTGAGACAGGGGTCGAACAAAAGAAGACACTGGATGCGTTGCTTGAAGAAATTGGCGGGTTTGGTCGCTATCAGAAGAAAAAATACTGTTTTCTTTTCATCGCGATTGTGTTTATGGGAATACACATGACTAGTTCTGTGTTCATCAGTGGTATCCCAAACTTCAGGTTTGTTTGTTGGAATACATATGACTAGCTCTGTGTCCATATGTGCTATTTCAAAACCTCGGGTTTGTTTGTTACATGACTAGCTGTGCGTTCATAAGTGCTATCCCAAACTTCAGGTTTGTATGCTGTTTCTCGGTTACGTTTGAATGAATCGCGCACCAAACGTATCTTTATGCCTAAAATACACTTACATATTAATGGGGAACAGTTTTGTTATTATGTCCCTTGTAGTCCAGGAGATATTGGTCGATCTACGTCGACCTCTGCACCTCCCCAGGACTCAACTTCACCCCACTAATTTTCTTCCTTAAGGTCTCCTCTAATTTGTTTCACTTGTTAACAAGAACAAAAAAAAGTGGCCGCAGAGACTCCAGACAAGATGGCGTCCATCATGGCGGCCATTTTTTTAAAATGCACCAGGTTTCTTTGATCGCCATTATAGTAAAGATGATAGCACACGCGGTCTTGTTTTCCGATCGATTCGTTATGCCAATGTAAAACCCTTACAAATTAGTGAAAATCCGACACCAGAATCCAATATGGCGGCCAAGATGGCCGCCGAAATGTGAAAATATGCTATTTTTCTGACATGTTACCACATTTCGTTTGTCTCTGTGGGAACGTGTTGGCATCTTTGCGTCATGTTATACATTTGTCATCTAGAGGAGTCATTGGCGACCACATGGGGTCCATAATATACATTCATTGCGGGATATTTTTGTCTGATATCACGTTTTCCCAAATGCCGGTATAATAGGTCAAAGCCGAATCTACGTTAATAACGCGATGTAATGTTTCGAATCAATGAATGTTATTGCTATTATAACAACACCCATGCATATATATGTGCAGGAGATACTCGAGCTAGGATTCCTCTTATACCTGAATTGAGGAATATTTACCCAAATCCAAGATGGCGGCGAAAATGGCCACCAGAAATAAACAATCGCCGAAAATCGCTGATTTTAACATCAGTAAGCATTATGGTCATGAAAACTCCACACCTGCTTACTATTGTGAGTTGGGAACACTTAGGCGAAGAACTTTCATTGTACCATATCCAAATAAAAGTCCCCTAAATCCAAAATGTCGCCTACAATGGCGGACAGATTTTGAAAAATCACCGAAATTCCCTCATATTTACATCATTGGGCATTAATGTCGAGAGAACTCCACCCATGCTTACAGTTGAGTTGGAAATACTGAGGTGAAGTAATTACATTACATCTCATGCAAGAAATTGTTTTCCAAATCGAAGATGGCGGCCAAAATGGCGACCGAAATTTGAAAACAAGTCTACATTCCTTTACTTTCTTACGATGGGCGTTATTGTTTCGCGATTTCTATCCACCATTACATGTTGATATGGAATAGTGACATGAAGTATTCATTAGGGTTTGGCAAGTGATACTCACAGCTAAGATCGCTGCTAAATTGGCGGCTAGAAATTGAAACTTTTGTCATAATATCGGTATGTATGGACGAAACTGTACATAAACCATCTACTAGTTCAACTTAAAGGTATCAAAACGCATAACATAGCTCGTATCCTTCTGGAAAGATGAAAAACCACAATTAATATCGCGATGTGGCATTTCGAAATCCATTCTCCACTTAGCGCCGATAATGGCCGTAGGCGTAGGTGCGCCGAATAGTTATATCAGAACAATTACCTGATAACAGATTCTGATTTGCCACGTCACGTCCATAATTATCTGGACCAGCTTCCATTTATTTGTCTGATAAATCTAGGTTGCTCACACCGACAAAGTATTCACCACTTCCTGGGAGTAGGGTTCCCTCTAATCTTAACGTTTCAAACAATTCATTTTCCGGTTTCTAGCTTACGATTTTAAATATTTGCTAAATATGATATGTGTGCGTCATCTTGAACTAGGAAGGCATATGACCGATGAGTATACAAGCTTACAGAAGGTCATCTCTATGTATGTGTCTCATACCCCATGAGGATAACGACATGTACACCTGGCGAACCAGTTACCTAGTCACTTTTCAATAGATGGTTCGTCAACTCACAAACTCAGCGAACGCATTGGCATATGTAGACAACTTCGACAGTGTTTCGAAAGTTGCTAGCTGTCTCATTCCATTGGAGAGCTGTCTATCTGCTAAGGAGAAGACCATAGTGTACAGACTACCCACACGTAATGACCATGATCCGAAGAAACTGTGTGACGCCCCGGAGTTGTCTTTTCGAATATCTCCCAGCAGAGAACAATGCGTGCGGTGTTAGTTTGTGGACATGCGCCATGATAGTGGGAATGAAATAGCCACGGTAAACACCAACCCTACACCTGGTGCATGTCATGCGTATCGGGTTTTTTTGGTGTGGTAAGATTGTATTTCCACATCCGTTTCGAAGCCTTTCTGATTCAACTACGTACATTTTTGTCTGGATAATACTATGCTATGGCCTCCCTCAAAACAGTCGGATGGACTAAAGGATAATGTCTTTAAAGCATGAATGTATGCGGTTTTTTTATCCTCTCTCAGGGTTAGTGTCCGTATGTGGGCGGTATTATTAAAGAAAATGTCAGGAACTGTGGTGCATTTATTTCACTATGTATTTAAAGAACAATTTACAGTCTCGATGGCAATGGCTGTGGACGTTGGGGAACGCGACCTTATAGCTTTATATATATAACTTAAGAATATAGTAGTTAATGTCTCATGCAGAAAAATGGTCGCAATGGTGATGTTACTAAGAAATCACTTGGTGTACCAACGTTTGTTGAACTGAATGCAAGAGCTCATCAACGTAACGTTCCTCTAGATGTTCTTCGAGTTGAACATTTCACCCTTTTGTTAATGGCAATTGTACTTCCTTGAACCATACCACCAGCCTGAGTATGACATATCAACCAACTATCAATGGTATCGCCTTTAAGACTACACACCAGTCTTGGTGGGGCTTATACAGCAGTAGCCAATGGCACACGCCTGGTCCAGTTGTTTAAGAACGGCTTCCAAACGAATGGGAACATACAGTCTTAGCATACAAGGAAAGCAAAGCCACTCACGAGATCCGGTCTGAATCTAAAACTTAACAAAATAAGGGGCGGTGCAGTCATGGTCCAATTTCATTTCCAGTATCATGACACATACCCACAAACTAGCACCGTGTGTATTGTTATCATCTGCTTGGATCTGTTCGGTGAGACGATTGCTGGACGCCAACAAGCTTGTTCTTATGATCATGTTCAAGGAGTTTGGGTATATTATGCATTATGGTCTTCTACGCCTTAGCAGAAATGCATCCGTCAAATGTCGGGCTTTCAACATTCGAAGCCATATACAGAAGTTGTCCGGGTACGTCAGTGCATTAGATGAGTATGTGAATTGATGAACCATATATTGAGAAGTAGCTGTTTGGGAAGATCACCAGGTGTACACGTTCCTTCTGAAAGCTAGTATACGCATCGACCGAATACCTTTCTAGTGTATCGCACAAGATGACGCCTATACCCCATATGTAGCATCTGAATTATACCATAATATATACCACGAATGAAGCTCGCTAAGAATTCCAAGCTTTCGAAACAAACACGAGAGCTGGACACCGGCATATGTATTGTTTGAAACATTCCGATTAGTGGGACCCTTCTACAAAGAAGTGTAGTAAACTGTTGTGAGCGAGATAGATTAATCTGACGAAGAGACGGAAACGGGTCTAGATAATGCTGAATGTGGCAATTCAGAATAAGCTCAGGTACTGTTGTTTTGATTTTTGGAAGTCATAATATGACTATTCGGCGCACCTATATACGGTTACGGTCAGTATGAGGCCTTAGTGGAGAATGGATTTTGAAATGCCACATCGCGATTGTGGGTTTTCATCCTTCCAAAAGGCTACGACTTACGTTGGAACTAATAGATGCCTTATATTATGTACCGTTTCGTCTATACAAATCGATATTATGACAAAAAGTTGAAATTAGTATGTGATAATATCGGCTTCTTTTCAATTTATGACCGCCAGTTTGGCCGCCATATTGACTGTGAGTATCACTTGCCAAACCCTAATGAATAATTCATACATATCGACATGTAATGGTGGGTAGAAATCGCGAAACAATAACGCCCATCCTAAGAAAGTAAAGGAATGTAGGCGTGTTTTCAAATTTCGGTCGCCATTTTGGCCGCCATCTACGATTTGGAAAACCATTTCTTGCATGAGATGTAAGGTAATTACTTCACCTCAGTATTTCCAACTCAACTGTAAGCATGGATGGAGTTGTCTCGACAACAATGCCCAATGATGTAAATATGAGGGAATTTCGGTGATTTTTCAAAATCTGTCCGCCATTGTGAGCGCCATTTTGGATTTAGGGGACTTTTATTTGGATATGGTACAAGGAAAGTTCTTCGCCTAAATGTTCAAAACTTACAATAGTAAGCAGGTGTGGAGTTGTCATGACAATAATGCTCACTGATGTTAAAATCAGCGATTTTCAGCGATTTGTCTATTTCTGGTGGTCATTTTGGCCGCCATCTTGGATTTGGGTAAATATTCCTCAACTCAGGTATAAGAAGAATCCTAGCTCGAGTATCTCCTGGACATATATATGCATGGGTGTTGTTATAATAGCAATAACATTCATTGATTCGAAACATTACATCGCGTTATTAACGTAGATTCGGCTTTGACCTATTATACCGGCATTTGGGAAAAACGTGATATCGGACAAAAATATCCCTCAATGAATGTATATTATTATCCACCCCTTAACTAACACCATTTCCGATTGGGCAAAAGCCGCCACGTGATAGTCCGGAAAAAGTCATATTGGACTCCCGAATGTCATATTGGACTCCCAAGTGTGCAATGTGACTTTTTTATCGGGACTCTGTGACGTCACGAATTAACTTTTGCGAAATGAATCGGTGAAATTGTGATGCGCGCGCAACACTGGTGGATTAGCAGATGTTTCACTTCCGCATTGAGTGTTGTTTTTCATTTCCGTGTTTTCTGTTCCAAATTATGCTTTCTGATGATCAATACAGGCTTTAATAGAGAATTAAGTGCCGACAAATACCAAAAGTAACCACAAAAGTTTTATTCCCCAAATTTGGATAAACATACAGATGGATAATAAAAATGTCATTATACAATGTTGTGTACAGTATGAGTTTTTCTTGTACTCGTCCAGGTTGTGGTGAAAAGTCATATTGGACTCGACACTGCGTGTCTCGTCCAATATGACTTTTCACCACAACCTGGACTCGTACAAGAAAAACACATACTGTACACAACATTGTATAATAACTTTATATTATGTATTCGCCAATGACTCCTCTATACGATAAATGTATAATATGACGCAAAGATGCCAACATTTTCCCACAGAGGCAAACGAAAGGTGGTAACATGCCAGAAAAATAGAATATTTTCACATTTCGGCGGCCATCTTGGCCGCCATATTGGATTCTGGTGTCGGATTTTTGGCTAATTTGTAAAGGGTTGTATATTGGCATAACGAATCGAGCGGAAAACAAGACCGCATGTGCTATCATCTTTACTATAATGGCGATCAAAGAGACCTGGTGCATATAAAATCATATATACATGTACTATTAGATTGACCATTTCCCATGTTACACCTCGCAAACCAATGGAATTTTAATTTATCCCCAAATGATAGATAGTGTAAATCATGAATAAATTATCTGATATTGTGTCTATATCTTTCGGCATTATACATGTACCATAAAAGGAATATATAGAAGGCGAAATCAATACGTGTATGTTTAGTCGGTGTTGGCGACGACAGAGCGAAAGGTATGTAAAATCGAATATCGACTACATATACAGTGGTGATCTCACAATTTGTTTTCATTGAGTTTCCAATGATCATTAGCCCTTCCATGACTGGAGCTTCTTTAAATCGTTGGGGTGACCACTAAATGGAAGCAGTCGAATTTTTCCGAATTTCTGTAAAAACATGGTCCCAAGCAGCCATTTAAAAATAAAATTTTAATTTGAAGCCATCTCATACCGTGGAGCCCATATTATATTGGAGGAATCTTTGAATGAAAAAAAAAATCATCTATTCATTGTACAATCCCCTCACTCCAACTTTTTGACTTCCCTTATTATTTTTCTATTGACTGCTCAGAATAAAATTAAGCTCTCCCCCAAGTCGAGTTACAATGTCATTGAAGCTTTCATTTTGTATAAAGTCGATAGATGTGCCGAAACAGAGTATCTTTTTCTTTATCTCACATAAATGACCATGTTCGGCAAAAATGCAGGACTTACCAACATCCGAGTAGAGCGACGCTGAATCTAAGTGTGAGCAATGAGCTCAAACTGCGTCTGCCACCGCCGTGCACGAGGGGCGCACCATGCAATGGCCATGAAGATTCTAATAGCGTTACGTTTTAGAATCATTGCCATGCATGTACATGCGGCAGATGTATATTTTTCATATGAGTTATTACTCGTACGTCTTGGTTTTCAGATGTAAGCTCACGGGAAACGAATCTCTAATACTAAATGTCTCAGAAAAACTTTCAAAACAAGAAAGGCAGTGCAAGAAATATGTATTCCAGTACCGAGAGGGTGGCAACAATCAGTACCCAGAGGGTGCCAATAATCACTCACACAATCCATTCCTTCAACTGCAGGACTGTTCCGGATGGGATTACGACCACTCAACATTCAAATCAACTGCCGTTACCGAGGTATTATTTACATTTTACAGCCCATATGTTACACCACTAAATACTGTCCGTTGATTGGTCAATTGCCAATTGTGTCACCAGTTTCATATCCCAATAATACAGACGTAACAAGATGTCGCAAATTGTTGACATGACATAAAAGCGGTCGGCAGAAGAATTGGGCAAGCTTTTAAAATTTCTACATGATTTAACTTACCTGGCAGCAGGTGTGGAATAAACAGAACACTACTTGTATCATAATTTCAAATTTCAAATCAACAAACAATTCGAGCACCAATCTCCTGAAATATATAAATATACCACTGCGCCATTCGATAACTTAATTGATATTAGGATCCGCGTAGTTTTGTATATTTATTAATTAATCACGCAAATAATCCACAGTTTACAACAAATAACGAGTTTCTGTTATGGGACATATGCCTATATGTGCCTCTTCCGATGTATGTGGATAGTAAGGAGGTGTCACTGTCATAGAGGAGGGGCTATGTATTAAACGGCCTTTGTTTAAATGTACACAATCCGAATCGATGGCCCCATATCATCAGATTCCACAACAACAACAACATTTCTTGAAATGCCGCTTAATTGCAGTTATCAGAATCGATTAATTGAGAAAAGATAATGCTAACCACTGTCAACTATAGTATAAAATTACCCCAAAAGTATTATATATAAACATTTTGTTCAAAGCAATTTTGTATCGAGAGCATGTCGGTCGGCATTCCGTCGCATCGGTGATACAATGTTCTATATCCATTTTTAGATTTTTGTTGGGAAACTCGATTTGAAAATTTGACCACCTGTGTTTCGTATAATTATGTCTGCTTTATTTTCACCTTATTATTCTTTTCATTTGATCCTAGGAAAGGAAAAACTAATCTGTTTAAATTGTCTTACTTTACGTGTCAGTATTATTCTTGTAATTCGTTGATATGTGTTTGGAGATAGAACACTTTTCTAACAAAAAATTACCTTTTTCATGAGTGCTAAAGTAGTATTTAGGTTTTTAAATCATTCAAAAGTACAAAACTTGCACATTATGTCATTTGCTGTGCTATTTTAACCTAAGAATTTATATAGAATTAAGATTTTCACATAATATAAGAGTACGAAAGCACTTCCAGTCATGCATATTGACATTGCCTACTATTTTCGGTTCGAGATAGAACACTATAGCACTGAAATTTATACTATCACGTGGTACAAAATAAATCAATTCTTGATCCACAGTGGAGATAGAACACTGCAGTACAGACATAAAAACTAATTCGGGAGATGGAACATATTTGCATAGCCTCTCATTCGTATCTCGTGTATTCTCTACTCAATATCTTGTGTTTTTCGACCAGAAGATACCGCGCCAAATCGAACCGTACCGTCATCTCATTTTCCAACCAAAATGGATATAGAACATTTTAGCACAGAGGCGACGATTCGTCGAATATTTGCCAGACCGTCAAATATTCCAGGTGGCGAAAAATAATAGATTTCAAAAATCGATATCTGATAACACTGAGCTTTGATGGGTGGGATCCTAGACATGAATCAAATATGTGACCCGCCATATCAAATCCAGTCGGAAGTCGGGATTTTTTCACCCTGTGCCAATGCATTCTCTTATATATGCGAGTCGACCATAGGTCGCCTCGCATATATAAGAGAATGCATTGGCCTAACAATTTTTTACAATTTTAATAATTTGTTCTTGTATTCTTTAACAATTTTATAATTTCACCCATACAGAGCCCCAGACAAACATGATCAGACGACACTCTTCTGTGTGCTTCTTCTGTGGGGCTCCCTGCAGGGTAATGGATGTTTTTTTATTTTATGTCCTAAAAATTGTAAGAAACATTTATTTAAAAAACATGATAAAAAATTGTTAAGCCAATGCATTCTCTTATATATGCGAGGCGACATATGGTCGACTCGCATATATAAGAGAATGCATTGGCACAGGGTAAAAAAATCCCGACTTCCGACTGGATTTGATATGGCGGGTCACATATGTTTTACCCCCGAAGCCAAATAAATAGTAATTTAGGAGCGTTAAATGGGATTGTGCATCTTTAATATATCTTATAAAGGGTTCATGAACGGTATCGGGGGCCAAATTGGCCAATGACCAATTATTTTGGACAAAATATTTAAAGGCTATAATAGTCAGAAATAACCTGTCAAATTATCATCAGATCTCCATGAAACCCTTAAGTCAGCAGTTTATCGCCTGTGCATGTGCCGTATGAATAACAATTTAGCAGCGTAAACAATATACGCGTTTCCATCTCATATATATTTTGAAGACCTCTGTCTGTATGTTTGTTTGTCTGTCTGTCTGTCTGTCATTAATACAAATCTACGATTCTCGACCGATCGGGACGAAACTTGGTATGTGTGTGTAGTTTGACCAGGCGGTGAACGTTGTCGTATTGGCGAGCCCGTGCGGCGCCCGCTTCGCGCATGCGCAGACGAGATCTCGGAAACGGGTGGAGCTATCGACTTGAAATTTGCTATGTGAATGTATCTTGCCCCGGATACGAATTTTATCGGGTCGCCGAGCCCGTGCGACACCAGCTTCGCGCATGCGCAGACGAGATCTCGGAAACGGGTGGAGCTATCGACTTGAAATTTGCTATGTGAATGTATCTTGCCCCGGATACGAATTTTATCGGGTCGTCGAGTCCGTGCGACGCCAGCTTCGCGCATGCGCAGACCAGATCTCGGAAACGGGTAGAGCTATCGACTTGAAATTTTGTTTTTTAATAGCCCGGACAACGTCGGGCTCATCGGCTAGTCTATTATATATTTTGGAAGATCTGTGTGTGTGTGTGTCTGTCTGTGTGTGTGTTCGCGATGGACTCGATAACGGCCGACCCGATTTCGATGAAACTTGGTATGTGGGGGTTTTTTCTGTCGGGAAGTGGCATAGGCCTATTAATTTTCAGATCCGAGCTCAACTTTTCACGTGCCGAGGTCAAATCTGTTTTTACGCCGTTTTGCGCTAATATATTTCAGTTCGGTGCTCACAAATCGATTCGATATAGCGCGAATAATAAATTGCCAGTCATATAATTTGCACGGTTAGAATCTGTGGCGCTTCATCTTTCCAATGATGCATCACACGCCTGTGTACGTTTAAAGTTTCTACCTTAATTATCGGGAAGAACGCAGGACCATGCTTCGCTCATCGAAAAACATTGCGTAAATATATTACGCCATCAACAGATCGTGACGTGATCGCGTTAACTCTTAACCGGCCGATGTCGCGTTAACTCATCACCGGCCGAGGTATCCGCAAATGACATTGGGCTATATATCTCAGAAACGGGTGGAGCTATCGACTTGAAATTTGGTATGTGAATGTATCTTGCCCCGGATACGAATTTTATCGGGTCGCCGAGCCCGTGCGACGCCAGCTTCGCGCATGCGCAGACCAGATCTCGGACACGGGTGGAGCTATCGACTTGAAATTTGGTTTTTAAATAGCCCGGACGAAGTCGGGTCACCTTCTAGTCTATTATATATTTTGGAAGATCTGTCTGTGTGTCTGTGTGTGTGTCTGTGTGTGTGTTCGCGATGAACTCGAAAACGGCCGAACCGATTTCGATGAAACTTGGTATGTGGGGGTATTTTCTGCCGAGAACTGGCATAGGCCTATTAATTTGTCCGTGCGACGTGACCTTGACGTTGAAATCGGGTAATTTCAATGTCAAACGCCCGAATATCACGGGATTTCGATGAAACTTGGTATGTGGGGGTACTTTCTTATGGCGAGTCTCATAAGCATATTCATTTGACCGTGCAACGTGACCTTGACCTTGAAATCGGGTAACTTCAAGGTCAAATCGCCAATTTTGATGGGATTTCGACGAAATTTGATACGTGGGGTTACTTGTGTCCACTGATTATTTTGGACGGGTCCAATCGTGACCCCGACCAGACCTTGACCTTCAAAATGATCAATTCAAGGTCAAATCGGGTAAAACCGGATGGATTTCGACGGGCACGTTTGTCAGGTACTTTTGTCCGGGCAGTGTTTTTGGACTGGTCAAATCGTGACCCCACTTGACATTGACCTTCAAAATGGACAATTCAAGGTCAAAGCCCGGACGAAGTCGGGTCACCTTCTAGTTGTATATATAACTAGAAGGTGACCCGACTTCGTCCGGGCTTTGACCTTGAATTGACCATTTTGAAGGTCAAGGTGAGGTGGGGTCAAACACCAACACCCCAAAAATGGTCGGCCCAGCGGATACCGAGATACCCTATGCATAAAATTTCGTCCGTAAAAATCCGCCAGTTTAACCCGATTTGATTTCCACTCAAGTATATAAACGCGCCTCATATACACACGCTCATTAATTATCAAGTTTCAACGTAAAGATAAATTACCATCGGTACCCGAGATATCGCCAAGACGTCTGAAACAGTCAAATGCATCGGCCGGTTGAGCGTTAACGTGATATAACGTTATGACCTCTAACGACGTCGTAGAAGTTACGCATTGTTTTTATCCCGATGGAAGATAGTACCACTTCTTCTTGATAATTGAGGAAGATAACTAAAACGGATACATACGCATTATATATCGTTGGAAAGAGGAAACACGAAATATTCTCACAGTGTCATTATTATGACTGGCATTTTATTATTCGCGCTGTTTCGAATCGATTTGTAAGCACAGAACTCAAATGAAAGTCCCGTAACACAGCGTAAAAACAGATTTGACCTCGGCACGTGAAAAGTTGACTTCGGATCTGAAAATTAATATGCCCATGCCACCCCCCCGGCCGATAGTACCCCCACATACCAAGTTTCATCGAAATCGGCTCGGCCGTTTTCGAGTCCACCGCGATCACACAGACAGACACACACACACACAAACAGATCTTCAAAAATATATAATAGACTAGAAGGTGACCCGACTTCGTCCGGGCTTTGACCTTGAATTGTCCATTTTGAAGGTCAAGGTCAAGTGGGGTCACGATTTGACCAGTCCAAAAACACTGCCCGGACAAAAGTACCCGACAAACGTGCCCGTCGAAATCCATCCGGTTTTACCCGATTTGACCTTGAATTGATCATTTTGAAGGTCTTGATAATTGAGGAAGATAACTAAAACGGATACATACGCATTATATATCGTTGGAAAGAGGAAACACGAAATATTCTCACAGTGTCATTATTATGACTGGCATTTTATTATTCGCGCTGTTTCGAATCGATTTGTAAGCACAGAACTCAAATGAAAGTCCCGTAACACAGCGTAAAAACAGATTTGACCTCGGCACGTGAAAAGTTGACTTCGGATCTGAAAATTAATATGCCCATGCCACCCCCCCGGCCGATAGTACCCCCACATACCAAGTTTCATCGAAATCGGCTCGGCCGTTTTCGAGTCCACCGCGATCACACAGACAGACACACACACACACAAACAGATCTTCAAAAATATATAATAGACTAGAAGGTGACCCGACTTCGTCCGGGCTTTGACCTTGAATTGTCCATTTTGAAGGTCAAGGTCAAGTGGGGTCACGATTTGACCAGTCCAAAAACACTGCCCGGACAAAAGTACCCGACAAACGTGCCCGGCAAATGAATATGCTTATGAGACTCGCCATAAGAAAGTACCCCCACATACCAAGTTTCATCGAAATCCCGTGATATTCGGGCGTTTGACCTTGAAATTACCCGAGTTCAAGGTCAAGGTGACGTCGCACGGACAAATTAATAGGCCCATGCCACCCCCGGCCGAAAATACCCCCACATACCAAGTTTCATCGAAATCGGCTCGGCCCTTTTCGAGTTCATCGCGAACACACACACAGACACACACACAGACACACAGACAGATCTTCCAAAATATATAATATACAGAAGGTGACCCGACTTCGTCCGGGCTTTGACCTTGAATTGTCCATTTTGAAGGTCAAGGTCAAGTGGGGTCACGATTTGACCAGTCCAAAAACACTGCCCGGACAAAAGTACCCGACAAACGTGCCCGTCGAAATCCATCCGGTTTTACCCGATTTGACCTTGAATTGATCATTTTGAAGGTCAAGGTCTGGTCGGGGTCACGATTGGACCCGTCCAAAACAATCAGTGGACACAAGTAACCCCACGTATCGAATTTCGTCGAAATCCCATCAAAATTGGCGATTTGACCTTGAAGTTACCCGATTTCAAGGTCAAGGTCACGTTGCACGGTCAAATGAATATGCTTATGAGACTCACCATAAGAAAGTACCCCCACATACCAAGTTTCATCGAAATCCCGTGATATTCGGGCGTTTGACCTTGAAATTACCCGATTTCAAGGTCAAGGTCACGTCGCACGGACAAATTAATAGGCCTATGCCAGTTCTCGGCAGAAAATACCCCCACATACCAAGTTTCATCGAAATCGGTTCGGCCGTTTTCGAGTTCATCGCGAACACACACACAGACACACACACAAACACACAGACAGATCTTCCAAAATATATAATAGACTAGAAGGTGACCCGACTTCGTCCGGGCTATTAAAAAACCAAATTTCAAGTCGATAGCTCCACCCGTTTCCGAGATCTGGTCTGCGCATGCGCGAAGCTGGCGTCGCACGGGCTCGGCGATCCGATAAAATTCGTATCCGGGGCAAGATACATTCACATACCAAATTTCAAGTCGATAGCTCCACCCGTTTCTGAGATATATAGCCCAATGTCATTTGCGGATACCTCAGCCGTTGATGAGTTAACGCGACATCGGCCGGTTAAGAGTTAACGCGATCACGTCACGATCTGTTGATGGCGTAATATATTTACGCAATGTTTTTCGATGAGCGAAGCATGGTCCTGCGTTCTTCCCGATAATTAAGGTAGAAACTTTAAACGTACACAGGCGTGTGATGCATCATTGGAAATATGAAGCGCCACAGATTCTAACCGTGCAAATTATATGACTGGCAATTTATTATTCGCGCTATATCGAATCGATTTGTGAGCACCGAACTGAAATATATTAGCGCAAAACGGCGTAAAAACAGATTTGACCTCGGCACGTGAAAAGTTGAGCTCGGATCTGAAAATTAATAGGCCTATGCCACTTCCCGACAGAAAAAACCCCCCACATACCAAGTTTCATCGAAATCGGGTCGGCCGTTATCGAGTCCATCGCGAACACACACACAGACAGACACACACACACAGATCTTCCAAAATATATAATAGATATATATAGAATACACACGTAGTGTTTCTGAATACCAAATTTACACCACGAGTGGGATTGATGATTTACCACACGAGCTTTAGTGAGTGTGGTAAATCATCAATCCCACGAGTGGTGTAAATTTGGTATTCAGAAACACTACGTGTGTATTTTGTTTATACCATGACCGGTACAGGAGCAAAAAATGCTATGAAATCGAAATAAACCCACTTAAATTAAGATGATTCTGTCGCACCATTCACAATCATCCCCGTTGTGTTCCCCACACTTGGTCAAACATCGACGTACACTATCACAGCTGATCAGGCGTATTGATACATTGAATTAGGTCAACATTCAATTGTACGAATATGGTATCATTGTAGCCAATTCACAATAAACTGTAATGAAACCGCCATAAATAAACAACATGAATATATATGGGAATACGAATTTAATGAATATAAATATAACACATTGCGGGAACTTTTTTTCTCCGCCGTACAGTGAACAGGAAACCACGAAAGTCATTTTGAAATCCACCGTTTGTTGTTCGAGTTTTTTACGTCTATTTCTTGAAATATATGTTCAATTTGTTGATCTGGATGTGATTTCCACGGAATTAACTGTTCGTTTTTATCGTGAGTATAATATTCAATTGAATCGAAAGTATCAAATTGTTTTCATCGCGAGGCGCTACATTTTAAAAATAGAGTCATTTTGATCGAGGTCACGGAAGGTTAATGAAAGGTCAACTCGGATGTAGTTCTACTATGGGTATAAACTTTAACCATTGAAATGCCATTCAAACGTGTTACCCACAGTAGAAACGTGTTACCCACGGTCGGACTCCTGTTCACACACAGTAGGGTGTACAGCACAAATATATTATATAGCATGTTTGTACACAGTACAATAGGGAGTCATGGTATAAAAACATTTATTTTCAATACGAATAAGCACATGTATGTATTACTTGCAGTTCGATTTGGTTTGTGATAACATCCTGAAGTCGTATGTATTACTTGCAGTTCGATTTGGTTTGTGATAACATCATGTATGTATTACTTGCAGTTCGATTTGGTTTGTGATAACATCCTGTATGTATTACTTGCAGTTCGATTTGGTTTGTGATAACATCCTGAAGTCGGCAGAGGTCACTATGATACACATGTCTGGAGTGTTTTTCGGATCCATAATTTTAGGCTGGTTGTCGGACAGGTCAGTAATGTATAAATGTGGTTAAACTTGTTCCTTAATAATCTAATTCACAGTTTGGAGTGGTCCTAGCTCGAGATTGCATGATTATTGTGACATTTTTGAGTCAATATCGCAACAAACATTGAATTATTTCCCGGGATAAATTCCATGATTGTAAGTTGTATGCAAATAGAATTCGGATCAATAAAATCACCTAAATTATACAATCTTGAGCTTAGATCTAAACTGTAAAATACATTCTTAAGGAACATGTATTAGCCAAGAAATATAGTTCCTGCACTATTTTTTCAATGTTATAAACTTCCCTGTCAGAAAATCATAAAGTTCCCAGGTTTTGAACTAGTGGAGTATGATCTCTACATGTGTAGCCATAGCAGATATTCATGGCGTGATCTAAAATAAGAAATGCACGGCGGTTTTAGTGTGTGGTCATACATTATGGATTTTGACCGATAGAAAAATTCTGATCGGGTTCATGCGGTGTTTGCTGATTTTTTATCCCGGTCAAAACACAGGTAAATTTTCTTTTAATAATTTTATTCAGATCATATATGCATAGATTTTTAATTCAGATGATCAGATCATATATGCATAGATTATGTTATATCATAGACGCGCGTATACAACAAAACAATAACAATGTTAAACAGAAAACACACTCCTCGCATTGCATGAGTTGGATATAACCCATATATTAAACGCACAGTAAAATATAACTATATTTGTTTCCAGGTAGTTGATAGTTTAGCGTTAGTGTGGTGTGTCAGGAAAAGGCCTAGAATAAATTCATGACAATAACATAACGAATTATCAACCAAAACAAATTTATTCTGGCACACTCCCAAATCAAAACGTACCAAATACTGGAGGAGTCTATACTGATCATTCATTTGCGACAATATCCGGAGTCAATGTGTTCTTAAACTTATAGGTGTATATATATGCACACATTCACATTTTTGAATCAAGATTACATCACTATTTCGATTCAAAATCCAAGAAAATCTCGTTCATATGCGATGCTATAGCCATCGTAGATAAACATAACCTTATACGGATATTTTTGTTAATGAATATATGCGCTCTGGATCCTTCCCATCAAAAGAGTTATGGAAATATCGTGTAAAATCTAATATGCAAATTGTCATCGAGGCAGAATGGAACCTGAGAGTGATGTCGGACTTATCTTTCAATCGCTTCCTGAAAGTTCACCATACTCTCAGCATGTCTAAACTCTGGCGTTTGTGTCGAAAATTCCCACAAAACATGTGGTCTTACATGACCACAGCACTAGTAATCAATGCAACAACCTCATTTGAAGAGGGACAATGTCCAATTTGTGAATGTACTTATATTGATAGGGTCAAACACATTCTCATTGATTGTATGACATTATCTTCCATACGTAATAACATGTTCTTTGGCTTAATCGACAAATACGGTATACCTTGCTTCATTGCCGTAGACGAACTAACTGACGATGATATGATATCCCTTCATCTTACGAATGTTTGTGGGATGACGCACAGTAAAATATAACTATATTTGTTTCCAGGTAGTTGATAGTTTAGCGTTGGTGTGGTGTGTCAGGAAAAAGCCTAGAATAAATTAAAGACAATAACATAACGAATTATCAACCAAAACAAATTTATTCTGGCACACTCCCAAATCAAAACGTACCGAATGCTGGAGCAGTCTACACTGATCATTCATTTGCGACAATATCCGGAGTCAATGTGTTCTTAAACTTATAGGTGTATATATATGCACACATTCACTCATGGGACATATCTATCGTAACGCTATATTTATATATATGGGAAAAGCTGAAGCAATAACAAGTGTATGTATGTAAACATATGATTATACATTTGATTATATTATCATTTTATACATTTTGAATTGTGAAATAAAATATTATCATTTCTTATCTCAATTTTTACGGCCGCGTCCTTCCCGGTCCAATCTCCCCACGTCTCGACCCAATCTGCCCACGTCCCGGCCAAATCTCCTATTGTACTGACCCAATCTCTTCACGCCCCGGCCTAATCTCCTCACGTCCCGGCCCAATCTCCTCACGTCCAGCCCAATCTCCTCATGTTCCGGCCCAATCTCCTAACGTCCCGCCCAAATCTTCCCATGTTCCGGCCCAATCTCCGCACGTCCCGGTCCAATCTCTTCACGTCCCGGCCCAATCTCCTCACGTCCCGGACAATCTCCCCACGTCCCGGCCCAATCTCCTCACGTCCCTGGCCATCAGGACTGGACATGATATAATTATCAAATTCCCCAGCTTTCGAAAACGGGTTTCCTGGGTATTCGAGATGTCAACATCTTGACCCACCCTCAATTTGACCCCCAAAAGTCGGCCAATTAGTCTTAGTCGTGGTTTCTGTGTATATCGAGAAAAAAATCAAGTTTGCCTGTGCAAGGACCACCCAACAACACCCTTTGCTTGGTCGATATCGGTCAATTACATATAATGGACCACTCTAATGTATTATTATTATTTTTATTTTTTGTTTAGTTTCTCTGTATCCCTAAATTGGCAGACGACACAATACATAATCGAGGTTCCCATTGGGTGCACATCACAATATTCACCATCTGGGAACTTAAATCTGAGTTTATCTCTCCCATAGCAGATGAGGCCATGCAGAATGAGGCCCCAAGAGAATGATCGATTCGAATTTGTTGACGCTAGCCGTCTGTGTGGGGTAGCGTAACTAAATTCACCAACTGTGGAACTCATTCTGAAAATATTATACATATATCCTGAACCATATTTGAAGACCTGGCAACAATACTGCCGTTCCCAGTCTCATACGAATTGAAATTTATTTAACTTCAGAGTCGGTCGGAAAATGGTGATGATACCCACCCTAACAACCGGGGTGACTTTTGGTGCTTTACTCTACTTTGTTAAGGGCTATGTTCCTTATGTGACGCTTCGGTTCCTCATTGGCTTCAGTGTGGGTGGATGTCTGCTTGCAGAGTTTGTAACAGGTACATCAAATCAATATATGCAGGTGCATCATATCAATATATGCAGGTACATCATATCAATATATGCAGGTACATCATATAAATATATGCATTTACATCATATCAATATATGCATTTACATCATATCAATATATGCATTTACATCATATCAATATATGCAGGTACATCATATCAATATATGCAGGCACGTCATATCAATAATATCAATATATGCAGGTACATCATATCAATGTATGCAGGTACATCATATCGATATATGCAGGTACATCATATCGATATATGCAGGTACATCATATCAATGTATGCAGGTACATCATATCAATATATGCAGGTACATCATATCGATATATGCAGGTACATCATATCGATATATACAGGTACATCATATCGATATATGCAGGTACATCATATCAATATATGAAGGTACATCATATCAATATATGGTTACATCGGGTCTAGTCAACTCGCTTATTTTTAGAACCGAATTTATCCTTAACGCCCAAGTTACGATATATGATTACCAGTTTGAAATATTGTTGTTCAATTTTACTTGTAAGCTTCGAAGCAATGCAGGATTTAGGGCATGGATCTCAGTCGTTTGTACGTGTGTTTTGAGGAAAGGGATGCAACATTATGTAAGATAAAATACAGTATACAGCTTTCCATTTGACTCCAATATTATGTTCAATTCGATATACAGTATATGTATTTTAACAAGAGATTAATATTTCCTTTTCAGTCAGGTTGGTATGCAATTTGTGTCCGAACACTAGGCGGGTGTGGGTGGGTGTTTCGGCACCCCGGCTTACGCATTTTTTCTGGAGTCATATTTATTCAAAATAATGGGACAAAGGGTTAATGAATGCTTCTATTATGTATACTCAACTTGTTGGTGTCACCCTACCGATTTCACTCCATGACGTCACCCTTACGCAGTACATGCCGGCGACGTTACGGAGTAGATTATAGAGTTGACGCCACTGGCACTGATAGTGGGGGGCCTTCGGGACAAAATAAAATAGTTTTGTGCATTTTTTGTTAAAAGCATGAAACTTCACACATATGTAGGCTAAGGTGTTGTGATCAAAATAAGAGTTGGACCCCAGCCAGAAAATGACCCAGTTCTGAGTTATGACGTCATAATCTCGTAGAGAGCGTTTAGTGATCCGAGATTCCACTTACTAATTTCAATCTCTTGTGGGCAGATGGATATTAACATATGAGAGGTAGTGATTGATGTATTCTATCCAGGAGATGTCAGTCTTTCATTTAAGACGACTGATGGCCTTACAAATCCAAGATGGCTGGCAAAATGAGGACCAAAATGACTACCAAAATGGAAAAAATCTATGATTTTTTGCGAAATATTTAAAATCTTCTACTTTTTTTCTTAGCATATTGGAGATATTTTACTGTCTATCATAAGAACAATCATATAAGAACAATTTGGAGCCATTTGTAAGAAATAAGAGTTGGAAAGAGCCGTATATTTGCAGATGGAATCAACAGGTATGAAAATTGACATATTTCATTAATAATTCTCGATGATGACTTTTGCATCCACTCAGTAAATTCAATCTCTTGTGAACAGGTGAATATAAACACATGCTCAGTAATAATTGATACATTCTATCCAGGGAATATTTATCTTTGATTTAAGATGATTATTGGCCAAAAATAAACAAAATGCCTGCCGAAATGGCTGACATTTTAGAAAAATATTAAGGATTTATTTTGCGATTTATAATTTTTTTTCTCTAAATGTTCTCAGTTTATGAAGCATATGGTCACTTTCTAATCAGTAGTCAGTAGTCAACAGTCACACTTGCACAATGGACAGCACTGGAGCCCAGCCTTCAAACAAGAACATAACTTCTTTTTGCAGACTTTGGTGCAGCCGCATCTGATAAGCTCACGGAGAGCAAGGTTAACAGGTGGAAGTTCTCCCCAAAAGGGCATCCATCTGCCATCTATTTTCTGCCATCCACATAAGTCAGGCGAAGGTAGTTCCACGTATTTAGAGAACACCTGCGATAAACAACTTGCATATCGTGAAGCACGTCTCGTATGTTGGACAAGTGAATCCCTTGTCGGTGGAATCCGATCCACAGGACGACTATGTTTGCAAAATAGTTCCCTCCTGGCCCCGTTGACAGTAAGTTGGTCGCTCACTCTGTGATACATCAATACAACGAAACGCTCCAAAGTCGGCATGCATATCTCAATATCCCCATTTACATCATTTGTCAACTGGGTGAATATGTCAGAAATTTCCGGGAAATTCGACCAGGTTGAAAATGCCTTCTTTTTTCCAATAGTAGAAAAGAATGACGTAAAGTCACTTCCCGTGAACGAATGGAACATCAGTATGGCCATCGAACGCACATATCCCAAGGTGCAGGCTATGCTGTTAATATCAATAAATTTAAAATCATTTCCGGTCCCGAATGCAATGATTATTTTCATATCTATAACTTTTGTTACAGCATAGATAGCGATCACGATGATGTCAGTGTCAACTGTTCTGATTAAAATAGAGTTAAGTCCATCAGCCAAACTATCATATGCATGGAGAAAGATGCGCGTATTTGCTTCTTCGTGGTTGGTCTTTTCCAGCTTTGTGGAATCCTTTTGTGGATAGCAAAGGACGGACTCGTTGCAAGTGACAATGATTGCTGTGTTTTCTGGTCGTAGTGTATTATGCACGGTGGTAGCTATGAACGAAAATAGGTCGCGTTTGTTGTTGTCGCTCCGCAAGAAGGATGACCATGTTTTGCCTGTTGGAGCTATGCTGTCTTCTCTTACCTGTCGTTCTATTCCCGTCCCGCGACCAGACCTTGTACACTGCTTCAGCGAATCCGGGAGATAGATATCAAAAATTATATCGATCCTTTCAGCACCCTTGGCAAAGTTTTGTACATATGGAATAAATTTCTCCTTGACATAGCCAGAAAACGTCATTCGGGGAGAAGGCTTCAATATGTTAACCAGCACCGCCCCATCAAAGAGTACTGTGGTTATACCAGGTGGTTTTAAACATCGGGATTCTTCGTCTAAAAGGCATTTGCTAACAAGATCCGACTTGTGACCTTGCCGCAGAACATCACCTGTTGACAGCGATGGTGGATTCTGCTGGTTCTCGTGTTCAAAGAACTCGTCCAGTTGAAAAGACCTGGTCTCACTAGCAATAAACAGTCTTGAGAATAGTTCACAATTATTCTTTAAATTCATCAACCGGTTTCCCTTCGTCTTGACTTTGTTTTGACTCGTACTAAAGATCATGAACTTATTCTTTACAATTTTCTCAAAGACGGAGGATTTACTCTCTACGAATCTTTCGGTTGTAAACGCCTCATACTGGGTCTTCCCTTCGTCTACTATTTTCCGCAACACATCTATTGACGTTTCGTTGGCTATGTTTCGTGAACTCATTGATATTAGTTGACCAGTTCCATCTCGAAATGGATTTCCCGAGTCTTCAAAAACTTTCACCAGCTCCCTGACATCCTTCATAAATTCCAACTGATGTGCTTGTGTTTGCTCATGGTGAGGCGAACTGAACACACATTCCGAATCCGAATCTGTACCAGACCTCTTGTGCACCGTGTCCTCAAATTCTGTCAGCTTTCTTGACATCTCTGGTCCGATAATTAACCATCTTTCAAGAGCAGGGTCGTTAGCAGTGATGCCTGTAATTCCACCGTCGCCTTTCACTGCTTTGTTCAGTTGTTCGTGAATCTGATCAAGTGCTATTCTCGAAAACTTCCGCTCAGAGTTCTGGCCAACGAAGAATCCGTCATTGAAGTTGTCCATTACATTAGGGTGATTGGTGTTTAGATTAAGCAAGTCACGAATATGGACACTGACCCATCTGGAATAGTTGTAGTGATCGTGAGCAAAGAACCATTCAGCTATTTTGCGTAAACTGTCTACGTAGAGCTTAAAGTTTCCTGTTCTAAGTGAACGCACAAATGTTAGTAGCAATAACTCCTTCTGCAAGACTGTGTACCAGTAGATAAATTGCGGATCCTTTTGCGAAGAACAGAATGATTCAAATGAAGCTGTTGCACCTTGACTTTCATATTCGTTTCTCAGAAGAATGTTTAGGGTGGCCGCTGTTACCTGATGCACATAGCGTGTCCGTTTTACGTGATTTCCATCCAGAGCAGATTCAGCGATTCCTGATGATGTTATTCCAGATGTAACGAGCAAATCAGTCCAGCCACTTCCACGTAAAAAGTCGCCGAGTGCGTCTTGTGCAGCCATTTCAATGTGAAGTCCACCCATCATCACAACCATTTTGTCTTCACCGAATTGGTAAGGGTCGTCCCATTGGAGTTTCTTTGCTAGAGCATATAGTGGTTGGTCGAGTGTCAACACCGGTATCTGACCGGGGTTCAAATATTCTGTGTTTCGCTGAGTTATTACCATAGTATGCCGCATCATTGCTGTCGTTTTTGAATCATCCTTGAATAACGGCAACATGACAGAAGTTGATTTGGCGTGAGATGAACTGTCATTCTGTGAATGATACGCAGACCACGAAATATTGCTATCTTTGCTAATCTCTTTGTCGGGAATCGCAATATTTGTGCGAACATTTTCAAGCCAGTTGCGGTCAGAATCAAGAGTGGGTTCCACTAACTTCTTACACGCATCTGAAATGTCAGATGGGCATTTTGGTTCAGCTTTCTGCGGGAAGGATGTTTGTATAGCTAGTCGGTAAATGATCTCCATGTAAACCGTCCGGTTCTTCGGTGTCTTTTTCCAAAATTTTACAGCAAGGCTCTGCACATTCAGATTTATGTACTGGACCATGTTGTGATATGGAAATACCTGTACCATTGAACGAATCAGTAGCTGTGCTCGAGGAAGCTTGAATATTCAAATTGTCCATCTGCATGGTAGTAAATACATGCTTTCTCATAACAGTCGGACACACTACACCGGATTTGTTGAAAGTAGAACACATATCCACGGAGATTTCTTTTTCATACTCTAGTGTCCGTTTATATGAAATTGACAAACCGAGATCGTGGAGTTTATCTATCATGTTTTTCTGCCGTGTCTGATGATGCACCATCAAGCCCAGGTAACGTGGTAAGGGTGGTTCGTTGTTCTTGTAATGTCGAGGAACAGCCTTGTCAATCTTACAGCTTTTGGATCGTCTCTGTGATGTGTTATAAACTATTAGTTGACCAATTGATTGTGATGATTGCTGTATTGCATCCTCTCCCTCCTCTCGTTTCTCTGTTAGGGCCAGGCCATCCATAATCATGTTTAATAGCGTCTGGAGTGATCGGGGAATTGTATCATTGCTATCAGAAGAATCACTGAGTATATGTGTCCTTATTATGGACGCAGCCTTCACCAGGTGTAATCCTTGTTCGTCCCCCGTCTCGTTTTGGGCTTTCATTGCCAGATCTCCAACATCACTGTTATACGCTATTAGGACATCTCGTTTAGATTTCATCGCTGTCAAGTATGGGCAGTTTGCCAACAACCTTTCTTTGAAGCGTGTCGAGTGTATTGGGTCTTTGATACCCAAATCCTCAGCAAATTCGCAATACTTCTTGCATAGGTCAGATAGTTTATATATGCCGCAATTATCAATTCCCCTTGATTCTGTGAGGTAGTTCACGATTTTAGCAAAAGCTACACCCCTTATGACGTCCTTACACATCAGGCTGTTTGACTTGGTTCTGATTTTGTTGTAGTATCCTTGCAAACAGTTCAGGTGGTAAAACGCATCAACGGCAACTGCATCGCCCACACTTAGCTTAGCCAGGATCGAGGTGTCATTCAATTCCACTGCAATCTGTCTAACTTTTCTGTCAACATTCATTGTTGCAACTTGATGAAGATTACCAGATGTTCTATCTTGTTCACAGAAAAAGCAAATATCTTTTGGTGTGTCATTCTGTGACCGACAGGATTTTCTCTGTTTTGGTGGTACACCATCAGCGCTTGTGTTGTTTCTTTTCTTTGCTCGCTGGAGTTCTTTGTTATTAAATCGATTGAAACAAAGTTTATGCCATCGTGCTCTGTTCGTTTCCAATATTTGGCAAAGATCGTTGGCATCGATATCATTTAATGAAGGTGGAACTAAATTCTGACTTATCTTTCTGAATTGTCCGATATTATCTGCCAGCGTTTTATAACCACATCCTATATCTTTCCGCAGGTGTTTTGTAGTTGCTGGAGACTGCAGAGCTTCACTGTCCGGTTCTTGGCATATCACGCACCATTCCCAGTTTATATTGGTTGCCATGACACTATCTTCACGACCTGCAAGTGAAAAAAATGTATTCTTTGTTATTTTATAAATAACATATACTCAATGATATAAATATATATGTAACCTACAATGAAATATTATGTTTTGCGACAGAAATTTAATACTAGAAGCCGAAATGGGTGATGCTCATTATTTAAAAAGGAAATTTCAAATTCAAATCTTGAAATATTGCATGGGAACAGAAAATAAATCTGGAATCATGGCGCTGTTCGTGCATCACAATTTAACTTTACCCTGATTGAAGGATATCAGGATGGTCACAGTGGATGAACAAATGGACACTATACTCTTTCCAATGTATACAACGTGAGGTAAACTATTTAAACAAAAAAGGAGTTCCCAATAAATGGGTCCCAGAGTATTAATGTCCCAACACAGAAGTCTATAACTTACTTCTTTATGATCCAGGATGAATAGGAGTCTAATTTTCAGATTATAGTCCTCAGTCTTCACCATTATCAGTCAACAAAGACTCAATATACAGATCTGAAAACAGGAAATTATATTTATATCACCTGTATATAAAGGTCGAAATATATTGTAACCTTCATGTAGTATTGTGTTTGGGACATAAATTGAATATGAAAATTCTAAGCAAATCATGTACACAGTGATCTAAATATATTTTCAATCTTCCATCTAACATTAGATTTTTAAGTGTGCAATTTCATTCCAAGAATTAGAAAGGAAATAGATATATTTCAAACTCAGATCTTGTAATGAATGGTTACTGGGTATAAGTTTAGAATGGTTGTGCTGATCCTATTTTATAACTCAAAATTTGAATTCAATTTAATTACATGAACAAACAAGTAAGTATCAGAGTATTGTGTGAGAGAGAAACAGCATGATACATTGGAATGTATTAGTATTACTGATAAATATCATAATAAAAACTACAACTCACCTTGAAAATTGGTAAAAACATGAACACATCTTCTTAAAACAACAAAAATTTCAAGAACGGAAAAAACAACAAAAACATCAACAAATGAAGAACGGGAAAAAAAGGAAAAATAAGATTAACAAATTAACAATCGCCATCCCGCAGATTATAGCGACAAAATGGTTTATATGTTTAATGTTCCCCATGTAGGAGGGTATCGCCCCCTCCCCCTGAATACCAGTTAATTTTGGGTGGTGAATCCTGAATACCAGTTAATTTTGGGGGGTGAATCCTGAATACATGTTAAGAAATAATATGCGACAAATAGACACATACATAGACACATTATGATCCATTATACCTGACATGATATTGGAGTAGAGTAATTGTGATACTATCACATGACGAGATACATTGACAGGTTAATCTATTAACGGCAGGTTATCCTTAACGGATATACTGGAACATCATTTATGAGTAGTTATCCCATAGTAAATGTTCATATAATAAGTTCAACAAACCTTTGTTGAACTTATTATCTGAACATTTCCCTTAATACATTTGACTCAATCTTGGACATAATTCTGTATCCTAGGCCCCAGAAAATATATGGACAGCATTTTGTTTCCTAGGCGCTTGCCAGGATATCTTGCCCCACCAGTTCCCCCAACACAATCACCCCCCCCCCCCCCCAGAAAAAAATGGACATAATTCTGTTTCCTAGGCGCTTGCCAGGATATCTTGCCCCACCCATTCCTTAAAAAAAAATATTCAACCCTTCCCCACATCTAAAAAATTGAATATTATTTTGCGCCATAATAACCTGCGTCCAAGATGTTTTGCTTGAACCCGAATACCAGTTAATTTGGGAGTATGAATCCCGCATACGGCTTCAAAACACCCTGAATCCCGCGTACTGAAAATAGTGGGGGGGGTGATACCCTCATGTAGACTGTAGTGGGAACTTTGTACATGTGCTGCCCCACCCAACTCCACCCCTATAGTAATTCCCAAAGTAATTGACCACTTAACCACACACTCGGTGAATGTGGTAGTACAGTGTCAATATTCAAGAAACTAAATGTTCTTTTCAGTACATAATTTTGTCAATAATTTCACAGCTTTGTTTGGCGTACCCTTAACTTTTAGCAACTGTTTCAGTTCAAACGAAAATTACGTGTGTTCATCAATTATACCACTCCGGCGTTCCATAGATTTTGCAGAAATTTGAGCGTGACGTGTTTTCAAAACATTGCTTGTGAAATATTTTGTTTACGCAGTCGATTATTATAACTAATCAACTGTTTTAATTAATATATTATGTCAGGGAATGCGACAGCAGCTGTATGCTTATGCTTATTTAGGTAATCAGAGCGCATAAATCGTAATTTATAAATAGAGTCGGCATGTTGACTTGCTCATTTTCTGTCAATGTCAACTTGAAGTTGTTCAAAGTCTTCGAGTTTGGCGGTGATGATGGAACGTACACAAGTCGTAGTAAATTGAAAAAATAATATCAAATTAAATACCAAAACAACTGTTGATTGAATGTAGTAAATGTACCTGCATAACATTCATTGCCCTGCCGCGAGCAAAGAATGCAAATCAACAAATATTTTATTTTTACATATACATGTATTCCCGATTTAGATTACACGAAATTCCCCAGAGCAAATCGATAATTCTATTCTCTCTGCGCATGCGTATATAGTTAAAACTAGTATGACAGACCGGATGCGCGACAATTTGTGCGGAAAAATCAACAAAACTTCAGAGAGCTCGTTCTCCCGAACGAAGATGTTTTGTGTTGGGGTCCAACTCTTAAAATGACCAGGGAAACGACCCCTACTCACATATAAAGTTTCATGCTTTTAACAAAAAATGCACAAAAAAGTTGCTAAGTCACCCCACTATGACTTCCGTTACTAGCTCGTTGCTATATAAACAAACCAACGATGTGGCTTTTGTCGAAAACTGACAGTCAGTACATTCGCCCTGTATACATGTACTTTCAGAAAATACAAAACACCACAACGTTATACCCCACCAATGTCAGTTTCTCGATATCATTTGATCAAATTTCTTGACATGAAACCGCGACAGACACGGCGTGAAATACATCGCATTGAGCAAACAATTTCCCATTGTTTCAATTCAACTTCAAGATCGCAATTTGTAAGTGGTAAACATCTGAAAAAGACATCAGGTACATGCAGAAACTAATTGTTGTGCATATTTATTTCTATTTGAGGTGGCAATTTTTCATATTTATCAGTATTTTTAACGATAAGAGTGATGGTAATTGGGGGACTATATTTTATCTAGCGCATTAAATTTAAAATAAAAAGTCGTGAACTGGCTGAGTGTTTTCTATGGCCGCACATTTCGTTGATAGTTACGAGCCATCTGTTTGTCTAAATAACATTTTTAAGTACGAAAAGCATTAGAATGGGGATAACAGTGTGGTGTGATTTCGGAAAGGTAAATGGCGAATATACTGTGGCAAATACCCGTTAATGGGCTCCGGCTCCGCCGTCGCCCATTAACTAAATTTGCCACAGTATATTCGCCATGTACCTTTCCGAAATCACAAAACACCACACTGTTATCCCCTAAATAAAATTATTGAAGATTGTAATTGTCTTTTTTTGCTAACATTAAATTAAATTAAATTAAGTAAAAAAAAAAAATTATTATTTTTTATTACATTTTTGCGCACGTTGGCATCTCTCTGAGTGCATTCTAGTTTTGATATTGCGTGGACGCAAGTTGCAACGCGATACCAGAATATCGTTTTAAACGGGCGCTAAATTCTCTTTTAATTTGCAAGTTGAGTATAAATATAATAAATTGATGTTACTTTCCATTTGACTCCAATATTATGTTCAATTCGATATACAGTATATGTATTTTAACAAGAGATTAATATTTCCTTTTCAGTCAGGTTGGTATGCAATTTGTGTCCGAACACTAGGCGGGTGTGGGTGGGTGTTTCGGCAGCCCGGCTTACGCATTTTTTCTGGAGTCATATTTATTCAAAATAATGGGACAAAGGGTTAATGAATGCTTCTATTATGTATACTCAACTCTTGGTAGATGTGTTGAGCTCACCATCGGTTAATAATGAGGGGTGACACTAATAGGTGATAAAGAGGGTCAGCTTGCAAAATGTTTTTATCAAGGATCTATCAATGCACATTGACATGGCAAGGCTCAAATTGAAATAGTTATATTAAAACTTGAATATAATTTCTTGAACCTGATACACCCTGATATAAACGAAAACATAACACAATAATATATTCTTCAAATAAATATTAACTCTGCAAATAACAATAGACTATTCCAAAAATCCATGTAACAAAATAAAACATAAAGTGGTAAAACAAACTTTGACCGATTTCAACGATATTCGGTATATGAGTCTAGAATAACCTCTAGATGGGTGCTGTCAAATTTGAACGATTTTCGATTTTACTCTTTGCATCACTAAATTCTTTAACACACCCTACATAGGATATCCTTCATCCAAGCATCACGAAACTTCATATGGATCATCGGGGTAGCCTCTAGATGGTGCTTACCATTTTTTTTCGAATTCTGTTAAAAGATTGGATTTTACTCTATGTATGACTAAAACCTTAGTACACCTAACAGGTTACATTTCTGTTTCAATCGTCACCAAATCTCAGATATGGAACTTCGGCATATCCTTCATCCGAGCATCACCAAACTTGTTATGGATCCTAGATGGGTGCTTACCATTTTTTCCTAATTCTGTTAAAAACATGGCTGCCAGCGGCCATCTTGGATTTTAATTCATATATGGGTCTTCGGGTGACCTCTAGATGGGAGCCTCTATTTCCCCCGAAATTCGTTACAAAAACAATGGCCGCCAGCAACCATCTTTGATTTCCAAGCACACCCTGCAGCCCAAATTTATTGGAAAATTGTTTTGAAACTTAACAGCATTTTTGGTAAATAAAAATTAGGAATACTTCTATAATCATGATACGGAACATGGATATGGATACGGAACATAGGATTAGCAAGAATGAGTAAAACATTTATTTGAAGCAGTTTTAAGTGGTGGGTCCCCTATCTCCGAATCGAAACAAAATAAAATTGGGGGGGGGCGGCGGCGGGCACACAGAGGCCGGCAAAAATAAATTTGCGCCTAGTGTCCGTAAATTATTTCCTGACCCACCCCCTGTTTCAGTCACATATTATATTCATATCCACAGGACCTCCACTATAGGCTTCCGCTGGGCATCATTTTGGCTGTGTCTATAACTGGCCACTTTATATTTTTTGAAACAGACATACCACGAACTAAATATGCGAGGGAAAGTTCAGTTCTATAAGTTATGTTGTGGTAATGTAAAGTCTGGTCAACATCTCATAGATAATGACATTATTTGTCTTTATTAACTCAGATGGCGAGATAGTTCGTTATTCTCTATTAAGGAAACGCCCCATTGGTGAACTTGCAAAAGTGTCAATTTCAAAGAATCAAATGAAAGGGAAAATTGATTATCCTATAAAACCAATGTATGCTATAATACTATAACAACACGTGTTTACCCTCACAATATGAGAGATATGTTCGAATTATGAAAAAAAGTGGTTTAAAAATAGAAAACCATTTTGTTCATGTAGGATAGAGGTCGATAGACAGTTTGACAAGAAATATTGAAACAAAAAACACACTGTATTATCTAGGCTATGAACCTAACTAGGGTATGCGCTCCGTCTAGCATCTGAAATCATGACTGTCGGAGTAAAGGATCAAAACAACATATAACATGAATATTATATTCAACCATGTTTTCAATAATCTGGCAGACATAAATACTCAATACTGATTCATCTTTTTAGATATTATGTAGTTTTATGGTGATTTTAGTTCTGCAAATGGCTGCCAAAAAACTAAAATATGCAATGAAAAATGATTTATTTATTTTCTCTGACAGTCATGATTTCTGATGGTAGACTGAGCGCATACCCTAGTTGGGTTTATAGTCTAGATAATGCAGTGCTTTTTTTTTATATTTCCTGTCAAACTGTCTATCGACCAACATGAAGAAAAAAAAGTTAATTTTTTTTTTCATAATTCGAACATATCTCTGATATTGTGAGGGTAAGGAGTTGTTGTTATAGTACTATACCTATATTGGTTATAAAGGATATTGATTTTTTCCTTCAAATTGACAGTTTGAAATTGAGATATTTTTCACATTCACGAATGGGGCGCCTTCTTAACTCAGCTGGCGAGATAGTATGTTTTTCTTTTCTTTATTAACTCAGCTGGCGAGATAGTTAGTCCAAAATACAGAGTGTTGCCAGCGGTGATCTTCAATTACTCCTTCACACTTGGAACGATCTACCTCGTGGGAGTGGCTTACTTCATCCGAGAATGGAGAACATTGATGTTGCTTCTCACAGCTCCCTTTTATATAGCTGTAGTGGCAATGATAATGTGAGTACCGTACTAGTCACGTGATTCCAATAAACATGTATTCGTGCTGTGGAACATGATTGGAGGACACCGATTGGTTGAAATAACGTCATGTAGGCGCCAACTTGTTGGTGTCACCCTACCGATTTCACTCCATGACGTCACCCTTACGCAGTACATGCCGGCGACGTTACGGAGTAGATTATAGAGTTGACGCCACTGGCACTGACTTCCGTTACTAGCTCGTTGCTATATAAACAAACCAACGATGTGGCTTTTGTCGAAAACTGACAGTCAGTACATTCGCCCTGTATACATGTACTTTCAGAAAATACAAAACACCACAACGTTATACCCCACCAATGTCAGTGTCTCGATATCATTTGATCAAATTTCTTGACATGAAACCGCGACAGACACGGCGTGAAATACATCGCATTGAGCAAACAATTTCCCATTGTTTCAATTCAACTTCAAGATCGCAATTTGTAAGTGGTAAACATCTGAAAAAGACATCAGGTACATGCAGAAACTAATTGTTGTGCATATTTATTTCTATTTGAGGTGGCAATTTTTCATATTTATCAGTATTTTTAACGATAAGAGTGATGGTAATTGGGGGACTATATTTTATCTAGCGCATTAAATTTAAAATAAAAAGTCGTGAACTGGCTGAGTGTTTTCTATGGCCGCACATTTCGTTGATAGTTACGAGCCATCTGTTTGTCTAAATAACATTTTTAAGTACGAAAAGCATTAGAATGGGGATAACAGTGTGGTGTGATTTCGGAAAGGTAAATGGCGAATATACTGTGGCAAATACCCGTTAATGGGCTCCGGCTCCGCCGTCGCCCATTAACTAAATTTGCCACAGTATATTCGCCATGTACCTTTCCGAAATCACAAAACACCACACTGTTATCCCCTAAATAAAATTATTGAAGATTGTAATTGTCTTTTTTTGCTAACATTAAATTAAATTAAATTAAGTAAATTACAGTGAAATAATTTTTTTAATTATTTTTTATTACATTTTTGCGCACGTTGGCATCTCTCTGAGTGCATTCTAGTTTTGATATTGCGTGGACGCAAGTTGCAACGCGATACCAGAATATCGTTTTAAACGGGCGCTAAATTCTCTTTTAATTTGCAAGTTGAGTATAAATATAATAAATTGATGTTACTTTTGTTGCGTTCCATATAGTATGGATGCAAGCTGATCTGACATTTATGTGTGGAACGCAGAAAATGTCAGACCAGCTTGCATCCATACTCCATGGAACGGAAGCAAATCTTATTTCTTAAATAATTTCCTCATATGCCTTCCCAAATAATGCCATACAACGATGATATAGCACAACTGATATGGATAGGAGTCTAACTGGTTGGGGTTATCAAATATTAAGGATCAGATTTTGCACTTTAACTTGATCTTAATAAGATATTAAAAATATTTATACAATTGTATGTATATGATGCTATTGGTCGTTCCAGTGGGACCATCAAATGTAACCTATCATTTTGATTTGTGTTTATTTTGAAATAATATACGACATGACGCTTTAACACAAGTATGCATCCATTCCGATGCATGATATTATAAAATCATTGCAATTCATCGGTATATCTATATCAACCGTGCAAAACAAAACAAACACAAAGATAGAATATTGATACGCCATGTATATATATATAGCACCCATATATAACAGTGTGGCATTGTCCGCATTTTATGGAGGGGTTAAGGGGGGGGGGACCACTCGGTCTTCTGAAAATCCCGGGGTTAGCTCCCCCAAAATCAAATATTCGTCGCATACTATCACAATCATAAAATGATAGATGGTGGACCATATCTCAGTTTTGTTCCAGAATCTCCGAGATGGCTTTTGAGCCAGAACAAATTTAAACAAGCTCAGCGTATAATCGACGACATCGCCAGCACAAACAATCCTGGTGCGAACCACACACATATCAGGGTAGAAGATATAGAATTTGCCCCAACTGAACAGAGGTCGTTCCATAGCAATGTGGCGGAAATTATATCCTCGCCAGTCATTGCCGCTAGATCAGCTATCATCATTCTCAACTGGTAAGATTAAATACATATTAAAGATGCATAATCCGATTAAGCACCCCTCAAGTACTATTTATTTGTATTCGGGGGTAAAAAAAAAAAAATATCTGATTAGAGTCGATGAACCCACCTATGATAGCTCAGAGTTATTAGATATCGATTTTTGAAATCTATTATTTTTCATCATCGACATTTATTAATGGCCCAGTACAAAAAGTCCAATATCCAACAGTCTCGGACCAAATTGCGGATGAAGATGAATAACTCTAAAGTCAAGAGGCTTTGTGTTGATTATAAGGCTAAATTTCGTCGAACAACATGTTGATAAATAACAAGTTTCGGGTAATTTTTTACTATAGTTGACAGTGGTTAGCATTATTTTGGGCAATTAATCGATTCTGATAGCTGTAGCGGCATTTCTAAAAATGTTGTTGTTGGAATATAATTATATGGGGACCATCGAATCGGATTGAGTACCTTTAACTGTTTATGTCACTACATCAAACTGATAATTTACGACTCGGTCTCTACAACCATTTGAAGAATGTGCAATTAAACAATTATCATCAACATATTCAAAAACATCTGCTGTGACCTTTCGTAACACGACGTCTGAACTACGCAATGCTGTAAACAATACCGATAAACAAACGAGAAGGATTGCGTCAACGAGAGTCACTCTATTTAATTTAGGTGATTGGCGTTGTGTTTTGGCAATAACTGTGTTGAGCAAGTTTATTCGCTGTGAGCATCAACAGTGTTTCAAATCATTTTAAATGTTCGGATATATAAAGTGGAGCACGCATATATTCGCAATAAATAAGGGTCTGACCCTGCACATTGTAGTATCGCTTCATATACAATACTTATATGTAAACAATGTATATTTTCTATTAAAAGGCGAACGAATAGCGAACAGAAAAGTGCATATATATTTATTTGGGACTCATTATTATTGTTAAGACGGTCGTCAATATGACAGCACAATCTGGCCTCAAAATATGTTGCTGGTCATTTTCAGAATGAGTTCCCCAGAGGGTGAATTCAGTGACGCTACCCCGCACCGCACAACCATCTGGGGACTTAACCCTTTACCCAACAGAACGGCCCTGTGCCAATGCATTCTCTTATATATGCGAGTCGACCATAGGTCGCCTCGCATATATAAGAGAATGCATTGGCTTAACACATTAAAAATTATAAAATTGTTAAAGAATGTAAGAAAAAATGGTAAAAAGTGTTAAAAAAAGATTTTTTTTAGGCCAATGCATTCTCTTATATATGCGAGGCGACATATGGTCGACTCGCATATATAAGAGAATGAATTGGCACAGGGCATAACTGTAACTATCACAATGTGGTAAAGGAGTCGGTTCCAATGATATCCATATTTGTATGGTTTTATTGAGACAGACCCAAGATAATTTAGGCTGTTGAAGCTTTATTTGGCCGGTTTTGGCCGGTTTGTTGGGTAAAGGGTTAATTCAGCATGGCCCCCATCTGCTATGGAAGACCTAGACACATATATAAGTCCCCGGATGGTGATATGCACCCACTGGGCACCTTGATTGTTCATTGATTGTGTCGTATGCCAATTTGGGGATATAGCGGGGGGGGGGGGGTCATGAAAAAATTCCAGGATACAAGGTCCGGGTGGGTGGATGGCTTTTGAGCGCGCTGATTGAAGATTTTTACAATGTCATGTAAAGTTTTTTCCAAATCGCGTTTAAGGATAAATTATGACTACTAAAATTATTTCAAATGTCGAGGCTGGACCAAATTATTACATTAGTCAAGTGAAGGAGGCTCCTAGTTTCAATGTTTACACAACATTTGTTCTTTTATTACACGATATCATGGGGTGCAGGTTGGTATGTGCGGAGCAACGAGCGTGTTACAAGCCCCTGTGTTTCTGCAATTTGGAGAGTGGCTAAAATGCAAGCTTGGCGGTTTTTGAGGGATGTGACTAAAAGACAAGCTTGGCGGTTTGAAAATTTTAAAGCCTTTTAAACATGTATTTTTCACTGTCTTATTCAATTTCTTGTTAATGGTTAATGGAACAGACTGCAGATGGACAATTATATATATGATTAAAATTTAAAACATAGACTGGGCGACTATTTGCCATTTGGTAATCTAGCTCAAGTACCACAAGGACACTTACACCACACCTCACGTGATGCACCACACGGCAAACGGGGTACCACATTATATGGGAGTATTGCCCATCGCAGTGGGGTGGTTGGCCTATTCTACACCGGTCCACACGAGGAGGCCACCTTAATAAAAAAAAATGGACATTGTCCACCGACAGCACAACATCCTCGCGCATATATGCACATAATGGACCTATAATATGAAATAGGTACATAGTGTTATTATTTGATTCTGAAATAAGCATATAATGGACTCAGATCATATCCGTAATTTCGTTTTATGGCACGGACCACAGTGAAAACACCTGCTAAAGAGCGTACACCTGAACAGTCGTAAGTTGGTTTATTTTTGTCATTGTAATCTGCGTAGAATCGCTCCATTATGAGTCGATATTTTGACTAAAATGCCATCATTTTTAGCACATTATCGAATCAAAATGAGGCGACTCTAAGCAGATTATTTACCTAAAACAAGTTTTATGGTAAGGAGATAATATGCGGGTTTTCGGGAGAACAGGCTGGACACATGTACACCACTGGCGCATCTGTTTGTTCTATTTTTTTAGGTTTGTCGTCAGTATGGTGTGGTATGGATTAGCTTTTAGTAGTGGAAATCTTGGCGTCAACGTTCATCTAAATTTCTTGTTACTTACCATAGTGGATATTCCCGGAACACTACTGGGACATATCAGTATGAATAAATTTGGCCGGAGGAGACCTTACTGTGTGTTCATGGTGATCAGCGGAATCAGCTGTGCCTCTACTATTTTCCCGACTGTTTTCGGAGGAACCGGTTAGTTTGGTTAAACGGACCTGGCTCATTCGAGCTTCCAAATGTTGTCTACGTAATTTAAAAGGGGGTGTAAGATAGGATGACATATACTGACACTGATATATTGGCTGTATATGCTCTGAAAAATACTTTTCCGTGGTCACAGCCATTTTCAAGCTGATTTTTCGCACAGATGTGAAATAAACTCTCTTCATGCCTACCACATCAGTAATAGACTAACACGGAGCCGTGATTTTGTGTTCCATGCCGTACTCATGGCTGTTGTTTGTTTCGAACGCAAACATCGTATTCCATCCCTGTTATGTCAGATTCGCGCGATGGCCTTCATATTAGCTCTATTTCATGTGCGTCCTCTACGACGGCTGATGACATAACTATTCTCTCATTCACAGACGGGGGTCTCCGTAGACTCCTCAATATATGACAGCTATATAGTCTAAAGTGGCACTTCGAATTCTCACACGAGAAAAGCAAAGTTGTTGTATTTGGCACCTCCCAAAATCGGCGTCACATTGAGGATAGACCGTGGTAGCTCGGAACCAGACATATCGCCAACGTAGAGGAAGTCTCTCATCTGGGTATTATTCAGAGCTCAACTGGTCAACAGAACCAAAAAGTTGAGAAGGCTACTGATATGCTATATACGTAAAGTCTTCTTCTCAGCTTGTCGCTCACCAGTTACAACCGAGTGCTCTCCTTTAACCAACCTAAAGATTCTTAAGCATATCGTTATTCCCAAAGCTCTTTATGGTTGTGAATCGTGGTGGGGTTTGTCACATACGCAGTATACGACGTTAGAATGCGCTTACCGCATGTGTGTTAAGAATTTACAGCGCATTCCGAAACGCAGCAGTACAATATTATCCCTATCACTACTCGGACTTCTCCCTATTGAGTACGAAATTCAGCGGAGAAAATTATTGTTTCTTGGAACACTGGTTAACTTACCACGGAATCACAGAGCAGCTCTCGATGTATTCCTATTCAATTATCATGGTAATCGAATATATGGTCGCCCAATGACAGGATTTCTGAAAGATATCTCTGATATTCTCCATAGATTCGACTTATACCATTATCTCACATCTTTTACGGAAACGCGTTCCTTCTCCATTCAGACCACTTGGAAGAAAATTGTCAGAGATTGTCTCTCTGCTCACTACTCAGGCGAAATGAGTCAGAGTGATCAAAGAGACGATTCTCTATCATTCTTCTTCAAGGTAAAACCCGACAATCAGTCAATGTGGAAACTTTGGCAGCTCTCTCTCGAAGAACCTGAGTATTTTCCAATCTGTATCAAGATGGCCAATATTTTGACCAAAACCACGTACGCCAATGACGCTCAATGTAGTCGCTGCAACCAAACATATTCAAATCTCTTGTTTCATAGATATCTCGAGTGTCTGAGTTCGCACAGATGGTACGAAACACATTTTGGTATTCACTGATTGACATATTTTGAATTGAAACCTTTATCTTTATTAACAACCTGAATTGGGATACATTCCTTGCGTACTGCCTTGGCGGGTGTATCCCAATGCAAATTGAATTGTTGTGTGATGAATATCGTCTTTTCAAGCGATGTGTGAGTTTTATTTTCATCCTATGTTCTGACTAAGTTCTATGATAAAATAATCATATCGGATACCTCACTAACGTATATATAATATCGGAAGAAACCCCTTAGCATATTGCATCGGTGCAGAAGTTCACCTCATCTCATATATATATGTATACGTATGTATGTATGTGTGTATGTATATATATGTATACATATATATTTCAAAAGTATATATGTATATGTATATATATGTATATATACTCGTCTCCAACTTCCATTGTTTTGCGGTTTATTACTGCTACAATTTATTTATAGTGTTTCATGAACTATTCCTCGGTCTTCGGTATGCGTTGGTTATCACTTATGGAATTAGAGTGGCACTTTGATGGATGAGCTTACTTCGAGTGAGCCTTCTCAAGTTAAATCGTATTGCATGTGTATCTATGTCATCATTTAAATTTTGTGTGTGTGTATATATATATATATTGTACCATAATGGTCTCCATATTTGGAGGAATAAAACATATATCTCCTCTACCACATCAGTAATAGTAACACGGAGCCGTGATTTTGTGTTCCATGCCGTACTCATGGCTGTTGTTTGTTTCGAACGCAAACATCGTATTCAAAGTTTAATTTTTTATGACTTCATTGCGACCTATAATGCCCGTAGAAAGGTAGTTCAAGTATTTATCTACCTATTTCGATACCGGGAAAAAAATTCACAAGCGAATATTATCAGATGTATTTTGTAGCGAAAACCGCCATGTGCATGTGACCAACATTTTATAGACAATTTTAAATAATTTCAATAATCAAGGTGTTTCAGCTTCAGTGTTTTCTCTAAATATATTATGGAATTTTATTTTGATCGTTGTATTCCTATACAAATATATACTTCACTCATAAACGGAGTCCAGTGTCTCTGCCCCAGAACCGGAATGCAAAAATTCATATAAAATGTTACATCTGTACCACAGCTTTAATGAGACGTAAACCCTATGTTGTCCACCAGTATAGCGCTGCTATCGAAATTGGCCCGTAAACAACATGGAGTTATCTCACAAGAATCAATATTATACAGGTAATTCAAGGCAGTGTGTCAGTATATTTACTACCGAGATTTTGCTTTTCATGACGTTAGCTTTGGTAACAAATGCATTTTATATGCTTGTTGCCCATTCACCGCCCTCCCCTCGCGCCACCAATCATCATTTTCGCTACGTCCCTGTATGATTGATCAAACAAGATATCCAAGCTGAATATTGAAGATATAATAAAGATATATATATTAATTAATTTATAAGTTGATCAATCATGATAATAACTCGATTGGACGCAGCGATTCTACGAGTCGTACTACATGATACTGGTTTATTTTCAGAGTATCAAGTATTAACCACGGTGTTGGCGACACTCGGGAAGTTATTCATCACTCCCGCTTTTGCGGCGATATATATTTGGACAGCCGAATGCTACCCAACTCACTTCCGAAGCACGGCCTGCGGCATCGGGTCATCCGCAGCTCGACTCGGTGCCTTCCTCTCTCCATATTTTGCAGATTTGGTGAGTTTTTAAATCATTATTTATTACATTCTTTAAAAAAACTTTTTTTATCATTATTTTAATTTTTTCTTACATTCTTTAACAGTTATAAAAAATAATATAAAATTGGTTAGGCCAATGCATTTTCTTATATATGCGAGGCGACCTATGGTCGACTGGCATTGATAAGAGAACGCATTGGCAAAGATTTAAATTTTTTTTTATCGGGATCTATATATGGATATAATCATATGCATAATTTCAGCAACGTGAATATTTTGCAGACTTGGTGAGTTTTTTAAATATTTTTGATTGCGATCTATATATATGGATATAATAAAGGAGTTATACTCGAAACACAAGCGGTCATCCCAAGCGATGCAACAAATATATTGGAAAACATTTCTTTTGTCAACGTGGAACAGCTAGATATGGTTATCAGTGCTGAAACGTAAACGTAATTCAAAGGGTTGATTTATTCATATTTATACCAACAGAAATATGACTTTTATTGCTAACTTAAAAATTTTGTGATATATTAAAGCATTAGCAAATGCAATACCTTCTTGGGACTAAAAGTCCAATGACTTGTTATATTGATATGAATAATTACAGCAACGTGAATAGTTTTCCTAATTCATCATCTATCAGAAAATGACCAAAATAACCCCAAATTCGTTCATAGCCATGCATCTCGGCCAAACTCTTTGTGAGAGTCGGGTACCTCTAGCTCGAATGTGGTTACGTTTAATCATGACCTTATAAGCAATAGTCCAGTGTGAGGAAATGCATTTTTTACAAATACATTTCCCAAAGTAAATATTTCCAAACTTTATATTCACAAATATCTCGGGGAAAAGTTAATCAAACCCGGTCTTACTTTCACACCTTATTTAATAGGTATTCCGCTTCAAGGGGTGTTATATATAATAACTTCATATTCAGTAATTGTTGATTTATAAGTGCAAATCACTTTGCGATCGGCAATGTTTTGCTTTCTCATGGGCGCCGCCATCTTGCCGTAGTTCAGCTTCGGCGTCCTTGGTATCACTTCATCGTGTCCTCACATAATCATGGAATACATAAACATCACTCATATATAAATGATTTCTAAATTATGCATACAAATTGATTTTTGGTGATGCTATTGATGTTTTAACTACGCGCTATTTCTTCTGCAAAGAGAAGTATCGCAGAAGCTGTTTCATTGGTTCTTAAACTCTGCAGAATTTTCCGGCCTTCTCATTGGCTCTTGCAGAATTTAAAAGGTATATTAACCCCTTCTATTTGACATTCAAGGTTCTGCATCAGTTATAATTTCTTGATCATCTTCTGTATTCTTAGGACTTGTGCTTTGTTTTATTCTAGGATTTGTTATCTATTCCAAAGTAATAGGTAAATTTTCTAAGTCATTATTTAATAACTTTATTAGCACCTGGTGATAGGCATGCTCACATGTGACTTCCTTACCTTCGTGATGTGGTGGGAGACACTCAATGAGACGTTCCATTGGAAAGTCTGCCGAAGCTAGTCATCTTGCTAGTCTCGGAGGGAGGGAAAGACCGCGTGTGCATACCACTTGTGCGTTACACCAGTCTAATTGCAGTTATATCGTGATATAGACTAGTCTATTTTGTATCAGAATAGGACATGTAGGAAGGGTGATCATATAGTGTGTGTGTGGGCATATCCATGTGACATCTGGGTACCGCTCCCGTGAGTATATATAGCGATATTTGCACCAAAGTGACTAATCTAATGTGGCGTTTGTCAACATAAGTACAGTGAAAGAAATAATGGCTTACAACCTATCCGTCATATAATTTCCCCACATAATGAAGGTGGTAAATAAATGTATGGATGTCAAAAGAAAGGGGAGGATGTCTGCTAGGCATATTAAAGAAGAGTTTGAGGCTAAATATAATGATGACCAAGGTCCTAATTTCTCGCAGACAAATTTATCCTCTTTCTAATGACATGAATTTCGAGGTGGATCCTGGAGCTAATAATGAAAATAGTTTTAGAACGTACACCTCAAAAACAAGATTGTCTTCTATGCCAAAAGTAGAATTGAGACATTTTTGGAAATTACTCCCAATGAGTTAAAAAGATGCCAAAATGTTTGGGTAAGCGCATGTCACATTACGTTTTGACTCGTTACCTGGAATGTTATCTTCCGTCAATTTCCTGACTATCCCAACGATAGGAGAGACATTTTATCATGGTTATATTTTTCAGGGTTATGTAATCGGTGATGAATATGGGAAAGCTGTACCCTTATTATTGTTTGGAGCCACCGGGATAGTGGCTGGTTTGTTGGCACTCCGACTTCCGGAAACTGTTGGTAAACCGTTTCCAGAATCATTCAACGAAGCTAGAAGTATGACAATGTGAGTACTAAAATATGCTCAGTTATTTAAACCCTTTCTATACTAAATGGATTCTCCCAATCAGTTAAGAAGTGTACATCGGAATGATCTATTATTTATTTGCAGGAATGTGCAGATAATATAAGCAGACGACAGATAAATAACAGTACAGAAGGAGTCATATTTATTGTGGTAAATGTTCAGATAATAAGTTCACCTATATCGTCGTTTGTTGAACTTTCTATCTGAACATTTCCTACGGGATAACTATTCATCAATGAGGCTATAGTATAGAAATGGTAAACTTATTATATGAACATTTCCTATGGGATAACTATTCATCAATGAAGCTGTAGTATAGAAATGGTAAACTTATTATATGAACATTTCCTATGGGATAACTATTCATCAATGAAGCTGTAGTATAGAAATGGTAAACTTATTATATGAACATTTCCTATGGGATAACTACTCACCAATGATGCTTTGGTATAGAAAGGCTTAAACTTATTATATAAACATTTCCTACGGGATAACTACTCATCAATGATCATTTAGTATAGGAAGGGTTAAACTTATTATCAGAACATTTCCTATTGGAAAACTACTCATCAATGATGCTTTAGTATAGAAAGGGTTAAACTTATTATCTGAACATTTCATGTGGGATAACTACTCATCAATGATGCGTTAGTATAGAAAAGGTTAAACTTATTATCTGAACATTTGCTATGGGAAAACTACTCACCAATGATGCTTTAGTATCGAAAGGGTTAAACTTATTATTGGAACATTTCCAATGGGATAAGTACTCATCAATGATGCTTTAGTATAGAAAGGGTTAAACTTATTATCAGAACATTTCCTATGGGATAAATACTCATCAATGATGCTTTAGTATATAAAGGGTTAAACTTATTATTTGAACATTTCCTATGGGATAAGACATAAGTACTCATCAATGATACTTTAGTATAGAAAGGGTTAAACTTATTATCAGAACATTTCCTATGGGATAACTACTCATCAATGATGCTTTAGTATAGAAAGGGTTAAACTTATTGTTTGAACATTTCCTATGGGATAAGTACTCATCAATGATGCTTTAGTATAGAAAGGGTTAAACTTATTATCAGAACATTTCCTATGGGATAAGTACTCATCAATGATGCTTTATTATAGAACGGGTAAATAATTATCCAAACAAATCCAGAAATGCTAACAAATGAACCCGACATTTGTGTGGCTATATATCTCGGTCGAAATGGTTTTTTTTTAAGGTCGAGTTTAAAACATTAGTCCGAAAATTATTTGGACATCTACTCGGTCTTAAATATTTTTTATTACGTGATCGTACCCTTATTTCATTCAATAAACCCATTCTATAAATTGTGATATTAAACGTTCGTTTAATAACAGGAAATAAGCCAGGTGACATTTGACTTTCGGTTTGTCGTCTGTTTACATTCCGTGCGCTCCGTTTCTAAATGATACGGCTTCCAATATTTTTCCAACAAACTATAATGAATGAAGAAATTGAAAAGTTATGTCATTAAATATACGCAATTAAATACGCCAAAGAGTCTTTAATTATATGGGGCTATTTCTTTACACGGGCAAACAACGCATAATAACGTGAAACGTCATCGCATGCCTTATAGAAGCCGATGTTAGTTTCGCGTCTCATTTGTTGATTCAAGTATGTTTTGTCGAGGTTTTGGATCATGTAATATATAGAATCTACAACTCGTCCCCAGTTCATAGCGGAATTTACAAAACTCGTCCAGTAAATTAGGTCTGGACCTCGCCGAAGGCTCGGTACAGACCTAATTTACTGGACTCGTTTAGTAAATTCCGCTATAAACCGGGGACTCGTTGTAGATCTCTATATATAAGGTTCCAAGGACCTTAAATTCATGTAAAACATTCGTATTAAATATTACCTTCTGGAACACTGAATAGGCTTAAATCTTTATGCATACACGAGGGTGAAGAGTTCATGCATATAAGGTTTCTAATCTGAAAGATGTTAGAGTTTTTATAATCCCATGAATCCGTTTGTTCCAGATACGTCCCCGAAGAATATAGGAACAAAACGAAGAAGAATGGCGTGAAGTGACGGATATTGCAGCGTAGTATTATATTCCATTGATAGCTATTAGTCTATCGTTTCCAGTCGAAAGCCTCAATTCTGAAATGGCATTACTTATACGTCATTTCACAAGCTATTTCGTATGCGTTTTCAGCGTATTCCCGAATTCTTTTGATGTTATTCGCGATGCCGTTCTACACGAATAATACCGATTGCATTTTTTGTTTCTTTTGCTTCGTTAAAAAATAGATTGAGAAATTTTGACTTATTTGATGAGACGATGCATCGTCAAATCCCTGTGCAGATATCTAGGACGCGTTCGCCATTGTACACTGGAGTGTATGCATACTAAACTCGTGTAAGGCGCTATGTTTAAACAATCCGGCTGTATCTCCTACAATCTATTAACCAACAAAAGAGTTTCTTAGGATAATTGTGTAATAAAGCCAAACAATGAAATCATTAAAATCTTAGAACAAATACATGTACGCTGAAAGAAAGGGGAGGGTTTTCTGGGCTGAAGTTTTATTTTCCCTAAATATGTGTGTCAATTATAGCCACTCTAAATGCTCACTCAACGCTGCAACAACATGTGCACCAATCATCCATTAATTTTGAATGCCATCAACAGTGACTGTAATTACAGTTTCAATGAATTTAAGTTGCAACGAGCTACTTGGACAAGAAAATAAAATTGAAGGTCTCGCACTATATGTGACCCGCCAGAAGTCGGAAGTCGGGATTTTTTTTACCCTGTGCCAATGCATTCTCTTATATATGCGAGTCGACCATAGGTCGCCTCGCATATATAAGAGAATGCATTGGCCTAACAATTTTAATAATTTGTTTTTGTATTCTTTAACAATTTTATAATTTCACTCATACAGAGCCCCAGACAAACATGAGCAGACGACACTCTTCTATGTGCTTCTATATATCTGTGGGGCTCCCTGCAGGGTAATGAATGTTTTTTTTATTTTATGTCCTAAAAATTGTAAGAAACATTTATTTAAAAAACATGAACAAAAATTGTTAAGCCAATGCATTCTCTTATATATGCGAGGCGACATATGGTCGACTCGCATATATAAGAGAATGCATTGGCACAGGGTAAAAAATTCCCAACTTCCGACTGGATTTGATATGGCGGGTCACATATACAACACGCTAAACGATGTAATCACACCTATAGAGCTTATGTGTGCAACATGAGAGGGAATGTGATCACTTATCATCCAGCGCTCTCATGATTATAATTTGAATCACATTTAAACTGACATGGCTCATTCGAACTTCTAAATTTGTCGACGTAATTTGGAAGGATGTTTTAGATAAGTTGATAAATTCACTAAATACTGATATACGAGCTGCATATGCTCTGAAAAATACGAGCTATAACTCCAATTATTATCAGTAGTAATTCATTGCGCGAATATTATAAGGTATTCGTAATTATAAACAGTAGTAATTCATTGTGCGAATACTGTAAGCTATTCGTAACTCTCATCAGTAGTAGTCCTCTTACCAGTTGTAGTTCATTGTGTCAAAGGTGGTCATTGTTGGCCCAGGCATGGTCATTATCATGTTTAGTAGCTAAGTAACTTAATAAGTAAGTAAGTTGTGCTTTATTCTCAGCCATTACTCACGGGGACGCGATAATACGTATATACACTGCATGTATATACAAATGAGAACGGTCCAGTGGTTTGTTCCGAATATTGGAACTTACAGTAGATAGATAGATAATTTTTTAATGGCTAAAAGATGCAAAATTTGCAGACATGAGCATAAGCATATATACAAAAGTGTAAACACAGAGTGTGACATTCATATAGTATAAATATAAAAAGTATAGATATATAAATATAACAAGAATGCAGCTGGACAGTTATGTAGAGGGACAAGATAGTGAATCAACCTAGCTTATTAATGACTACTAAATAGATACTCATACCTGTATATATATATACAACATGAAAAATCATCCCGTGCTATCCCACCCTCCTCCCTCAACAGGACTGTCATGTTGCTTAAGAGATACTAGTAATAGAACCAACAGCTCTTCGCCACCTGCATATACACACTGCTGCCATGACTGTATGGCCGGCTTTAGACTGGCATGTCCATGACCGAAAGATGGAATCCCTAAATACAGGCAGCAGTGACAATATATGCAGCTGGCCAAGTACATGCCATGTACATAAATAAAACACAATGGAAATAATATCAGTTACAATCCAATATTTCAATGTCATGTCCGGAATAGAAGTGAATAATACAAGTTTCGACAGATATATCTTAAGATTGGCTGCGGACACACGTATCACAGTAGCGATGGCATAGTAGGTGTGACAATTAATTATGGTGGAGTTTGGTGACAATTGTTGGTCATAATTAATATGCCATAGCAAGCCATGTCGCCCTTTGCAAATTCGCACAATGAGTCTACCAAGCTCTACCAGCGACGGTCGATCTCTCAATGATGTATCTACCTGAATGTCTTTACTCAACACGCAGTGTTATATTTTACATGCTAAGACACAAGTCCACTTGATAACTTAATGAATAACCCATCTCAACAGCCATGATTATTCTTATTAATGACATTAATATAAGTAGATAAACATGCATGCATTGAGATCATATAAAAAAACGTACCACAATAATGCTATGTGAGCCAATGAGGAATTGCCACCAGGCCACGGTCAAACACAATTCTGGACGATCTATCGTGCAATTACATATATCGTCGTGAATACAATTTAGCAAAACTTAATGAGTGGAGATCAACCTTGGTGAAAAGAAATGGGTTAATTGGTCCAGTCGAGTCATTGTGCGGAAAATCAGCGGGCGACATGGATAGCTGTGGCACAGAATTATGACGGACCAATTGTCAACAAACTCCACCATAATAAATTGTCACACCTACTATGCCATCGCTACCGTGGTACGTGTGTCCGCAGCCATTCTAACCAAACCAAAGAAGGAATTACATCAATTATACACCATGGTCAGTATATACACGCTACAATGCCATTTTTTAAAGCCAAGATGTTGCAACGAACCATAGGTTGTACAACAATTACGTTAAATATTAATTAATATGTAGCAATGCAATAATATTATATACCTGATTATAATCTGCAATGAAAATGAGTTGACTAGCTTTTATTGGAATCCCGAACGGTGAAGAAAGACCGGATCATGTAACATATAACATTAACGGTTGCGCTTCATAATAAATCTAAATTGTTCATAATTCGTCACATCTTAAAAAATGTGGGAACTCTGTGATTATGTCACTAAAATATGCAGCGACACAATCATCATACGTAAGAAGTAAACGACCTTCTGGGGGATGTGCGAGAACAATGAAGTCTAGAATTGGGCGAGATTCCAATGTTTACTGAGATTTAAAGGACGTTGGACGGCCGACCTGCCGCCATTGAGTCAACTGCAGCAGCGCGACCATGTTGTCAGTAGACGTTAAGCACAAACAAGACGATCTTCATCTTCGTTGGACTTAAACATGCCGATGATTCTGAAGTTAACAGGATGAGACGGACTCTCTTTGGAATAATACTCAGTCTCAATTTCATGGAAATTCTCTGTATCGATGAGGTAGGTTATAATACTCAGTCTCAATTTCATGGAAATTCTCTGTATCGATGAGGTAGGTTATAATACTCAGTCTCAAGTTCATGGAAATTCTCTGTATCGATGAGGTAGGTTATAATACTCAGTCTCAATTTCATGGAAATTCTCTGTATCGATGAGGTAGGTTATGATATTCAGTCTCAATTTCATGGTCATTATCTGTATCGGTGAGGTAGTTTATGATATTCAGTCTCAATTTTATGGAAATTCTATGTATCAATGAGGTAGGTTATGATATTCAGTCTCAATTTCATGGAAATTCTCTGTATCGATGAGGTAGGTTATGATATTCAGTCTCAATTTTATGGAAATTCTCTGTATCGATGAGGTAGTTTGTGATATTCAGTCTCAATTTTATGGAAATTCTCTGTATCGATGAGGTAGGTTATGATATTCAGTCTCAATTTTATGGAAATTCTCTGTATCGATGAGGTAGTTTATGATATTCAGTCTCAATTTTATGGAAATTCTCTGTATCGATGAGGTAGGTTTTAATACTCAGTCTCAATTTCATGGTAATTCTCTGTATCGATGAGGTAGGCTATGATTATTTCTGATCGCGTAAGAACGTGAATGGATATGTTACTACAAGCTGAGCTATGACTATTAGTAAAATATAAATTGAAAGCGTACAGATGTCTCATATCGTTCTGGGTTCATGGTTTAATAGATGTCCGCCCACGACACTTCCACACCATATAAATGGGGAGAACACAATACACGTATAGACTTTCTGGTATTAATTTGACAATGTTCTCTGTGAATTATTAAGCATATCAACTGAAAAGACTCACTCGCATGCAAACAAGAGAGTTTTTAGCCCCCTAAATGGGATGATTTTTTTTGGTTTTATTTAGTTATTTTTGTCATATTCGCACCACTTATCAACAAACTTTGTTTACGCTCTTGCAATTTAATTGATTATACGTGAATCGATCGTAAACACGCAGAATTGCTCGAACTTTCTTCCCCTCAACCATCAGACTATTATCACCTATACCAAATTGAAAAGGAGAGGTCCTGTTTAAATGCACCAAAACATTGCTCATTTGAATTAAAGACATATTATGTACTTGTTCTGGTGCGTGAAACTGATAAGTTGGTATTCAGGTTCTATGCCAACTGGAGGAATGTAGCATTCTACTAACATGCTCGCCGAATATCTCAAGCAAATAACGATTTCGCCTTCGGCAGTCACTGCATTTAATTAATATATAAGAATGAGGGTGTGTGTTGTCAATTTAGATATAATATTTGTAAAAAATAACTTCTTTGAACAAGATTATTCTCCATTTCTATTTGATCACACTACCGGAGTGTTTTACATCACTTTAAGATTATATTTCACACGACCAAGTTCTCATGTCGGTAGACAAAACGACAATTCAGTTTATACATTATATGATAAATGTTGGTAATACTTTTCGACCACGACATCTACTTCTCGTTTGGTTCTACTCAAATCGAATATAATAACTATCCAGTGCATCCCGGCATTCTAAATTTTACTCACTCATATATGAATAGCACAACTCAATCAACTGGCAATTAAAATATCATTGTTATCGTTCTTCGGTCGAATACTCGCTTAAACGGACATGGCTTATTCGAGCTTCAAAATTCTGAAATTTGGAATGAGGTGTACTGTCCATGATCATTGCCATTTTCTATCAGTTTTCAATTTTTCGCACAGAATTGAAACAAACGGTCTTTATTTCTACCATGACAGAAATAGACTAACACGGAACGCTCTTTTCTGTTCCATGCTGTGCAAATAGCTCTTTTTTTGTTTGGGACCAAAACATCGTGTTCAGAGTTGTACTTTTTATGACTTCAGTGTGCCTTTCTGGGACACATAATCCTAGAAAGATAGTCCAAGTGTTCATCGACCTATTTCGATACCGGGAAAATGCGAAAGCGAATTTTATTGGGTGTATTTTGGAGGAGAACAAACCTCCCAGTGGCTTTAAGGTAGTCTTAAGTTTGGTTATAATCATAAGCCTTGGGTCGGTGCTATATATTCTAATCTTACTAAATGTATATTCAAATTTTACGTTACGGTTGAGAACCATGACTGAGAGTCAGTTCATGTTAACGACATGCATGTTGGGATTTGGGATGTCGATGGGTGTGGTGTTGCAGGAAAAAAGCAACTCTCCGAAACGTTGGCAGGAAGGCAGATCCCCGAATTGTCAACCACACGAGCTCCTAGATCGTCTGCTTGTAACGTAATGAATACCACAATCCACAGTTGAGACTAGCCAACACATATTCCATTTTAGTACACTTCTAGGAAACCCAATCAATTTTGAAGACATAAAAGTTAGGCGCCTTTTTTGGTATTTGAATGAAGTTTCCACGCCCGTTAAAGATGCATAATCCGATTAAGCGCCCCTCGATTGCTATTTATTTGGTTTCGGGGGTAAACAAATTCGAGTCGAGGAACCCACCTATCAAAGCTCAGAGTTATTAGATATCGAATTTTGAAATCTATTATTTTTCACCATCGAGACTTATTAGTGGCCCAGAAAAAGTCGACTAGCGACGGTCTCGGACCAAATTGCGGATGGAGATGGATAGTTCTAAAATAAAGAGGCCTTGTGCTGGTAATAAGGCCAAATTTCGTCGAACAACATGTTGATAAATAACACGTTTCGGGCAATGTTATACTATATTTGACAGTGGTTAGAATTATTTTTGGGCAATTAATCGATTCTGACAACTGAAGCGGCATTTCTAAGAAATGTTGTTGTGGGAATCTGATTATATATGGGGACCATCTAATCGGATTGAGTACCTTTAATATTGGAATATTTAGGCTAATGTACAATCTTACAACAGTGGTGTCCCCGTTGTCTAAATCCGTGACTGGCATAGGAAATTAGCACCCCCCCCCCCCCCCACCATATGCTGCCCAAAAGTGGCGAAAGTGGTTGTAATCTCGATATACGTAGGGTTTCGCGCAAATGAAGGGTAAACAGATTCGGTATCTCGCCAAGGTTCTCAATTGATTAACCCAGGGTCGGTTGTGTCTACGCGAAATGGTGTAATTTAAAACTGAAGTTAGCACTATCTGCTACATTTCCTCCACCATTAAACCTGACGACGTCGTGGTATGGTCGTCTACATGTACATACCGACGCAAAAAAAAAATTTAACCAATCATCCTGCCGCGACAGGGGCGTGGTTCCAAAGGATCATTAATGGGGCTGTTGGATTTCCCAATTGGGGGGGGGGGGGGGTTAAAACAATCACAAGTCTAGGAACATTATCTACACCGCTTGGATCTTGAATTTCCAACTCATATACATGTATCAAACATTTTAACTCGGCCGGGAATGAGACTAAGCTACATATAAACTCCAAAAATAAATATATCGACAAAGTGCGCGACGCAATCAACTCCCAAATATATATTTATATATCGACTGAGTGCGGGACGCAATCGACAGACAAGGCTAGTGTCTGATTTGCAGAACGAGGTTCCCAGAGGGGGAATTTAGTAATGCTTTCCCACACGGCGGGCTAGCGTCACCATATTTACCCTCTGGAAATCTCATTATGCTGAGGTCTCAACTGCTATAGAAGACATATGATCAGATTGAAGTTCCCCAGAAAAAGTTGGTGATGTGTATCCATTAGTCACATCGATTGTGCACATGATCTGCAAATTAGGGGATATAGAAACTGAACAGAAGGGAAAAAGTAACTAGAACAATGTTAATTTGAGACTATAGATACTTCACAGACGAACAGGCCTAAGCAGAATGAGATCCCCAGAGGGCGAATTAAGTTTTGCTAGCACACTAATGGCAGACACACTATTTCAAGCATGTCGAGAAGAAAACGGCAATTGGTCAATGCATTCACAACCTGTATAGGCTAGATTATTGTAACTCATTACTGTACGGGTAGATTATTGTAACTCATTACTGTACGGGTAGATTATTGTAACTCATTACTGTACGAGTAGATTATTGTAACTCATTACTGTACGAGTAGATTATTGTAACTCATTACTGTACGGGTAGATTATTGTAACTCATTACTGTACGAGTAGATTATTGTAACTCATTACTGTACGGGTAGATTATTGTAACTCATTACTGTACGGGTAGTTTATTGTAACTCATTACTGTACAGGTAGATTATTGTAACTCATTACTGTACGGGTAAATTATTGTAACTCATAACTGTGCGGGTAGATTATTGTAACTCATTACTGCACGAGTGCAAACGAGCTCTTCTTGGCAAGCTTCGGGTGTTTCAAAAATTGTGCCTCTATAATGATTACACGTTACTGTAGTACAAAGAAATTTGATAACATTTCCCAATTTCTTGAAAGTCTGCACTGTTTACCACCAGGCATGCATAGGGCCAATTTCAACATATTGCTCAATGTGTATATAAATACTATCAGAAGATGTATATTCCTTTGAATTCACAAAGATTCATACTGTCTTTTGATTGGATTAAGCGCCATACCGTGTCAGATAGTATTATCGCCCGGGATACAGCCTTTGAGATATTTTATCGCCCGCTGACGTCACTGTTGGCGCGATGCTAGAATTGTCACGATTCTGGTACGAGGCCATAATTGTTGCGAACTATCGCCTGGGCTATAGCCCTGAGAACTATGCATCCGCCTGCTGACGTCACTGCTGGCGCGAGGCAGAATTTGGCGCGATGCCAGAATTGTCACGATTCTGGCACGAGGCCATAATTGTTGCGAACTATCGCCCGGGCTATAGCCTTGAGAACTATTTATCCGCCTGCTGACGTCACGGTTCGTGAGAGGCGATTATATTGTCATATATAACAAGAAAACCATAGTCAGAAATGGTAACGCGCTCAAGATCATATATTATACTAGAAGGTGACCCGACTTCGTCCGGGTTTTGACCTTGAATTGACCATTTTAAAGGTCAAGGTCAGGTGGGGTCAAACACCAACACCCCAAAAATGGTGGAAATCGGCCCAGCGGATACCGAGATACCCTATGAATCAAATTTCGTCCGTAAAAATCCGCCAGTTTAACCCGATTTGATTTCCACTCAAGTATATAAACGCGCCTCATATACACACGCTCATTAATTATCAAGTTTCAACGTAAAGATAAATTACCATCGGTGCCCGAGATATCGCCAAGACGTCTGAAACAGTCAAATGCATCGGCCGGTTAAGGGTTAACGTGATCTAATATTATGACCTCTAACGACGTCATAGAAGTTACGCATTGTTTTTATCCTGATGGAAGATAGTACCACTTCTTCTTGATAATTGAGGCAGATAACTAAAACGGATACATACGCATTATATATCGTTGGAAAGAGGAAACACGAAAGATTCTCAGTGTCATTAACAATGACTGGCATTTTATTATTCGCGCTGTTTCGAATCGATTTGTAAGCACCGAACTCAAATGAAAGTCCCGTAACACAGCGTAAAAACAGATTTGACCTCGGCACGTGAAAAGTTGACATCGGATCTGAAAATCAATAGGCCTATGTCACCCCCCCCCCCCCCCGGCCGAAAATACCCCCACATACCAAGTTTCATCGAAATCGGGTCGGCCGTTTTCGAGTTCATCGATTACACACACACACACACAAACACACACACACACAAACACACACACAGATCTTCCAAAATATATAATAGATACCCATGATTGTAATGATAGAATATAAAATATATTGGTTTCACGAATGACCAACTCATAGAATTAATCGCCTTGTACTTCTTGGCATCCGAATAACAGTTGAAATTCCCAACTACACATTTTACCTGACTCGGCCTCCGGGTCGCAGTTCGACTTTTAATCCGTCCAAAAATTCCCATTCTATAAATAAAACGCCCATGCGCCCACTGTGTACAAAGAAACGGCGAAACAATATACACACGGAGCCCGGAATAAAACACATATTGACTGCCATGTTGGGGAATAGTGAGCGCTATTTTCCCCTCGATGGTGTCTTATGAACAGCATGCAGAATTACATCTTGACCTCGGTCTGTGGCCTTGGTCAATAGCCTGATTGCTGTTCAAAAGACACCACCTCGATACAATACCATAAGGCAATCAATATGTGTATAATATAAACATCTTAACTGGCTGAATTGAATGCATACAATTTGTATATAAGACCCGGCCTATCGTCTAAGGTCCCTAAATGCTAGCAATCTTGTACTGAACTCCGGTGACCTCAAGACATGTTGCGAACGGGCATTTTCGGTAGCTGGATCCAACTGAAACGCAACTACCCACTTCTCTCAAAAGTACATTAGATTATTATATTTTCTGAATTTATATCGGCCCTTCAGACTCATCTTTTCAAAAGTGCATTCCCACATCAGGACAAAAAGATCGGATAAAACACACTGCGTCTCAATGTATTTATTTCCATGTTAACTGTATGCAAAATTCCAATACAACAGCCGCTATGGTTGGATATTTCCCAAAATAATTGGTAGTCATTTCAGTATAAACTGTTGACTGTAAGTAGGACAACTTTGCACTCTTGGAATAAAAGAATACATTTACACTAATATATTTCAGATTTATAGAGGCACGGATTCAGAAATGAGTGTTCATTGCTTCAAATGTGTTTGATTCAGTGAGCGTGAACAAATTCTAATTTCTTATCGAAATGGCCATGTCGATCAGGATGGCACATTGAGATGTCCCTCAACTCAGATTAAGCTTGAAAATCTAGAAAATATGAATATCTAGCCCAGACTGCGACGATCGACCTAACCAACTTGGCTACATGGAAATCCTTAAAATCGAAGCCATTTCACCAAGAGTTAGCAAGGGTATCAGTCTGAACATGGGTTCGAATATTGACACAAAAGAGATCTACAATTATATTGGAACAGCACAATGCACTTCCTCTGAAATTGTATCTGACCATACGATTACTGCTACTTGCGTGTGTATATATATGTAATTTGGTACGAAATTTCCAACGCCGTATTTCAGAAATGAAATTGCCGACTTTTGAAAATCAAAATTGAAACTAAAGTTAGGAGAGACAACTCCAACCCTCTCCTCCCAGAGACGTGGCCCTCCCACACTTTGGTAAAGAAAAGAAAAGAAAATTCATGCCCGACACAACGATTTTACACCACATAAATGTTGAACAGTTGGAAATCTTGAGGTTCCAGTTGTAAATTTCCAACCTAAGATTTTTTTTTGGGGTGGGGCAGCATAGTTTTCAACTTTTGGTCAAAATTGTGATCTGAAATCAATTGGATATTTTTCACCGTTAGGGCGCTGTCAGGTTGGAAATTTTGAACAGTTCGAAAGCCTGAGGTACCAGTTTGATAATTCCAACTCAAGGTGAAGTTGTGCAAATGGATTTCTGAGAACCTGGGAGTTCGTTTGGACTGGATCAAGGGAGTGCGGTTGGAAATGTCAAGGTGGACAAGCCCCATGCAACACGGGCCATCTAGCCACGGCCCTGTCTCCTGCCTTAACCCTTTCAGTGCCATGCAGGTCCGATTTTTGTATCAACCCATATACCCTGTGCCAATGCATTCTCTTATATATGCGAGTCGACCATAGGTCGCCTCGCATATATACGAGAATGCATTGGCCTAACAATTTTTCATCATTTGTTATTATTTTTTACAATTTTTTACAATTTTAATTAATATTTTCTTATATTCTTTAACAGACTTATTTTGTAGGTTTAGTGCTAGGGAATCTTACGTTTTTCATGGGCATCAAAATTATTACTATGAATACATGGTGATAGTTTTGAGTTATAACATGCCCCTAAGGTTTTATCCAGTTTGTTTTTAAATTCGCTATAGCATGCTTAAGCATACCCCAACAAAATTCAACCCAAACAAATCTAAAAAAAAAATATTTAAATTTGTTTTTAGGGCCGATTTTACAGACCGTAAATAGGGCCGATGAGATCGGCCCCTGGCACTGAAAGGGTTAATCCTTTATATACTAAACATCATTGATGAGTAATTATCCCATACGAAATCTTCAGATAAAAATTCAACAAACGTTTGTTGAACTTTTTATCTAAACATACCCCTCAATAAATAGGGCTCCTTCTGCACTTTTAATTATCCGTCGTCTGCTGTTATCACCTTAACACCCCTCCAAATCAATAATATACCATTCCTATGTACACATTTTAACTAACCCGAAGAATCCATTTTAATAGTATAGAAAGGGTTAATATATATTATAAGTTGGTAATTTACGTTGGATTACTTGCTATCCGCAGGATCACAGACCAGACGTGTTTTGAAACACTGCCCGTATTTGGTATTTACGCTGAAGACTATATGGACCCTGATATGCTGTATAAGAATTTGTGGCGCGTGGGTGTTATGTTTAGAGTATAATAGAGATGCAGATTTGAGCTGAGGCTAATCGGATCAAATCGCTTGCATGGTATCTTTTGTAGTCTATACTCACGAAGTTAAGCATCGTGGTGATAAATTTCACAAAAATGTTGCTAATCCCAATTGTGCTGGTCATAGACTCCTTTTATCCTTCGCAATACTCTTTTTGCAATTGCAGGACAAATATAGTGAAGACAGTCTATAATTGTTATGGGATTACACCTGTGCAGATGATGCATAGCTGCAGCATCGAGAGGTGCAATTGTACTTTGAAGTATCACGCATATAGACCGGACATGCTTTATTTAACCATTCTATTCTAAATACTCAATGAGGAGTAGTTCCCTATGGAAATGTTCCGCTAATACGTCCATCAAAGGACCATATAATATCGTTTGTTGAACTTATTATCTAAACATGTCCCACCATTGAATGTGAATTCGTCTGCTCTTGTATTATCACCCCACCAAATGAAGATTAGACTATTCCAAATGTATACTGTGATAATTGAATGGGAGAATCCATTAAGTATTAAGGGGTTAAGAAATTAACGGCGGCTTCAATGTGAGGAATGTTGTCCGCGAGATCATCCCATGATCCAAAATAGGTTATATTTGTAAACTAACAGGGCTCATCCCATGATCACACACAGGTTATACATGTGAACTAACAGGGCTCATCCCATGATCCCACACAGGTTATATATGTAAACTAACAGGGCTCATCCCATGATCCCAAACAGGTTATATTTGTAAACTAACAGGGCGCATCCCATGATCCCAAACAGGTTATATTTATAAACTAGCAGTGTTGCCCGACTTAAATTGTAACCAAATCTGTTAATATGTGCAGTCGGCGACACTTTTCTGTTTTTAGCAATTTTGTTGGCCCTCCCGAGCACCATAATACCTTGGCCGCATCATGTTGGAAAACGTGTATCATAATATAATAATAATAAAAATCTATCCATTTATTACTCCAATTATACAGGTACCCCGATTCAATGGGTAGGACAATTATTACCCCGATGAGCCTGAATACTCAGTAACCATCTACTGCTCTCTGGGGATGGGGGGGGGTACAACAATGTTGCTAGCATACTGAAAATATCGTTCGCTGCTCATAATCAGGTACCCTTTTCAACGCATGAGTGGTTCGAAACAGACACAGTAAGAGCGACCTTGCTCAAGGGTCACAACTTGGCGCGAAATATAAACAGCGTACAATCCGACAATTGCACGCCGATCAATTCGGCCAAGCCACTGCTATGTGAAACTCACATTAGACCAGCGGCGGGCTGCGAACTCAAATCGCTGAGTTGACAGCGAAGTCAGGTCCGATGCACTAACCACTGGACCACATAGCTCCACATATGTTGTTCTCCTCAACCACGACCCCATACATGACTTGAATGGTACCACATCGGAAACATTATGTTTCTTATACAACGCAGATACCTATAAATACGTTTGATTGAAATCGACAAGGATGTTTCATCACTGTTGGTGCACCCCACACAACCCCACCCCTGACTCCAACGGTGCGATTTAGGTATACCTTTGACCACCCATTTAGATTTCCTATAACATGGATATGATTATATTTCACATTCTAGAAATCGGTAGAAATTCCACCCCACACAAGACCCACCCCTGATTCGGGTAGCACCATTTATGTATCTTTAAACCCTAACATAACAGTCAGAGAACAAGATAAATCACCCGACAAGTCGACCTCGTCAGTATGGACGACGAGATTCTAAGTTCGAAAGGGGCCATAACTCCGGCAAAAATGGGCGGACCGAACCCACATTTGACTTGACCTGAGTTTGTTTTATTTACATATGTGACCCGCCATATCAAATCCAGTCGGAAGTCGGGATTTTGTTTACCCTGTGCCAATGCATTCTCTTATATATGTGAGTCGACCATAGGTCGCCTCGCATATATAAGAGAATGCATTGGCCTAACAATTTTTTAGCATGTTTTTTAAATAAATGTTTCTTACAATTTTTAGGACATCCATTACCCTGCAGGGAGCCCCACACATATATAGAAGCACCTAGAATAGTGTCGTCTGATCATGTTTGTCTGGGGCTCTGTATGGGTGAAATTATAAAATTGTTAAAGAATACAAGAACAAATTATTAAAATTGTAAAAAATTGTTAGGCCAATGCATTCTCTTATATATGCGAGGCGACCTATGGTCGACTCGCATATATAAGAGAATGCATTGGCACAGGGTAAAAAAATCCCGACTTCCGACTGGATTTGATATGGCGGGTCACATATGGTTTCGATCCGATAGCCCAAAATAAAGTTCTCATCCAGAAACTTTCCGCACGGACGTCTCGACGGACGAACACCCGCTATTTTAAAGGTGGTCTATCTCTTTGTAAACATGTGCTATATAGTTACCTAGGTATAAAATAATAGATATGAATCGAATACCCGTGTCCGGAATTGCTTCTATCAATTAATATTGATTATATTTAGAATATGTTTTGGTATAAAAACGTGTGGTTTAGCTAACGAACAATAGTGGTTACTGTTAACAGAGACCAGAAATCTTATTGCATAATTTTGTCACAGATAAACGTTAATTAGAATCATTATCGCTTGTAACTATGGCAAAAAACTATACAATCAATCTGGGACATTTGACGTTCGATGCGTAGCTATGGGAACACCCAAATGATCTCTATCGCAATATGGTATCCCCTGAATGGTCTAAAAATAGAACAATAAAGTGTCCCATTTAATCAGCTCATTTTACAATAAAATATTCGAATTAAATCTTCAATTAATATTTATTATTTTTATACACACGAAACTATTGCAAAATTATTATATGAAGAGATAATCCATCATTAATAGTCCCCCAAAATGTTTTTTTCGGGGGACAATTAGTTTCCATATATCACGAAGATGACAAATCTTAAATTTGTGTTCTCTAATAACGAAATTTTGCGTTTTGAAACCATTATTATTTACACAAAACTGTTACAGTGACCAGTCAACAAACATCGCTAATCGTGAAGTAAGTTCAAATATTTAGTCTGAATATGATTTTCAGAATAACTTTCAATGTGTTGACATTTTCCTGTGTTTACCGTCAAGTTTTGATTAAACTTTGGTATTTTATTGGACTAATTTGACTTTTACCGATAACTCCAGTATAACAGTAATATTTACATACCAATGGTAATGACATGCGAAATCTCATTATTGGACAGTTATTAATAATGAAAATAAGAACGAAGTCAATCAATGTTTTCATGTACTTGTAGACGATATTTGTTTTACCGACTGTTATGTTATTTCACATGTATATATCTTTATTGCCTCCTCTTTAACCCTTTCAGTGCCAAGTCCGATTTTTGTATCAACCCATATACCCTGTGCCAATGCATTCTCTTATATATGCGAGTCGACCATGCTCTAATTAATCGACTTTGCTAATTTTTGTGACGTTCATCATTTGTTATTATTTTTTACAATTTTTTACAATTTAAATATTTTTTTAACAGACTTATTTTGTAGGTTTAGTGCCAGGGAATCTTACGTTTTTCATGGGCATCAAAATTATTACTATGAATACTTGGTGATAGTTTTGAGTTATAACATGCCCCTAAGGTTTTATCCAGTTTGTTTTTAAATTCGCTGTAGCATGCTTAAGCATACCCAAAACAAATTCAACCAAAAAAAATCAATTTTTTTTTTTTTTTTTATAAATATTTTTTCCCTTTTTTAGGGCCGATTTTACAGACCGTAAATTAGGGCCGATAAGATCGGCCCCTGGCACTGAAAGGGTTAAGGAGAGATTATGTGTTATATAATACAATGTGCAGTGTGTATGTACATACTATATTAATATAATGAACACGTATATAACGTAGCGTACTACTGTATGGGTAGCCCGGTTGTAGTTATTGGGGAATAGTAAATCGTACTGATCAAATGTAATTCTGTTAACAACAGTTTGCTATCCTTTTGTTTCGCACCCTCTCCATTACGTGGAGAAGGGGGTCGGACGGGAATGAATGCAAATGTTATACATGTAATGGTAATGATATTGTCGTGAGAGGCAGAGGGAGGGTGTGATGGAGAGATAATGAATAATCTGTTACAGGAGGGAGGGCAAGGAGAGAGCTACAGTATAAGAGGATTGAGAGAGGGGAAGATAGAGGGAAGCCATGCATATTCATAGTTATGAGACTGCTTATATTATGTCTGCATCAGGCTCTGCATCATGGACCCACTTCGAAAGCATTTAGCCCCTGTAATAAGGTTATTCCCCATGTTGTGCGTATCACAAATCTGAGCATGTCCCTTCAAGATATACGATCTGGAATTTGAGTGGGTGGTATTACCCCCTTCAGACATTTCGACAAACAGACTGTTGTTATAATCGTATCCGCGCCCAGTTGATGAATGGTGTAAGATACCGGTGGTGAGTATGAATCAGGGTGTGCGTGACTTTGGTTTTAGCACCAAGCCACAAAATGTTAACATAGAAAAGCCAATGAAAATGTCGAACAAAATGTCTTCCACATGGAAGCTCATATAGAGAGAACATCTCACCACACCGAGATCGCGTGTAACCACATAGCCACTGACGACAATGTCTGTAAACATTTGCCTGATAACGCATACAGTGATATACGGTACCCAAGGAATTTTAACCATGTTGATTTTTCGCGTTTGGACGACGTGACTACATTTCTTTATTTAATCTAATTAAGTAAATGTAATTGGCTGGCTAATAATGCTGGGTGTATGTTGATATGTAAACTCCATTGATGAGGGAGCGTCCAAACCTGAACTTAGTGTGTCTGACATTTGCCGAATGAGGTCCCCAGAGGGTGAATTTAGTTACTCTATCCCGCGGGCTAGCGTCACCAAATTCACCTCTGGGGACCTCATTCTTCTTAGGCCTCATCTCCTGAGAAGTACCGGTATCTATAGTCTCAAATTAACATTGTTTTACTTACTTTTGCCCTTCTGTTCAGTTTCTATATCCCCTATTTGCAGATAATAAATTACATAATTGTAGGTGACTAATGGGTGAACTTACACTTCAACTGGGAAGCTATGTCTCCCATATCAGTTGAGGCCTAAGCAGAATGAGGTCCCCAGAGGGTGAATTTGGTGATGCTAGCCCGCTATACGGGATAGCGTCACTAAATTCACCGTTTGAGGACCTAATTCTGCAAATGTCAGACACACTAAATTCAGGATTGGGAGCGTCATCCATGCAGTCCTTCCTACGAGGAAAACACAGCGAGAGCACTCATTAGCCCTCGCAATTCAGAACTAAGAAATATATATCTCCACGTTATTTTTCGACTTTATAAGGTTCCCTGTCAAAACTTCAAAAAGTTCCAAGGTTTTGTGCTAGTGGAGTATGATCTCTACGGGCGTTAACCAGTGTAGAGATTCATGACATGATCTAAAACTGAGGTTACTCATAATTACGCGGCATATGACCATAAGATGTCACTCGTTCCGATCTAAATATATCATCATGCATAATTACGCGGCATATGACCATAAGATGTCACTCGTTCTGATATAAATATATCATCATGCATGGAGTTGTAGGTTACTCATAATTACGCGGCATATGACCATAAGATGTCACTCGTTCCGATATAATTATATCATCATGCATTGAGTTGTAGGTTAAAATCGATTAAACTTTACCACAAATCACGCAACTTGATCCGATGTAAAGTCTGTTATAGAAAGATATTTACACTGAGAAACAGCATTATCCCAACCGATTTGACTAGCTGGTTTACGTTGGACTCAGTATGACTCGTGCCCCCCCCAAAGGTTGGTGTCCATTTGGACGATATGAATTTGGTTCTGGTTATATATAAATGGACGGTCGCTGTGCATATCTGGTCTCGACAAATAATTTGTGAAGCTATGTCTCCCATATCAGTTGAGGCCTAAGAAGAATGAGGTCCCCAGAGGGTGAATTTGGTGATGCTAGCCCGCTATACGGGATAGCGTCACTAAATTCACCGTTTGGGGACCTAATTCTGCAAATGTCAGACGAGGAAAACACAGCGAGAGAACTCATTAGCCCTCGCAATTCAGAACTAAGGAATATATTTCTCCACGTTATTTTTCGACTTTTATAAGGTTCCCTGTCAAAACTTCAAAAAGTTCCAAGGTTTTGTACTAGTGGAGTATGATCTCTACGGGCCTTACAAGAGTAGAGATTCGTGACATGATCTAAAACGGAGGTTACTCATAATTACGCGGCATATGACGTCACTCATTCCGATATAAATATATCATCATGCATTGAGTTGTAGGTTACTCATAATTACGCGGCATATGACCATAAGATGTCACTCGTTCTGATATAAATATATCATCATGCATTGAGTTGTAGGTTACTCATAATTACGCGGCATATGACCATAAGATGTCACTCATTCCGATATAAATATATCATCATGCATGGAGTTGTAGGTTAAAATCGATTAAACTTTACCACAAATCACGCAACTTGATCCGATGTAAAGTCTGTTATATAAAGATATTTACACTGGGCTTCGAAGTGAAACAGCATTATCCCAACCGATTTGACTAGCTGGTTTACGTTGGACTCAGTATGACCCTGAGTGTATATTTACACAAACTTAGTCAGTCATAGATTGTCCAATCGGAAATGCCCCGGACTTCCGCTCATCCCCCCCCCAAAGGTTGGTGTCCATTTGGACGATATGAATTTGGTTCTGGTTATATATAAATGGACGGTCGCTGTGCATATCTGTCCAACCTGGAATTAATCTGTTTTGTGCCCTGTTCAAATTGTGTCACATGTCACATGCATAAGATGTTCACACACATGGTCCGATTGTGAACTTGCACAGCTTTATTCAATATCGCAGTTAAATTGGTCACTTATTCGAGTGGTCTCGACAAATAATTTGTGATTACAAATAAAAACTAATCAGACACCGTTAGCTGTAAATTCACGGAATACTGAAAAACTATTGGTTGTCACTCAATTAGTCATTAATGTTATTTATGTTTTAAATCGTTTCACTCGAACAAACATAAATGATTTATAGAATAACAACTGCGAATTGTAGATACGAAGTTTTAATCTAGAAAGACAGGTAAACGTATGTGAATATCATGCATCATATCACAATAGTCAATATCTATAATGCATGTATAATTGATATAACACGAACACCACGTATGTTATCATGCTTACTCTCGGATATACATACATATCAATCCCTACTAAATTTGACTGCTATGGAGATTTCAATGTCACTGGACAAATCTTTCAGTGTCAAATTTTATTGCATTTGCTGCGTCATGGATGGGCGGGAGGGCACACACTTTCGTAGAATGAAAGCTAATTCTACCGTCTCTCTCCACAATAATTGATAAGTCCGTGCTTAGTCCATTCAAACGATACAAATGATCCTCACGCCTAATCCTCTTCCGCCAATCACCAGACTGCCCCATGAATACAGCAACTTGTGTTAACTCCTTCTATGCCCAAATAATTTCTTCGTTGAATAAATAATTTCTCGATAATCTTAATCGGCGTCAGTCACTCTCCAGAATATCCAAAACTTGATAAAAGGTCGGTGACCAAAATTTCCCCCGACGAAGGTGGGAGGTTTGAAGGATTTAAGTGTTTCAGAACCTATATTACAAACTGTCGGAGGAATTGATTACACCGATATGATGGAAAGTGCATATTCCCTAAATATTTTGCATATCTTCAATGTGTCGAGAAAGGATCACTAACTCTAAAAAAAAATTGCAATGTCGAGAAATGGCAATAACTCAGCCAAAATGACTTTCATTGAACTCAAAATCGCAGGTGTGCATGTTCCCATGCTGGTTGACATATTTGCCAAGTTTAAAAATGAAAGTTGGGAAGGTGTTCATTTTTTTGCTGAGCAATGAATAGAATGATAAAGAAGGAAAAGCCAAAAGGTTACAGTAAATGTCTTGTATTGTGTAGATTATTATTTTCATTTGAAACATTTCATCAATAAATGTGGGCTGTATGGTGTGCGATGGATTCAAATTTGGAATCCAAGATGGCTGCTGGTAGCCATGTTTTATAACGAATTATGGAAATAATCGATGGCTCCAATATAGAGAACTGGAGTCATGTTTTTCATCGAACATTGTTCATATTCGATGGCTCCCATTTATATGTGATCCTAAACATGCCTGGAAATTTTGAAAACAATTCTCCAATAAATTCGGACTGCGGTCTGAGCCGATGGATTCAAATTTGACATCCAAGATGGCGGCCATGTTTTTTAACGAATTGCGGAAAAATCGTTGGTTGCCATCTAGAGGTCACCGCGAAGATCCCTTTGAAGTTTGGTGCTGATCGGGTGAGGGATGTGGCCTGTAGGGTGTGACGATGGATTTAGTCATGCAAAGAGTAAACTCCAATATGGCTGCTGGTGGCCATGTATTTTGTTTCAACGGACTTCGGAGAGAAAAATCGAGTGCTCCCATCTGGAGGTCACATAGAATATCCATATGAAGGTTGGTAATGATCGGATGAGGGATGTGGCCTATAGGATGAGCCAAAATATTTAGTCATGCAGAGAGTAAAATACAAGATGGCTGCCGGCGGCCATGTTTTTTTTATTATCGAAAATCGCTAAATTCGATAGCTCCCATCTAGAGATAATCCTAAACATGCATGTAAAATTTCAAAATATTTCTCTAATAAATGCGGGCTGCAGCAGGTTGTGCCGATGGTTCAAATTTGAATGCAAAATGGCTGCCGGCCAACCCACGGCATTAGCTCAAACTTTACAAAGTAAAGTTGAGCTAAAAATGACTGGAAAATGACGGAGTGCAGGCTCGGATAAAGTTTCGGACGGATGGATGGACGTACACACACACAGACGGACAAGGGTCACTACTAAAGTTACGGAATGTCGGTGGACAATAATGACAATGTGTTGGTTTATATGCGCAGATTAATTATCAGCCTACAAGTCAGCACTGAACACTAACTGAGTTAGTTAGAATGTCCATCTTGGACGAGTACTATCAACCTTGATTTTGACGCCACTGTTGAGACACTGTTGGGAAATCCTATCTGTCCCCTTCACTCTAGTATACTACCATGACACAAAACAGGCGCGTATTTAGGATATAAGGACAGTGCTGGTGGGGGGGGGGGCATGTCATGTTATCTTATACATGCTTCCTAATCTAACATAAACATACAATAATCAGGGGGGGGGTCGGAAATAAATTCCAGACACGTATGCTACTTTTTTGCCGATGACCACTTTTTGGACCCACCCACCCCCGACCCCAATTTTTTTTCCATTTCATAGAGTTTTTTCCAGCCATGTTTTGACACCCCCCCCCTTGTGGAACGCAAAACACAAACATAGAGAAAACCAGGACCAAACCTCCTACATTAAGATTCCGTGAATCTAGTAATGAACAGCAGGACTGATCTCTAGCAGTATATTCTTGACTGCAGTGGATTTTGTCCCTAGAAACATGAGTCAAACACTTACACATGTAAATGTTGCAGATAACATGGCAGTTCAGTCATACAGACTCTGACCCAGTAAACCACACTGCAGTTTTTGACTGCCTCCCAAGAAATGGCATCATTAATCGTTTTTGTTAAATATCATATTTCCACAGCTCTGAAGTCAATTTATTTTAAAGCTTAGTATATGAATAGGGCATGGCTTGGTGTTGACTATGCGAATGTAGTGGCCAGTGGGAAGGATGTAGTTCAGGAGCCGAATGCGAGTGAACTACACCATTCCCACTGGCCACTACATTCGCGTAGTCAACGACAAGATATGCTCTAATCATTATATTACATCGAACATTTATAGACAAACTGACGTTCTAATATTTATATACCATCGAACATTTTATTGCTAAACTGAAGTCATTGTATTGTGTCCAGATTGCATTCAATTTCCTTCTCGTCACAAAACCTATTAAGCAGCTTTATTGCTATTGTGAATAGCAGCTAAGCCTGAGTGGGTAACCGGTCGCTGATACAGCGCGCGCGGTTAATCATAATTAATAGTCACTGTTTTAGTGCCAAATATATGTGGTAGTCATTTTTAGAGACCTTTTTAGTTTTTGTGTTTTATTACTTTGTTATGGAAATTCATAAAAAATATGTCTATACACCAGATAGGTGATATTGCTCTACACCAGATAGGTGATTTTGTTTTACACCAGATATGTGATATTGTTTAACACCACTTAGGTGATTGTATTATATCAGATAGGTTAAATTATTATATGATACGTGCTACCCAGTCATTAGACATTACTAAAACATGTTTATCGCACATATAGCAATACACTAGAGAACACAGGAGCACCAATGGGAAATCAATGAAAGTTATTGTTATGATCGTTTCCAATTGATTCAGATTGGTCAGGATTGGTTAGGAATTTTATAACGTTCACAGTTTTATCTTGTATGTATTCAGGAATCTTGTATGAGTTCAGAAAAGGCATTATTTCTATTGGACTGCTCAAGAGTTGCATGTGAGAGTAAAGCATATAATAAAAAACAAACCTACACTTTTAGTAGAAACCTGTATTAACTCATTCATGAGATAGTGAATTATTACCATTTTCTATCTCTTTTGTCACATATGAGATAATTGTGTTATACACTCACAAGTCTAGGTGTGTTACATGTTTTTTTCTTTATACATCAGTGTATACATCAGTGTTTAATGTCCATGTTTGACCAGATTTGCCATTAAATGTATTTCTTTAAAGTTATCCTTATTTGATGTTAATTACATAGAATACTGCATGGGCGATTCAGCTGCATTAAGAATACTGTCCCTTGTCCTAAAGAGGCACAAACCAACATCCAATGGCCCTAGTGTGTTTAGTGTTTCTGCAGTTCCTTATTATTGATTTCATAGTGTTACAAACCAGTACAAACTAGTAAAAATCCAATAAAAGGTGTGAAGGAAAAAAAAACTTTTGTCACGGAAAAAATTGCTTAGGGCTTATTTGACACCCGCCGCCCCCAGCCTTACGTGTCGGAAGAAATTTTTTCTCCACCCCCCCCCCCCCCTGCAATAATAAGAAAATTTTCACTTTCCCCACATAAATGAGCCTCACGCTCTTTATTTTGACCATATCAGGTATATGGAGACAACAAACGCTCTTTATTTTACAGCAATGAAGAAAAACTGGGAGAAATTATATGCCCTAATCAAGTCTTTCTGTCAGGGACGTGGCGAGAGGTCCACCTGGAATTTACAATTGCACCCCTCCCCTTTGAACCAGTCCAAGGTACCATGTTCGCTAAATACCATTTTGATTGGGTTGGAACTTTCCAACTGCTACCTCAAATGTTCCAAGTGTTGGAAATGTCCAACATGACGCCCCCTAAAGCTGCTTTCACAAATCTGCGACTGTCAGGTTACAGGCGCAACGGTTCAAACATATCACTGAGGATGCTGTTGACACAGTTAAACGCAACCGATTTAAAAACTTTTTGAAATCGGATGTGTTTAATTGCGTCAGCCTCAACCCCAGTGATATATGTGTGGTTGAAAGCGCAGCCTAACCCGATAGCCGCATACATGATACATTTGGTCGCATGCATCAGCCGCAGATCTGTGAAAGCAGCTTTATGTTGAAGAATGTTCAACTGACAGCCATTTCAGACAAAACTTTTGACCAAAAGTAGAAAATATATCAGGCATGAATTTCCAACTGTGAACATATTTTGACCAAAGTTGGAGGTGCATGAGACACCCCACCTCCACCTCCCTGCGTTCGTTTGGTGATAAAATTACCAGATGACATTCCTAAAGGATATCAATACTTTCAATACTAGCGAGTAATCGATGACATAAGTTAGACTTAGTTTAGTTATACGTTGCTGATTATGCTATGTTTCGCCATGTTCGGCGATCAAGAATAGAGATTGGACTAATCGGATACGGATTTTATATGCCACGGAACAGCTTGCTGGACTGATAGGTACTTTTCCACTGCGATGACAAAACACGTTTTACACAAATTAAAGAGCGTTATTTGTTCCTTTTACCCGATATGGTAAAAATAAAGAGCATTAGTTCGCCGCACGACTGGTTATTCGAAAAATAATTACATTACTCCGTTTCGTCTTTCCAAGGAATAAAGGAATCCGCCAGTCCAATGTAATTGTGTAATTTACTAATCTTGGTTCAGCCTGTTCTTGTGCAAATAAGCAAAATATGGGCTTATATTAGAATAGCGCGAAATAAGCTCTTACTGGCATTATTTGAAAACCCAAATACGCTTTATATGGGCCTAAACGATGGTTATTACAAAAGCCATATATGGGACTATTTCAATATGAAATGAACCCGTATTGTCCTCATTTTCACGAGAACAGGCTGGAAAATAACACGAATAACTGTGTTTTCACTGTGGCCCGCGCCACCCAACGGAATAATTACTATTGGCTTATTTCAAAATTAAATTAATCAAAAGCTGACCAGTTATGCTTTTTTGAGATATTGATTGTATGCTGTTTCAGATAGAGGGCAAACCCAGGCAATGTGATTACCAGTTATACGTATTGTTTGTATGCTCTGTTTCAGATAGATGACGGACCCAGGCAATGTGATTACCAGTTATACGTATTGGTTTTATGCTCTGCTTCAGATAGATGACGGACACATGTAATGTGATTACCAGTTATACGTATTGTTTGTATGCTCTGTTTCAGATAGATGGCGGACACATGTAATGTGATTACCAGTTATACGTATTGTTTGTATGCTCTGTTTCAGATAGCTGCCGGACACACGCAATGTGATTACCAGTTATACGTATTGTTTGTATGCTCTGTTTCAGATAGCTGCCGGACACAGGCAATGTGATTACCAGTTATACGTATTGTTTGTATGCTCTGTTTCAGATAGCTGCCGGACACACGCAATGTGATTACCAGTTATACGTATTGTTTGTATGCTCTGTTTCAGATAGCTGCCGGACACAGGCAATGTGATTACCAGTTATACGTATTGTTTGTATGCTGTGTTTCAGATAGCTGCCGGACACACGCAATGTGATTACCGAACATATCCTCTCGCAAATACGCACACAATCGACATAGAATATGAAATAGGTACATAATGTGATTATTTGCTTGTGAAATAAGCAGATAATGGATTAATATCCGTTATTTCGTTTTATATCGCGGGCCACAGTGAAAACACATGTTTAAGAGCGTACACTCGAAAAGTCGTGATTTGCATTATTTGTGTCAATGACGGCACATAATCTGCAAATAATCTTCTCATTATGAGTCGATAATACAAAAAGGCTCTCATTTTCAGCACATTATCGATTCAAAATCCTAAGCAGATTATCTACCTAAAACAAGTTATATTATAAGCAGATAATGTGCGATTTTCGGGACAGAGCTTTCCGATGAATGGCAACAAGCCAATTTTCGGCTAAATCCTGAAAAATTACCCATAATTCTGCTGTGGTTAAGGAGTCGATTAATTAGGGCATTACTGTCATATGTATAGTTTGTATGCTGTTTTAGACAGATGACGGACCCATGCAATTTGATTACCAGTTATACGTATTGGTTTTATGCTCTGTTTCAGATATATGACGGACCCAGGCAATGTGATTACCAGTTATACGTATTGGTTGTACGGTCTGTTTCAGATAGCTGCCGGACACAGGCAATGTTATTAATGCTTATATGTATTGATTGTATACTCTGTTTCAGATAGCTGCCGGACACAGGCAATGTGATTACTAGTTATACGTATTGTTTGTATGCTGTTTCAGATAGATGACGGACCCAGGCAATGTGATTACTAGTTATACGTATTGTTTGTATACTCTGTTTCAGATAGCTGCCGGACACAGGCAATGTGATTAGCAGTTATAAGTATTGGTTGTATGTTCTGTTTCAGATAGCTGTCGGACCCAGGCAATGTGACGGCAAGTTATACTTATTGTTTATATGGTCTGTTTCAGATAGATGACGGACCCAGGCAATGTGATTACCAGTTATACGTATTGAAGTTGAACCTCGAGAATGTTGTGCAGTATTACAAGACACTATGTGATAAAGGGAACACAGTACTAGTTTACACGAAAAAGCAGTATAATGAATCGAGGTATGGTGACAAGATACTCAGATTAATGGAACATAGTACTAGTTTACCCGACAAGAATCAGTATAATGAATCAAGGTTTAGTGAAAAGAATAATGAAAACACTATATTGTACTCTTATACTGGCCCATCTGACTTATTGTAATGCGATTTGGAGTGCATAGTCAAAGAAAATAGAAAGTTACAAACAGAAAGCCATAAATCGTTTATATACAGAGAAAGATATACACGTATTATGCAAGAAAAAGAATATTCTTCTTGTTGAAGATATTGGGAATATGCTTTCTTGTTGAAGATATTGGGAATATGCAATTGATGAAAATAATTCATGACTTGTATATGAAAAACTACCAAAATCACTGGAATATATGTTCACTAATATTAATGATATTCACAGATATGAAACTCGTGCTACAGCCAAATGTAATCTTTTATAAGTTTTATAAATTATAAAAGAACCACAAAGGCAAAAAATGTCATCTCAACGAGAGCACAATCCTTCTGGAACAAGCCTTGAAATAATGTGTCTGTCATTTGCAGAATGAGGTCCCCAGAGGGTGAATTTAGTTATGCTACCCCGCATAGCGGGCTAGCATCACCAAATTCATCCTCTGGGAACCTCATTCTGCTGAGGTGTAAGCATAATGAGGTCCACAGAGGATTAATTTGGTAATGCTAGCCCGCCATGCGGGGTAGCATCACTAAATTCACCCTCTGGGGACCTCATTCTGCAAATGACAGACACACTATTTCAAGGCTTGTCCTGAAATCATCTATCTGAACACTGCATTTCGCATTAAACTCGATGGAAACTATGCTAAATACCTAAACAAAATTCTTTCCTCGAGAAATATCGCCCATCAGAGTAGTAACTTATTAAAGTTAGATACTAGAACAGAAGCGGTAATAAGTCAGAAGGCCAACAGAGGAACACATCTGACAATTTATTTCTGAAGTATACTGTCTGCCTCTTGTTATTGTCGCTGTTTCATTCAAAAAGAAGAACAAAATCCTGGTGATATAAAATGTTCTAATGTATTTGTTATCGATTAAAGCATCTGGAACTTGAAAGCATCTTGAACTTGATAAGACACTGATAAACGAAACACAGTACTAGTTTACACACACACACACACCCTCTCACACACACACCCTCACACACAAAACAGTATAATGAATAAATGTTTGCAGATCCATGAAGTACATATATGAATGCGCACCAATCGTACTTCCTTTCTGACTGTCACGGACTGTGATTTTCTATATTTAGCGTTGGTTTGTCCAGCAAAAATGGCGAAATCGATCCCCAAATTAAAAATTGTGCTTTGAGAAGAATTCCTCCACTAAAAACCTGTTGCAAGAATGGAGATTTTGTTGTCAATTTTGCACATTGCCAAGCAAAATAACAGCCAATTAGAATTGTAGTGTTGATTTGACTGATGTTTGCGTTACGTGATGTTATATGTGCGCGTTTAAACATTTGTGTTGATAAATAAGATGAGAAACAAATCACTACATTGTGCGAAATAATTCTTTGGTTCTATTGAAACTTTCTAAACGAAATTACACAAAGTCTGTTAGATATTTTGTGTGCTTGAACCGGACAACGTGTGGCCCGCTCAGTATCTATATTTATATCGCGGAAGTCCACGAAATGTGGGCAAAATGTCGCCGGTGACAGCGGTCTTATCGAGTCATCAAGGGAGATAAACCATTCGTGGAGTTTGGAAGTAAATAGTAAACAGTATAGATGTAAGATCGATTCCAGACATCCAAGTTACAGTTTTGGCCTGACCGTCCATTCATATCTCTTTTCCGGATGACAACTATAGTTCTAAATGGATTGAAAATTGGTATGTAGGTTCGCTATTACAAAAATACCTGTTTGATGGTCGGCCGCCATTTTTTGTCAGTTTCTGCCCTTTGTTGAAATTTGGCTCAACGTTTGTTTCCCGAAGAGAACTTTAGTTAATGTTAACTAAATAGAGTGAAATTTAATATGCAGGTTTACAGCCATATACTAAGTGTCAAGTTCGATTTTAGGTTCAGTCCGCCCATTTTTACAAGCTGGAATTACGAACCTTTTCGAAACAAGGAGTTTCTTGGTTTCATGGGAATAAAATTGTGTATGCAGATTCGAAACCATAAAGTTCAGATTAAGTTTAATTTATGTTCCTTCCACACATTTTCAAGTTTAATATTAGGTTCACTTAGCACATGTTTTCCAGAGTTACCGTCGTTTTTCGTCTTTGAAACTTCTTGGTTTCCAATTGATAACTGCAGTTAATCACCACCAAACTTTGCATGTGGTTGCATGTGCTCGAAATACAAGCCGTGCTTGAGTTGGGGATTTGTCCAATGATTATCACCAGTCTTATGTGACTTTTTTGACATGGAGTATTTATGTTATCGGTTTTCGGCTGATAATTCCAAATTATAGAATCTTTCTGAAATGCAATTTGCAACAAACCAACGGGCGTATTACGCCAATGTGGTGGTGTTCTTGTTACAATGCGCTTACATTTTTGGGGGTTATATTACAATTTATTGTTGGAAGTCTTAGTCGAGATAAATACTTAATATGGCGCTGAATAGTTTATATGTTCAGAATGTGCACACACTTTTTCAGGAGTGATAATGTCGATACGTATACAATAGACAGCAGCGGAATCAGTTGTCTCGACAAAGGCTCTCAGATCCTCATCAAGAAACGAATTTTTGTCAGGAATGTTTCTCCCGCACAAGCGGTAAGTTGAAAGTTGAATGTCTATACCACATGAAACCCGTACTATATCATTAACAAAGCCGTTACATATTTCCTTATCTCTCACTAGTGACGAATTGGCGCGTGCTTCCCGCCAACTTTGCATCGCACCAACAAAATGTCTTTACATTGAATCAGGCGAATTAATACTATTTCGTCAAGCCGCACACGACAGCAACACCAGACAATGCAAAAAATGATTCCTTGGTTCATTAAAGTTGAAAAATAGACACAAAAATAAAGAGGCAAAGTGGGGGACTATATTTTCCGTCGGCAGCTCGAGCGCGCAATACTGTCGTATACGGTTGTGAAGCGTCTCAGCCAGCAATGTAAATGTGTGCATTTTAAAGCTGCTGTTAAGGATTTTGATTTGTTAAAAAGGCATAAAGCTCTAGTTTTGTTCATGTGATATACCAGATCTTCAACTCGCTCGTTATGTTGGAATATAAGATTTTATAAAACTCGTATAATAAATTTGATTCACAACTCGTCTACGACTCGTGAATCAAATTTATCAAACTCCTTTCATAAAATTTTATATCCCAACATAACTCGTTGGAGATCCCTCTATATATTGTAGTACATCTGGGGTAGGAGTTCGTTCAAGATATTTCTAGCGCACTTGGAGCCCGACTTATACTACGATGAATTGTATATATAACTGTATGTGTACAGTTAGATGTCTGTATAAGGTTACTCCCTGTGTGTTACTAAGTTGGATTATGTCGTATTGTCAGGATGCTCGAAGAAAAACCTGGATTTATTCAGCTGGTTGATATGCCCCCAACCTCGATCTGGACCAATGGTACAGGGAAGTTGGACTGTGGCCTATACATGTGTGGAGCTGTAGTCTAGGCCTATGAGTGGCAACTCAATGTATTCACCAAAGGCTTCACTTGATTTTACCGAGTGAGTCCAGGTGGACGATCTGAAAGTTAAGTTCAACTCGAGGAAATTTATTCTGCAGAATATTTACAAGGGGTTTGCACATATATATAGAATTGTGAGTTGATGATGGATCATACCAATAACATTTTTTAGATTGTTTATTAGCAAAGCCAACAGTTAAGTTGGAACATGCAATAACATATATGCATACTATACACAATAAGTCATATCAATAACAATACACACATACAAATTTATATTGTAATCCATGATGCAATTTACATTAACGCAGTATCCTTTTTAAAGACAGTTTTATAAATATGCTGTCTTTCTAAAGAAGGATCAAATATTGAATTGAGAGTAAACAATGAAATTTATTTCTTTTAGGGTTCTCCCAGTAAATTTGGGGATGTGAATTTCGCGTAACTTTTGACATAGGATCATAAAGTGATATTCGTCGCAAGGACTGTTTTGACATAAAACACACCTTATTGTCTGCGGAATTTGTGGTTTCTTTTGTCCATCTATTTTTTCTACTGGTAATTTATGATTAGATGTTCTGATATTCAATAGGTAGTAAGACAAATTAGATGGCAAATGAACTTAATAGCGATTCATTTTCATGGACTGCTTTATGTCTCTGTAAAACATGGCACCCGATTAAGTAGAAGCATTCAGGCTATCAAACTGGTTGCGCTCATACTGTTTAATCAGTAGCGATTTTGTTTCTCAACTCTGCTTTGCTCAGCGCTGATTGGTTTGTCCACACATGTTCCATGTGTAGGTCATGGTGAATTCTATAATAAATAAGTATATAGAACACTATTGGCGGTAGACGTGTTACCGGTAGACAATGTCTTCGATGCACAATGCACTATAAATGGACAAGTCTGATGCGGACTGTATGTCTAAGTGCGTACACACGTAGCTATATAAGCTAAATATACGGACATGTATAGGCTAAATCGATATAGTTACGGTATGTCAAACACTGAGGTTGGACTTCGTAGAGTTAAGTCGTGTGATGGTGGCAATGCAGAGATAACTTCACTAAGCGATGCAGACATTCCATAAGTTGAAATGTTTATTCTGACTTAGAAATTTCCGAGTATTCAGTTAGATATTCATTAAGTTGAAACATTGATTCGTACTTTGTAAAATGTTGAAAACTACGGAGGCGAGATGAAGTGAAAGATAATTTTTTAAGCGTCAAATGTCAAATTACGAATGACACTGACGTGGGAACAACGCGACTTATATGTGAACAAAATTCCTGAGAATCAATGGAATTCCTGAGGGCCAAAGGACATAAGGAATTCTTCAGAGCCAATTAGTGGAACGTCAAAACTCCTGGAAGCCAAATTCGTCGCAAAAAGTTAACCAATTCACGAATTTGAAGCAGGGAAATATAGATCTTTCTGCTCGGAAAAACAGCCTTAAAATAAAACGATTACTAATAGGATTTTTTGTTGATTAATATCAATGTACTGTAAGTGAGAAAGCGTGTAATAGACTATTTAGTGAAATCTGAAAATTATCCGGCTAATCAAACTTTCGCAAGCGATAGCGCATATGAATATATAGAGTCTTGATGCTTCGCCTTGAGAATAAAATAGCCGGAAAATGTCCCAATTGCACTAAGTAATATGACCAGAAATACTAAGGAAATGTCATAGAACAACTCCCAATGTGTTTAAAGTTAATTTAAGTTCTAGGTAAGAGTCGGTTAACAGGCCTTCACGATCTCCCTGAAACCCTTGTATTAGTATTACCTTGTTGCTTGTTGGGATTATGGCAGCGGTGATATCCGGGTCCCGCTAGCAGGGAGGTAATTGGTGCTACCAATTTCTGACATCTCGGAAATAGCGTATTGACTTTGTTGAATGCCGTCAGGTTCCCATCACTCCAACCGTGCCGCCGTTACCAAGAGGCTATTACAATATTTATGTATTTGACAGATCGTATTTCACGAAACATTAGGTTAAGTAATTTCGCATATATAAGTCACTGCACTGGATCTGATTCTTATAGCACACTTTTACTACACTTTAGAACAGATAAAGATGTATTCTGGGTTGCAAACAACCCTTTTCAACAGAAAAATATATTTGATCGTGTTTGCTTTGTTATGTTGATAAAATGGGGAAAACATATAGGACATAAAACTGGACATATGAATACGAACGAATATAATTTTGTTATTAAAAATTAGTAGAATGATTCGGGCGTCTCTCTAAATCATCAGAAATGTGGAAAATAAAGGTATAACATTAATATCAAACAAAATGTGTCATAGAGTACATTTCATTCCAAACTTGCTAGTTTAAACACTAAAAATAAAACAATTATATAAATTTAAATGAAAACTAATAACATGAGATCAGATGATAAAAATTATTTAAGACATAATTACCAAAAATTACCAGAATTACGAGAAAGAACGTGACATAGAGATAGGAAAGTCTAAGTAATTCAGTAATGTTTACCATAACAACTAACATGAAAAACATTGCCACAGCATGCTCTAAGGGTACGTTCATACACTGTCAAGTTTGCACGGCATTTTTTTCACGCAGCCATTTTCACATATAAAACCCTATGATGCGAGAATATCAACGGCAACATGCATATAAAATGCATATTTACCAAAGACGTGAAAAGTAAACTTTCGATAGTTCCACATGTAACGGTGCTACTAACATATTGCCTGAAAATACTTGTATGATTGATTCTTGCGAGATAATTGAATGGTATTTACAGGCAAATTTCCATAGCCTCGCTACTAGATGAAATGCATAGTTTTTACTTCTCGTGTATTTAGCTGTGGTACAGATACATTTAATAAGCATTTTTGCATTCGGTTCCTGGCACAGTGAAGCTTTCTATACCGAAATGCCGACAAAAGAATGCCGGGGAAATTTGCGACTGTGAATACCCTCACGATATGGAGAACATAGTGGATGAATATGGTAACGTCACACGGAATGTCTGACTGTTAGTTCAGAGTGACGTGGAACACCCCGGCGAAGTGTGCAGAACGGAATAGCAAATAATCATGTCACAATTAGTTGTTTTCATAAATTTGACATCCAAATAGACCGAAAACAGAGTCATTGTTATAAACGAACAACACACAGTGACTATTGTTGTTGGAATCATTACAGTAATGTTCATCAGCCAATAATTCGTCTCGGATAAAGTAGTAAATATTTACATTTACGCGCCGTTCAGTTTCTCTATATCCCCAAATGGGCAGACAACACATTGCATAACCGAGGTTCCCAATGGGTGTACACTACATCACAATATTCACCATCTGGGAACGTCAATCTGAGTCTATGTCTCCCATAGCAGATGCGGCCATGTGATCCTCAGAGGGTGAATTTGATGATGCTAGCCTGCTATGCGGGATAGCGTTCACCCTCTGGGAACCTCATTCTGCAAATGACAGGCACACTAAATTATGGTTGGACATTTCCAACAGGTGGAAAGCTCGAGGTACCACTCAGAAAGTTCCAACCCAAAGGGGAGGTTGGTGGGGTGCAAATTGATTTTCTCAAGCATGAGTGTTTGGTCTGGTTCAATGGCGGGGGTGCATGCAGTTGGACATTTCAATGCGGAACCCCCAACACAGACCCTGAAGCCACGTCCCTGATGCCAACAATATGCAAACATTTTCTTTCCAGGATATTTCCATTCTATTCCGAGCGACCAAGTTGTCCCGTCAGCTGGTGTGGTTTGATTTCATCACGACATTGCCGACAGAAACAGGATCCGGGTGGGTGGATTCTACAAACAAATTCGGCATCAAGTAAGTTTTTTTTTTTAATGGCGCGTGCCTACATCCACACGATGGTTTGAAAATACTCGGGATATCCTATGCCATGAATGCTCGCAACCAACTAATCATTATACAACTGTATGTTGGATGCGTTAAACCGCTTAAACTGAAACTGGGTTATGCTCTAAGTCATGTGTGCCTTAAAATAGAGAGAGAATCACAACGGACGGTCTACCACGATTCTTCTAAAAAAATGAGCAATGTCGCATCATCACAAACAGTTTTAGCTTCGTGTTCGTAAGCCATAACACATCAGACACGTGATTAAACGACGCTTGGGCAGCCGATAAGAGACTGTTGCTCGTGAACAGATGGGTACCAACGCATGTGATCGGCTGGAAACACTCGGTGAAATCTTATTTTTTCATTGCGACAACTTCCTGTATGTGCTCACTCCCTCCGTTCGGGCGAACATAAATGATTTACTGAATAACGAATGGGATTGTGTAAATTTAAAGGCATAACTCAGATATGCCTTTGCTGTCAACGGCCCCGGTATATATTTATGCTAGTGCACATGGAATCTTCACAAAGAACAAGCGTTAAATGAAACAGTGTCAACATTCAAACTGATGGTAAAACGAATATTTCGCAATAAGTTAACACACATCAAAGAAGGGAGGGCGGAGAGTAAACCTGAGCGTAGAGTGGCTATAACATAGCCGAGCTTGATCAAGACGATTCGGGTTGGTGATACTGGGTACACGTCTACACGAGTACCATGGGGTGGGGTAGATGATACTGGGTACACGAGTACCATGACATGATATGATCACTGAGCAGACGCTCACGATCCGTTACCAATTATGTCTTGAAAGAAATTTGTTAACTGCCATGACAACTATTTGCAAAGACGTATAAAGTCTCGTGGCGGTTTGCGCTCCACAATAGTTCTAATACTATTTGCTTTTGATTGTTCCCGGTACCGCAATAGGAGATAAATACATGAACTACCTTTCTATGTGCATCATATATCCCGTACAGACGCACTGAAGTGATATATAATACAACTTCGAAGACAATGTATGGCTCCAGGCGCCCATGTTTTTAATTAAGTTTCGGAAGAATTGGTCAGCTTCGATATAGAGGTCACACCAAAGAACACTTTGCAGTTTGGATGAGGGACTTTAGTCATGAATAGAGTAAAATCCAAGATGGCCGCAGGCGAACATGTTTTTTAAAAACAAATTTCGGAAAATATCATTGGCATCCATCTAGAGGTCACCCTGAAGATCCTTATGCAGTTTGGTGACGATCGTATGAGGGGTGTGGCCTGTAGATTTTGCCTAAGGATTTAGTCATGCAAAGAGCAAATCCCAAGATAGCGCTGGCAGCGATGTTTTTTTTAACGAACTTCGAAAAACATCGTTGGCTCCCATCTAGAGGTCACCCGGAAGATCCTTATTAAGTTAATAATAAGGGATGTGGCCTGTAGGCTGTGTCGAAGGATTTAGCCATGCAAAGATTAAAATCCAAGATGGGCGCTGGCGGCCATGTTTTTTAACGCATTAAACAAAAAATGATGGCTCGCATCCCAGAGGTCATCTTGATGAATCATATAAAGTTTGGTGATCCGCAGTTGAGTGGTGTTGTCTGTAGGGTGTGTCAAAGGATTTAGTCATGCAAAAAGTAAAATACAAGATGGATGCCGGCCTCATGTTTTTAATCGAAAATCGTTCAAATTCGATAGTGATCCTAATCATGCCTGTAAAATTACAAAATATTTCTTAGATATATGGGGCCTGCAGGGTGTGCCGATGGATTCAAAATTTAAATCAAAAATGGCTGCTGGTGGTGGTGTTAAATTCACCCTCTATGGACCTCATTCTGCAAATGACAGGCACACTAAACTTTCACTTGAATGTTTTTCCTCTTCAGGTTGGAAGCTTTGTTCAGTGCTGAATGTAGAGGTATTGTTGGTTCCTCGACAACAGCCATAACAGTCTCGGAAAGAGACATTGCTGGTGCCTCGGCGACAACAACCATTACCCTCTCTCAGAGAGTGGTGAAATCAACTATATCGACAGTAGACTCCCGAAGTTCAACGTTTCAAGATGAACCGACGTCGCAAAACGTTGACGAATTTTCTACTACAACGACCAAGATAAATACAGTAACAGAAGCCCAACCAAGAATAACGAGTGCTTCAGTGGATTGGTCAGCGCAAACTGCTTCGTCATCGCTCGAATCGTTGACCGAAGGTAAACAATAAACTCGTCTTACCAACACATAAGAGTCGCCACGGCATGCAGTCTCTTGAGGGTTGTGAGTGAAACAGAATGTCCAAATTTTTTCGCCTGAGCACGAGCCACGTCTTCCCATTGCACCCACTGCGTATGACATTTGGACGGCGTGTCCCCAACACTACACAAAATATTAGTTACCACACATCGACGGTGAAATTTTATAACTGGCTACCCCGGGTCGTCTTCAATTTGAATCAGAGCAAGTTAATTTCAGTCTATTTTCTATTTTCATTTGACAATAATTGAAATCATGATAGTTAATGTATGTAAAACTTGGTGTAAATCAGTATAATCTACGAGTTTGAATTATTTTATTCTCAGGACTAATTGACGTTGGTGAAACAACTGCCATCACAAACTCGATTACTGACATGCAGACTTCGACAGACATATCATCGGCGGTACCAGCAACAACACACATGGATATCGAAACAACAATCACTCCCCATACAACAACTAGCCCTACCGTTACAACAACGAAAGGGACTTCAACAGAAACATCGAAGTCTCCAGTATCGAGTACACAGGAAAACATCTTCACAGACACACCGAGCCCGAGCACAGAAAAAGAAATATCCGACTCAACGGAAAGAACAAGACCACAACCTAGCACGGAAGTAACGCGGAGCTCCACGACAACAGGTCGCCATGACTCGTCGCCAAGGGCAACAGACCAAACAACGATTGTCATTAAAACGTCAACACATTCTAGTCAAACCACGACACCCCGCAGAATGGAAACCGCCACAAAGACTTTACGGCATACGACTATTTTACCAACGCATATAACTACCGATCGACCACCTTCCAGAAAGATAATAAGAACACCCAAGACTTCTCCAACACATGATTTCAACATTGGGAGTACAACAGATCCTGTCTCAGCCACCGACACCACAAATGATTCTGTGTTGGACCAAACGGAGGAGCCTGCCGCTGAGGTTGGCGCCATGGATGGATCAACATGGCCAGTGGTCGTTGGTCTGGTCATTGGAATACCGACGTTGATTGTCTTTGGGATAGCTATCACTGTGATTCATAAGAAGAGGTTAGCAAATGTTCCGAGGTTCCCACCTCCTTCTTTGGGCCAGAGTACCATATAACCTAGTGGCATAGTGTAGATACTAGTTTAGCTACTAACACTCTAGCTCCTTCTTTGGACTGGAGTACCATATAACCTAGTGTCATAGTGTAGATACTAGTGTAGCAACTAACACTCTAATACACTCTTCATTAGTTCTTTGCTGGCGAAGGAGGCTTTTGGTCATAGACTATATTTAATGCATGATGCAACATCTATGTAGTCCATCTTGTTTTCATTCCCCATCTATTGGTTACAGTGGTGTCAATATGGCACGGAGCGCCCTCGATCGGATGCGGGAGGAATCTATAGGAGAGAATAAAATAGACGCTGGCCCTGATTGGTCAAGAGCCATGTGTGTTTCTAGCATAACAAATACAACAAAAATCTACCCTATTAATTCCTATATGTCAAATTGGCACAGGAATAAACCCTTTTTAGTGAAGCTAGAATTTTGTGGTATGGTCTGAAAATGACATATTTTTAGTCCGGTTCTGACACTTGTTACAACACACAAAATTTAAAGGCGAATTATCTGCATGTCGGATATGATTTGTATACACTAACACGTTTGCACGGATGCCTTACATTTACACCACTGTAACCTATTGGCGCTGTGCGACGGAATAGCAAAAAAGCGATTCGTAATTTAAAAACACTGTTATTACCCCTGGTCAAGTTGTCCTGCTAATTGTCTATGACGCTGGTGGGTCCTGCTGATATGATGCTGTTTGGTACTTCTGAATTGATATGATGCTGGTTGCTATGATGTGGTAGGCCATAGCGATGCTGTTAAGAAAAAGTACCGTTATTTATTTCAAGTTGTCATGTATATTGTGAACTGCTTTAATAATTGCAGGTTTGATGTCGCAAACCGGCCATAAGTGAGATGGTTATTCCTGTTCTACCAGTATTAAAATATTTTAAAATAAATGTTCTTTAATGTTTTAAACGGGCACTGGCTTTTGCTCAAATCACTCGGATTGTCCAAATACCGTAAAAAATAAAACTTTAGGAGATATTATGGTACTGTTCTTAACAGGATTGTTTTTCACTACCACCGTCATAGCAACTCATAATAATTAGGTTCACGGCGGGGTGCGCGCTGGTGCAGCATTAAATACCATGCGCTAGTACATGATATTATATATGCTAGTACATGATCTTAAATATATAAAGAGAATGCAATGGCTTACACGATCAGGGTAAATATTGTTAGGCCACTGTATTGCATTGGCACAGGGTTTTCGGATTCAGGAAGCTCCTGCTATGGAAGGGTTAACAAAGAATCCTACGTAACAGTTAAGACAATATGGAATACAGACTCAGTAATTTCACACTAATATCATAGTTTTCACACATTTGCTGAAATAATCTTCATAAATATAACACACTAAGATGTATTAGCATGAATTTCACCAACTTATGTCATTTGGGCTGGAAATTAATCAACATTTGTGTAGTTTTGTGCTATAAAAGCTGCGTAACAGCCTACTTTTTGAATCCTGAAAACCGGTTAAACGGACATGGCTCATTCGAACCTCCAAATTGTGTATACGCAATTTTGAGGGACGGATTTGATAAGTAGATAATTACACGAAACATTGATGTACCGGCACAATGTGCTCTGAAAAACGCTTGCTACAGTAATAGCCATTTTCCATTCGTTTTCAATTTTTCGCCAAAATTCAGACTAAACGCTCTTTATTTCTATCATATCAGGAATATACTAACAAGGAACGCACTTTTCTAATTCATGTCTTGCAAATGCAATTTTTTGTTTGGGATCCAAACACCGTGTTCATACTTGTATTTTGCATTACCTTTGAGGTTTCATAATGCTCGTAGAAAGGTAGTTCAGATATTTATCGACCTTTTTCGATACCGAGAAATATTTGAAAGCGAATAATATTATGTGTATTTTGGAGCGCAAACAGCCATGCAGCTTTAAGTTGGACGTATGAATCCCGAGTATCAGTTAACAGAGATGTGTGAATCCCGCGTATTGGAAAGGGGCCGACACTCTCAATAATCAGACCTCAAATTAATGCCTTTACAGACGGCGGTGAGTCATTTAAGAGTTCTGCATCTGATGCTGAATTAGAACACACGTAATATCATTGTTCAAGGCCACGAAACTACGTCACTAATATAATCTGTAAAATAGTCGATTTAGACGTTCGGATGGCTGCTGTCTGGAACGCATGCAGTGTGTGAGCCAGATGTTTGTTGCATGAGTTATAATGTACTGACCAATGAAATAGATTATGTGCATTTTACGCATCTATTAAAGGATTGAGGTGTGTGTGATGCTCAAAATCGATACCTATTTTCCTGGTCAATTTCTGTTACACATACTTGTTTTAACAATTACTGATATTTGAACGTACATTGTGAATTTCCACAGCACATATACTAGTTTATCCCGTCAAACAAACGTTTAACATTTAAAATATAAACAGCTTTGGGTTAGAGACTTAATTGATGACATGTAATTCAACATATCCTGGTGGTAATACGCACATAATCGACTTATAATGTGAAATAGGTACGTAATGTGATTATTTGATTTTGATTTAAGTAGATAATGGAGTCGCAGCCGTTATTTAGTTTGACGGCGCGGGCCGCAGTGAAAACACATGTTAAGAGCGTACACCTGAAAAGTCGTGGTTGGCTTATTGGTCTCATTATCCGATCATAATCTCCTTGGAATCGCCACATTGTGAATCGATGTGACTAAATGCTGTCATTTTCAGCACACTATCGACTCAAAATGGGGCGATTCTAAGCAGATTATCTACATAAAATGTTCGTTATAAGCAGATAATGTGCGTATTTTAGGAAGAACAGGTCGTGTAATTTGACGTCGCGACTATTCGACATTTTCCACCATTTCGATTACGGAGAGTGACGGCTTTTTGTCAGGAAAGGATCTAATCTGTCAAGGCTGTTTGAAAAAACTTCTGATGAAATTTTTTTTAGCTATCGCCCAACGTGGTCTGAACATTTAATTATCACTTAAAACAAAATACGAGGCCAGAAATATGACGTGATTCAGCGACAATATACAACTTCATGTTTTCACGCATAAAAAAAAACACCACTCACATCGACGTTTCTGAAAGACCTTCAAATATAGTAAGTTTTTGCGTTTATTAACTCTTTCATGACGGGAGCTGCGCTGGTGCAGCATGAAAATCATGTACAGTGCATTATCTTATATATGCTAGTCTCCCACATGGAGATATTGTTAGGCCAATTCATTCTCTTACATATGCGCGGCGCCCTATGGGCGACTCGCATATATAAGAGAATTCATTGGCACAGGGTTTTCGCAAAAAATCAGGAAGCTCCAGTCATGAAAGGGTTAAGTTCCGGGAGGTTGTAAATACTTATCATATAGATGTAATTTACTGAACTGTTAGACTAAGAAGATATGGATTGTATGTATAAGATGAAAAATAATTGATATGTCATAATAATGAAGCTGAGTTTATCAGAAAGGAATTTTTTCTTTAGAAATCATACATTCATACTGTTAGATCATACATTCGTACAGTTACAGTGTTCTCCATATGAAATTCGACAGGCAAGACATGTGATCATCTAGCGAAAATATAGCGCTGTGATAAGGCATTACACAGTCTTAGCCACGTGTACATTGTGTTACTATAGAGATGCACTTGAAGGGGCAAGTCGCATGATTCTACGACATCAAACATGCACCCAATACACCCAACGTGAAGTAATGCTTTATTCTCTCAACCATGATAATACATGTATTACACAAAGAATATTGAGATATATATAGAACTAGAAGTATATATGCAATAGGCATATAGCAATATATACAATAGACATATAGCAAAATATACAATAGATATGTGTATATGGTTCCGGGTCGATGGCATGTTGAAATTCGATGGATATATTCGGAATTTGATTCTGACACCGCTACTAGCATATTATAATCCGGGATAAGCACGGTGCAATCTCGTAAACAATAGTCAGAGGATGACGACGAGCTGCCCGCGCGGTCATCAACCATACGCTTAATGAAGAGCTTCCCGCGCGGTCATCAACCATACGCTTAATGAAGAGCTGCCCGCGCGGTCATCAACCATACGCTTAATGAATTACGAGCTGCCCGCGCGGTCAACAATCATACGCTTAATGAAGACGAGCTGCCCGCGCGGTCATCAACCATACGCTTAATGAATTACGAGCTGCCCGCGCGGTCAACAACCATACGCTTAATGAAGACGAGCTGCCCGCGCGGTCATCAACCATACGCTTAATGACGACGAGCTGCCCGCGCGGTCATCAACCATACGCTTAAGGAATTACGAGCTGCCCGCGCGGTCATCAACCATACGATTAATGACGAGCTGCCCACGCGGTCATCAACCATACGCTTAAGGAATTACGAGCTGCCCGCGCGGTCATCAACCATATACGCTTAATGAATTACGAGCTGCCCGCGCGGTCATCAACCATACGCTTAATGAATTACGAGCTGCCCGCGCGGTCATCAACCATACGCTTAATGACGAGCTGCCCACGCGGTCATCAACCATATACGCTTAATGAATTACGAGCTGCCCGCGCGGTCATCAACCATACGCTTAATGAATTACGAGCTGCCCGCGCGGTCATCAACCATACGCTTAATGAATTACGAGCTGCCCGCGCGGTCATCAACCATACGCTTAATGAAGAGCTGCCCGCGCGGTCATCAACCATACGCTTAATGAAGAGCTGCCCGCGCGGTCATCAACCATACGCTTGAGGAATTACGAGCTGCCCGCGCGGTCATCAACCATACGCTTAATGCCGAGCTGCCCGCGCTCTCATCAACCATACGCTTAACGAAGAGCTGCCCGCGCGGTCATCAACCATACGCTTAAGGAATTACGAGCTGCCCGCGCGGTCATCAACCATACGCTTAATGAAGAGCTGCCCGCGCGGTCATCAAACATATGCTTAATTAACTTCTAACAAAACAAGATCATACCGCGCAGATAAATCCCAATATACCACTAACGGCATGTTGGTTGTCATGCAGATAAATCCCAATATACCACTACCGGCATGTTGGTTGTCAAGCAGGTAAATCCCAATATATGGCGCATATGAGACCATATAACAGAGGACTTTTAAAAATATCTTCACTGGTTACCGAATGACCATCGAATAAAATATTAACTTCCAACATTCGGCTATCGATACATGGATCCACGTACCACACTCCATACCTACATAAATAGCATTTCTCGTACCAAGTGCCCATTGTATGGAATTCCCTGCCGTCATTTGTGAAAGACTCCCCATCATTTTCGTCTATCAAAAATAAATTGAAAACGCTCTTTTTCAAATCCAGCTACATAGAAGCAGACCTATTGACATTAGCTACAAGATAATGTTTCGGACTATGTGAACATTCACCACTAACAATTTGCTAGTGAACTGTTTCATTGTGCATGTTACTTGTATATATGTAAACAGCCTTGAACCAACTGGGATTTGGCGCTATATAAGAAACCTGTTTATTATTATTACTATTATTGTTATTATTATATACCACTACCGGCATGTTGGTTGCATCTCATCGGTGATCATAAGATTGGGTTGTCCATCTTTGCTGCAAACTCCGTATACTATACGTACATGTAGCTATTAGTATTACGTTGGAGTGTGTAGATTGATTTGCATGAGAGGCATATTCAATAATGTCAAAGTGGTCTTACTAATGCTATGATGTTGGTTGTGTCGCTCTCTTCTGCTAATATAGTGAAACCAACAGCACCTACCACTATAATATATGGTAAGACAATTTGATGAAGCTTGATATTGGTATGGCTACCAATGAAGATGGTGATTTGAGAAAGCTATACAACAGCCTCTATTTGTCACCCGGGTCACCACACGGGTTATTTAATCTAGTTCAAATGGATATCAGGTTATACTTTTGTCGTCGTGCAAACGAAAACATGGAACTCATTACCAAAGATTAATTTCCTCATTATCCTGATGGCAGAAAATATGTTTAAAAAAGGAAAAACTGAGAAAAGATCACCGAGGTGGCGACAAAGATTTGGCTGGCCTCATGCCCGCAGACCTGGGTGAAATTTGCTGAGTAAAAACACTTGAAGCATACCCCAGAAAATTAAATCCAGCTTGTGAACGTCTCCGGCAGTACCCTAAAGACAGTTTCGATGGATATCCTGGTGAAATCTGGTTCCAGAATAAGTAGGGCGTGATACTCTCCGTGTGTTCAAACCAAATCTGAGTAAATAAATAAAAAAAATTTACCCTGTGCCAATGCATTCTCTTATATATGCGAGTCGACCATAGGTCGCCTCGCATATATAAGAGAATGCATTGGCCTAACAATTTTTTTTATCATTTAAAAAAAAAAAAATGTTTCTTACAATTTTTAGGACATAAAATAAAAAAACATCCATTACCCTGCAGGGAGCCCCACACATATATAGAAGCATATAGAAGAGTGTCGACTGCTCATGTTTGTCTGGGGCTCTGTATGGGTGAAATTATAAAATTGTTAAAGAATACAAGAAAAAATTATTAAAATTGTTAGGCCAATGCATTCTCTTATGTATGCGAGGCGACCTATGGTCGACTCGCATATATAAGAGAATGCATTGGCACAGGGTAAACAAATCCCGACTTACGACTGGATTTGATATGGCGGGTCACATATACAAACGGTACACCAACCACAGTATCCGTGTTACAAGAGCTACAATCATAATCATGGTAAATCTCAGCTCATCTCAGGGTAACAAGAAGCTGTTTAAGTGCTGTTACCGGTAATCCCATGGAACGTAACCCACTACTATAGACACGGGTAACAAGAAGCTGTTGAGGTGCTGCTACCGGTAATCCCATGGAACGTAACCCACTACTATAGACACGGGTAACAAGAAGCTGTTTAAGTGCTGCTACCGGTAATCCCATGGAACGTAACCCACTACTATAGACACGGGTAACAAGAAGCTGTTTAAGTGCTGTTACCGGTAATCCCATGGAACGTAACCCACTACTATAGACACGGGTAACAAGAAGCTGTTTAAGTGCTGCTACCGGTAATCCCATAGAACGTAACCCACTACTATAGACACGGGTAACAAGAAGCTGTTTAAGTGCTGTTACCGGTAATCCCATGGAACATAACCCACTACTATAGACACGGGTAACAAGAAGCTGTTTAAGTGCTGTTACCTGTAATCCCATGGAACGTAACCCACTACTATAGACACGGGTAACAAGGAGCTGTTTAAGTGCTGTTACCGGTAATCCCATGGAACGTAACCCACTACTATAGACACGGGTAACAATAAGCTGTTTAAGTGCTGCTACCGGTAATCCCATGGAACATAACCCACTACTATAGACACGGGTAACAAGAAGCTGTTGAGGTGCGGTTACCGATAATCCCAGGAACGTAACCCACTACTACAGACACGGGCAACAAGAAGCTGTTGTGGTGCTGTTACCGGTATCCCATGGAACACAACCCATTAGTCAGACTTTCCTGCGGTAATTTTCAGCTTACAAGGCTAAACAAAACAAGTGCACGACAGAGAGTATCCCTCGCAAAGGTGGCTTAAATGCACCACATATAGTATCCCGCGCAAATGTGGCTTTGCGCGCAGGTTTATTAATGTTTTGTTTGGCGTTAATTCGAAAGCTGTCTTACTCTGGCCTGTGATTACCGAACAAAATATGTAGCAAGTAGATACCCTTCGTTATGTAATAGATAGGTTGACAAAATACACGAAATAACTGATATGATCTGAAAAATACTTGCCATGGTCACAGCCATTGTCCAGCTGTTTTAAATTTTTCGCGCAGAAATCTAACAAATGCTCTTTATTTCTACCATATCAGGAATATAATTACACAGAACGCTATTTTGGGGTTCCATGCCGTGCAAATGTTTTTTTGTTTTGTTTGGGACCCAAACATCGTGTTCAAATCTTTATTTTATGTTATGAGTTCAATGCGTCTCCTGTGACATATAATGCTCGTAGAATGGTTGTTCAAGTGTTTAGAAACCTATTTCGATACAGGGAAAATTAAAAAATATATATATATTATTAGGTGTAACGTGGAGCGCAAACCACCAAGTGGCTTTAATATACAAACGATTATTATTGTCCTATCTAAATTAATAGAGCTAGATAGAGGGTGGGCGTGTTTAAAACTCTTAGGACCATTCTCTTCATGCTGCGCCATGATCACACTGAAGATAATTCCAAAATGACCTACAAAACAGCGATCCAAAATTGGCATAGATATATTTTAACTTTTCACACCAAATCCATTAACCGAACAGAAAATGAATGGATGAAACCGGTTGTATGTAACCACACCCACGGAGATTCTTCAGCATACTAAATATCCCTCAAATGCATCGACCATGACTGAGGTGCAGAGCGCCAAGGTTTCGACGGACTTTTCACACTAAGTCCCCAAACAAAATATCAATAAAAAGAATGCACGAAACCCGTTGTGTGTAAATATCCTTTATCCCATGTATCAATCTTATGGTTAGCAACAACAGCTACCAACCCAGCCATAATATGTGCACAATCAATGGCCAACAACTAACACCCACATAGTTTGACAGACTCAGTTCAATCATGTTATAACTGGAGTTATCCAAATTGGTACTACGAACAGTCCAGTGTTGCCCAAATAACTGAGTCATATCTCCATGCTGTTAGCTGTCAAACGCCACAACCATAAGATCGGCAAACCAATTCGAGACAGTTTACCATGAACATCCTACATAACCAAATGTTGACAACCCGTCGGGAGAAAACTGGAACCAGATGAGATATGTTTGAATCAATGTTCATTGAAAATACTTATCTTGTTGAATCTGAAATAGCAAAGTCGCAAGAGCTAGTTGATGAAGCAGGCCGTTTGGTGATATCACTTTTGAAATATCCATTACATCAAAATGGACAGACAATGCCTTTTGATGAAGCTCTATCTATAGAGACATTGGTAGAAATAAATGGAATGCACTCAGAGAAAGGGCTGATGTAGGACGTCTGGCTCAGGATCTCTGGCGGATCACGTTGAACATTTTAAAACATCCCAAGCAGACCTATCAGTCCCGAAGAAGCAAGAATGGAACTGGTACAACTAAATCAACCAGACAAAGCGTTAGAATCATTGAGATAGACTCACTCTCATGCACGAAAACTTGCCAAACTGATCAATAGGGCGCATACAATAACTGATCGCAAAGTGACAATCTCAAACACAGTTATCCTCCTAGAACGATGTTTCACAAGATGATAAACATCTATCGAAACTTGAGATTGATATGCATGCAGTGTAATCCACTGACCCAAATCAGTCGGTTCCTAAAACTACTGCCACATCTAAAAGTGAGCGTAATGACCACGGCCCGGTAAGAAACGACTGACTCACTGACGACCAGATGCATCGGTTTTTCCACTGGATTCAGTTTGGTGACAAATCAAATCTAAAAAAATGAGCTATCAACGCAGATGGTAACCAAAATATTCCCAAAGATCAGCTTTCGAGAAACCTGACAGTTCAAGACCTAGAATAATTTTGCCATAGTAAGCGATTTATACCAGACAATGTACAGACAACCTTAGAATAGTTTGACATTATACACAAAGTGGCGTGAGACAAAGGTAAGAAATCAACTGGCCGACAAAATGTAACTACCATGTAAGATCCGGGAAAGATATCACATTAAAAGAGTGGTACTTAGTCCCATTGGTAGCACACAGGTAGGTAAAGCGCTGTTCAGGGAATTAACCAACAGCTATATAGGACATTATACAGTAATGGAGCGGCTGTCCAATATATTGGTGAGGATAAAAAGTGCAAAACAAGAATCGAAAGTGGTGCACGTGACCAGAGTGAAAGAATATCGAGGGAAGTCAAAAAGGTGGTTTGTAAGTGAAGAAAACTAACGAGAAGCACAGAAAGGAACCAAATGCTTAATCAATTTATTTTTATTTTAGATGCCAAAACGAAATTTCCGAGATCGCAGGATCGAGTGTCATGATTATGGGCAGGTGTTTGACTCCCAACGGAACCGTCCAAGACACCAGAGGGAACAACATATCAATGTAATATGTGCGACAATGAAGTGCCGCATGCGAGGAAGTACATAACGAAGAACACAAAGACAAGATGCATTCAAGAGAAGCACAGAGATATGTACATATTCGGGACAGATATATCATACGAAGAAGGGGACAGGAGCACGATCAGATACAGAAGCAGAGACTGTTGATTCAAGAGAAGAGACACACCAGGGGGCAGGCGCAAATGCCAAGACGAAACTTTCTGGACGGCATATTCAAGTGTTTTGATTGTGGGCAGGTGTTCGACTCCCGACAGAACCGTTCGAGGCACCAGAGAGAACAGCACTGGCCAAAGGTTCAAAATATATACGTGACTACGAGGTGCCACATGAGAGAAAATACAGGAAGGAGACTGGGGATAAGATGCACTCAAGGGAATCACAGAGAGAAATAGATTCGTGGAAGATCGGGGGAAGAATTGAGCAGACAAGCATGAAGTACAAAAGCAGAGACGGATTCACTCTTCATCCACCACCCAGGCCATTCTCTTCCCTGAATCAACATCCACTCTTCGTCTGTCCCCGTCTGTCTCTTCCTTTCTTGAATCAACATCCACTCTTCGTCTGTTCCCCATTGTCTGTCTCTTCCTTTCTTGAATCAACACCCACTCTTCGTCTGCCTCCCCCCTTGTCTGTCTCTTCCTTTCTTGAATCAACATCCACTCTTCCGTCTGTTCCCCAGGTCTGTCTCTTCCTTTCTTGAATCAACATCCACTCTTCCCTCTGTTCCCCGGTCTGCTTTCTTTCTTGAATCAACATCCACTCTTCGTCTGTCACCTGGTCTGTCTCTTTCTTTCGTGAATCAACACCCACTCTTCCGTCTGTTTCCCCGGTCTGTCTCTTCCCTTGAATCAACATCCACTCTTCGTCTACTTCGTATATCACCCTGGTCTGTCTGTTCCCTTTATGAATCAACATCCACTCTTCGTCTACCAACTTCCGTAAAACCTTCTGTGAAACAGTAATTCTGCCGGATGGCTCCCGGTACGAGTAGAGTATTGGAGTCGTTATCGTGTGTGATCCAAGACCAAGGACACCGGAGTGTCTACATATCGTATATCATCAAGGTCTGTTTTGAGCTGTGGTGTGAAGACAGATGACATGGTGTTAAGAGTTCAACTGGATCAGACATAGAGCTGGAACGCCAGTCATCGGTGAACATCTGCAACTTTGTCTGGGAAAGTTAGTTAAACAATTCAACCAGGACTTCATCACTTGGAACTTTTTCCTGGCACTCTCGTGTGCATCACTCAGGACTACATATAATTCTTGCTATTTTCACCACCTGGAACGTTCTCCTGGGACTGTTTCCTGTTCAACAACCTAACACTTTTTCGTGCTCTTTGCTATGGACATTAAGTGTGGTCTCTTTCACCGAAGAAGGGGGCGGTGTTCCGTAGCTATTATTTATTTATTTTATGTAAAGTTCACACAATTTTACTCTTATGGTCTTTTACCGATTCCATTTTATAGTTTTGTCTTCTGGCATCTTTTTGGTGTGAACTTACTTCTTTTTCTTAGAAACACTTCAAAACCTACTATTTATTTCTCATCTTCAAACGATTCTAATGTTATTTCTTTCTGATTCTTTGTTATCGACACAAGCTTTTTCTAGTGTCATTTTGCGTTGTTTGTTGTATACGGGAAGTTGTTATTCCGAGCACGTGATCAATGTTATTCATATAGCGGTTATTTAAACGGTGCTCAAACGCTTGTCATCAGCGGGGTCCCACTTCGGTGGGGACCTCCTGGTGAGAGCCTTCAGTGGGGGCTGTTTAATGGTAGCCTTTCAATGGAGGCCTTTTGGTGGGGGCTCTTTTTGTATTAATTCCAGGTTTCATTTTCGATATCGATTTTGATTACTAACGATTCAGATTTATTTCCAAGAATAATTACAGTCAAGTATAAAGAATAACAACGATCGTGTTCACATATACACACTCAGTTAGATACGTTACTATACACAAATGGCTGTTATACAGATGCCAATATACTGTTTGACATTACTATATATGCTCAGAGGAAGTCTATACACACACTCAACGCAGTGATGTGATTATATATATTTAGAAGTATGGCAAAATACGAGCATAAATTCATGGCATAATCCTTGTTTTCACGTTCTTTTTATATATTCGTTAGTTTAATTAAGTGCACGTCCTGTCATTCGTTCTCTTATTCCATATTATTTGTACTATTACTTAGTTATTACATTCTATTTCCGTTGGTTAAATCCATGTCAATTTGATCATATTTCCTGTTTCGTCCGATACTTTTCGTTAAAACCTAATAAAGATTGCTTTATATTCTATATACCAACATTCGTTATTTACCAATGTTCACTGATAATGAATTGAATGAGTTATTCCGTCCAGGAACCAACGTTGTCAAAAAATCTGGTCACACATAAATTATATTCACAATCCAAAGTACAGTTAGTTACCCAAGTCCCAAAAACTATCTGGTCATATATATATTAACTATAGCAGGTTACATAGTTAATTGAGGACATATATGGTTCCTGTGCCTGGATATTCATTTAGTTTTTTTTTTACATTATTACATAATTTTATATAAACTGGATAGTCCGTTTATTGAATACTTTTTTCAGACAAATCGCCCAACCTATTAATTTCCATTTGGCTCGTGACCTCGTTGAGATTTGATCATTTTGAAGATTACGATGCTTTGTTAGTCCCATTCTGAGAGATTCAAGACAGGGTCCCAATTGGTCGAGATGCTTTTCTTTCTTAATTAAATGAAAATGTGGTGCACGAATTACACATAAATTATACCCTTTATATACAGTAATGAGAGATTTAAGGGGTCAAGAATCACCATGCTACCATCCAAGGGCCTGGAACCTACGTCACCGGAAGGGTAACCCTACATCGAAATAAATGCAAATGAAGTTCGACTCGCCACTTTGACATCGTTTTTTAAATAAATACAATCGATTTCGATGTAGTATTATAAGCAAAGGAGCTATGCCACCTGTAAATCTAGACAAATACAGAAATCGAAAATCTGAAAGAATTGCTAATAATGAGAATTTCGCGTTAGCAATTCAAAATCGCCTCCGATTTCCTATTTTCGTGCAGGTGTTAACGCCAACATTTCACGATCTCCGCGCCCTAACTCATTATAAAACCGTATACATTGAGTTTCGGGACGTTAGAAATGCTAAAATTTAAATCAATGAAATAAAATTTTATTTCCCGTGGTCTGTTTGTAAATTTATTAAGACCCAAACAAATTTTTATTAATTTTTCTATTAATAGTAACGTCCGCATCGAGTTAACGCCCACATAACTTGTATTCGCCTGTCAAGATCCAGTCCGTTTGACTCCACTAACAAATGAGTCACAATCCGTATAATCCGGTAGTAAATGAACTTAACAACGATAGTGTTCACATTAGTGCTGGGACGGTTGTCCGGATAACCGGTTACGGTTCGGTTACGCGTGTCAACCGGTTGGAGGAGGCCACAACCGGATAACCGTAATATTGATAACGATCGTACTATCATCATAGTACTCCGTGTAAATGTTGCCGAAATCATTTACGGAAGTTTAAGTAACGAGAGTAAGTAATAAGAAGTCGCTTAGAAGCGATTTGGACAGTTGATTGTGTATTCATGTACCCCACAACACACGCCTGTTTGATCACCGGCGGGTTTTCTAGACATGAAACCAACAACTCTGTGAATCACTTGCTACACATTCAATGCCAATTTCCTTTGGCGGCATTACATGACGTTCCGGCTGCACGCGCACCGCGGCATACATCAAAGCAATCAAGTCTAGACTTTTACTACGTCATCAATAGTATATCTGTTTTCTTGAAACTCCCCCCCCCCCCTTTGTCATTACCATTAGTTCGTCTCAAAGCGATGACAGAAGACCTACAAAAACGGAAATCGAACGTTTGGGGACATTTAATTATAATTGAAGATGACGGAAAAAAAGAAGAAATGGGCGATAAGGAAGGCCCGTCGAACGCGATTCGTTTATTGTGGATCAACATCCAATATGAAGTCGTGCATCCAGAAAAAAACACAGGCCTATACTGGGAGTGGGAAATCAGAGTATATCTAGTGATGTGTTCGATAACTTTATTTCCTAAACACTGGCTGGGGCTTGCGTAATAATGAATCGCGACGATTTAATTTTGTTTGAGTGTTTATGAAATAATTGAAGTAACATCGTGTAGCCACTGTGATTAATACATACCTGCCTATACACAAACACTAGTAAACATTACTAAACAACAGTATACCTACCTTCAGTACCTTGTTTGGGCTAATCGTGTCCGGGATATACACAAGGGAGGAACTATATTTCGTCGCTGAAGGGTTTGCAAGCAAGCGTTGTTTATGCGGTGCGGAACTCCTGTAAACATCGATATACTACCGCACCACTAATATATATTATATTTTAGTTTGTTTGGGCTCAAAACTGAACTAATTTATACACATTTACAACTATGACCGTCGTAACGGGAACGCATTGTACGACTAAAACATCGTTTGTGATCGCATGTATATCAACGTTTCCGGGACGCGTAATAAACACTTGTTTTGCCGATATAGTGACCAGTGTATTCAATCTCGCACTTAGGGTAATGCTGGTAGCGGTTAACCGGGTATGGTTAGGTTAATGCCCGTGGTTAACCGGTTAGGAAAAAACCCCAACCGTCCCAGCACTAGTTCACATATACACACTCAGTTAGATACGTTACTATACACAAATGGCTGTTATACAGATGCCAATATACTGTTTGACATTACTATATATGCTAAGAGGAAGTCTATACACACACTCAACGCAGTGATGTGATTATATATATTTAGAAGTATGGCAAAATACGAGCATAAATTCATGGCATAATCCTTGTTTTCACGTTCTGTTTATATATTCGTTAGTTTAATTAAGTGCACGTCCTGTCATTCGTTCTCTTATTCCATATTATTTGTACTATTACTTAGTTATTACATTCTATTTCCGTTGGTTAAATCCATGTCAATTTGATCATATTTCCTGTTTCGTCCGATACTTTTCGTTAAAACCTAATAAAGATTGCTTTATATTCTAAATACCAACATTCGTTATTTACAAATGTTCACTGATAATGAATTGAATGTGTTATTCGGCCCAGGAACCTACGTTGTCAAAAAATCTGGTCACACATAAATTATATTCACAATCCAAAGTACAGTTAGTTACCCAAGTCCCAAAAACTATCTGGTCATATATATATTAACTATAGCAGGTTACATAGTGAATTGAGAACATATATGGTTCCTGTGCCTGGATATTCATTTAGTGTTTTTTTAACATTATTACATAATTTTATATAAACTGGATAGTCCGTTTATTGAATACTTTTTTCAGACAAATATGATATATACAAGGGGACAAAGCAACTTAAAGTTGAACAGAACAGAGGCATGTTCTGTCTTCGAAGCCAAGAGAACAACTATTTTCGCCAGCTACCAAGCGTCGGACAGTATGCATACGTCCGATTGTGAAACCAATATGTTCGAACTATATATATGCAACTCCCGAAAAGATCAGAACTCCCCGAACCCAAAGAAAGAGGTCTCAACTGTCCCCAACTTCGGCGAAAAAGAAGACACGCGTCCGGTTGTTTCCAGTTGACAGTGGCGCTAGTACAAGTGATCCAGAGAACGAAATGATTCGACAAATTCCAAAAGTGTTGAAAGAACTAAAATACTAAATCGGTGTGAAGATGTGCCGCTGGATATTTGTAAGCTTGTGGCAAGTGGCAAATTTCCTCTGGACGGCATAGCTTTCCAACTATGCATGGATATATGTAGTGCGATGAATTATAATACATCCGATGTGCGATACCCAGACAAAAAAAAACGAAAAGGGACATTACAATCCATTTACTTATCAAATATCAACGATCGAGAGGTATGGTTGCTCGGCAAAACAGATTGCAATAATAATTAAACACATGTGAATGCTTCCACACGTTCCATAACTATGAAGGCATACAATAGTCTTAAAACTAATTGTGATATGCGGCAGGTGAAAGCAAGTATTCACCGAAATTGCCGATTTTGGAATCACGCGTAATGTTAGTCCAAGTCTTCTCGTACTAAAACTAGCTAAGATTTTGGGATGGAGAGATGCTAGTGTTTAGTCCGAGATCGCGCGCATAGCCTTCTTATGACACGAGTTAAGCGTTAATGACCCGCTCAAATAAAACCACAATTATATGAAATAAAATATCACAATTGCGACAATAAAAGATATTTTCCGCAGAAGACATGCTATTTGATCTGAACCCCACATCAGTTGTGAATTGAAAGCGGTAATTTAATGCGAAAAGAGACATTTACCGCAATGTTTACAAATTTTTTAAAGTATGCGAACTCAGTTGACCTCGCGAACTGTGTTCGGCATTTTCTGTTGAAAATATTCCGTAGATTTTCGACTGACAACGCAAATTACGATGAATTCTCCATTGTAATCGTAATTATGTGTGTCAATAAATAAAAAATAAATAGATTAATTAAACATTGAAGATATAAATGTAATACATTAAATAAATTACGGGGAATTACAACCCTCTCAAAGTTTAAAACAGTGTAAACACAACGAGCATTAGAATAAATAATATGGTGCTATATACATTTCCCACATTTGGTGGACTTCAGCGAAATTAAGATATATACTAAGCGAACAGAGCAATATACTGCTCTTGTTAAGCACACAAAAAATCAAACAAAATTTGTATAAATTTTTAACCTTAAGTTTGAAAAGTCCCACTAAAACGGAAGAACTATATTTCGAAACTGTGTGATTCGGTTCTCCGATTATTTTATCAACACAAAAGTCAAAATGCACATGGATGAAAATCACACGCATGGCAAGTCAGACACAAGAGTTCTAATTTGCTCCAATTTTGACAAGTTGCTTGCGAAAATTGTCAACAAAACTACCTTTCTGATCCTCCATTATGTCATTAAGTTTTTAGTGCGGGAATTGTTCTCAAAGCACATTGGAAACTGGACTTTGCGGCGATCGGTTTTCGCCATTTTGTTCGGAAAACCCCGCGCTATATATAGAAACGGAAACTAGAATACTCAGAACAAACACCGGACAATGCCGAAAAAACAACGATGTTTGTGGCAATCAACCGGAATATTCTATGTGTAATTTAACATTAAAGTTAGATTATTATACACCATTCTGACCATAAGATGTCACTCTTTCCGACGTATATAGCATCATGTATTGCTTTGTTAGGTAAATCGAGTAAAATACACCACAGATTCCCGCCACAGATCCTGGGCGTAACTCGTGTCATAAGAAGGCTATGCGCGCGATCTCGGACTAAACACTAGCATCTCTCCATCCCAAAATCTTAGCTAGTTTTAGTACGAGAAGACTTGGACTATCGTAATGTAGGCGCTACCAGTTTCGTTAAAATTCCAGTTTTAAAAGCCCATGTAGGCGTTTAACGCGATAATATTGACCATAGTTATATATATATATATATATATATATATATATATATATATATATATATATATATATATATATATCGGTGGAGTTGACTGTGAGCTAGCAAACAATGTTTTACGGCTCATGAGCAATTTTGTAGTGGTTTATGCACATTGTTTGCAAAAACTAGAAATATCACTTCGAGTCGTTTCGAATATCCGCCATTTTTCACCAAAAAACTTTGTTTTATGACGTAGGTTCCAGGCCCTGCATCCGAATACATAACACGCACATCCATCTTCTTTTGCTCCAACATCGTTATGGGACTCATCAAACATCAACACAAATATATTTGCAGCTCTTCAATTTACTAATTGATGTCCTTTATGTAAGGCACAATCCCAAATTTCTCCTGACAAGCTTATTTTGAACTTATTTCAAAAACACAAATGAGCCCATGTGATTTGTTTACGCTCTATATGAACCTAATCGACTTACCATATGTAAGCTCTGTACAATCTGTTACCACTCTGTCCCGCGCCATACAACGGAATGGAGCGTTCCAGTGGTCACACCCAAAGCAGTATTGCCGACCACTGACAAGCCACGCTTATATGTCATAACTAGCTGAAATAGTCTCCTCCGTGCGCATTGCTTACATTTAATTTTTGAACGTTTTATATGAACTCATTTAACATTTAAATTTAAATGGTTAATTATATAGTTTAAATTTAATGTTTTTTTTAGACTGAACTGCTGACTCAATTTAAAATTAAATTTTAAATTAAATAAAATTTAATTTAATTATTGTTGGCCTATGTTTTAGATTGGACTGCTGACTCAAATTAACATTTAACAAACAAAATTAAATTAAAAAAACAAAGGACGTTACAACATCCCCCAGGGAACCCCCTGAGTCACCACATCAAATTTGGTTCAAATCGGTCGAGGGATCTGGGAGAAAAATCGCGAACAGACAGATCCTACTCTTTTATATACATAGCTACACCGGAGAACATACACTTTTATATACATAGCTACACCGGAGAACATACACTTTTATATACATAGCTACACCGGAGAACATACACTTTTATATACATAGCTACACCGGAGAACAGACAGATCCTACTCTTTTATATACATAGCTACACAGGAGAACATACATTATTTTCGCTTTTAATTGTGAAAACTAGAGGTGTGACTGTCCCAATGGGACTAAGGATACCCCCCCCCCCCCCCGTGTTTTTAAAATACTAAGATGTTTCACATGTCAGTAAATATTTAGTTAAAATAATAAAATAACAGTTCCCATTGCAGGTGCACAACCCTAACCCCAGTCTATGTAAACATACACTCAGATTCATACTGATACTGAGTCTATTGCATTCCCATCAACTTTTCATTTCTGAACGGTTGTGGGCTTCCCCCAAATTACGTCACACGGCACTAAATATAAATCTGAAATTAGTTGTGATTGACAGGCGTAAACATGGTCACGTGCCAGTGCCGTCATGGCCGCTTCAACCCTGTGAAGCCGATTCTAAGAATCGGAATTAATAGTTGCAGGGTTTGTGACTTTTCGTTCGGCGGTTGTTTTACTGACAATAAAGGGAAACAGCTAGCTTCCGGGATCCAAAATAATATGTACAATAACTAAGACAGATCTTCTTGAAATTACAAAAAATGTCAATTTATGTAGATCTCTTGGACTCAGAACGAATTATTTTTTAGATTGGCCAGGCGATTTGTCGCCCATGTTGTCAAAAAATAACACAAATCAACGGCCACGAATCAAAAATACATGAATGTCGGGACTATCTGCTAAAACAACTACAGAACTAAAAAAAAGTTAAATGACATAACAAAACGATCTATCAGTTCCCCAGTACCGGCAGTAGTACCACCGCAGCCAAAACGAGCGTAGAGCAACACAATTCTACCACCAACCCCACCGAAACCCTCCCGACGTTACACAGCCGTATTATTAGCTCCAAAGATTGGCCAGTTGTACCCTAATTACAGTTGCCTGCAATCCAAATTCCGGTGATTCTTGATTTTAAACTTTCGACCGCTCGTCAACAATCTACTTTATTTGTCGATTTGTGAATTTCTCTTCCGGTATAACATGACGTCATGGATACTATTTTAACAACATTTAGCCACTCCTTCGGAATTTCCACACCGAGAGCACGTGACATGTTACTAGTTTTTTTATTGGGGCACACATTTCTTGGAGCTAAGTTTTGATTGGCGGTAATTACAAGGAATCCCGGGTTTGGGAAATGAAAACTGAACGAAAGGTCGTCAGACCCACTATTTTTTTTATATGTGGGTATGTAGTTTACTCCAGACTGCCCTAACCCTAATCTTACACCTATTGGCCGAAAATGTAGGAATAAAAGCTCGGACAATTTTTTTCGTTTAAATGTTCTTAAGTCGAAAAAGGTTAATAACTCAACACAAAAAAACGGACAGACATCATAATCGCTGGTGCACAGATTCCCATGGTACTAAATATCTGTGCCAAGTGTTAAAAAAATTGACCTAAAAATGTAGGAATAAAAGCTCGGACAAAATTATAGATGTTGCGAAAATTTTCTAAGTCGAAAAAGAGGGGATAACTCAACCAAACAATGTCCGACAGACGTCATAATCGCAGGTGCACATGTTCCCATGGTGGTTGATGTCTGTGCCAAGTTTCACGAAAATTTATCAAAAAACGACTGAGAAATACTCCGGACAAATTTGTGTCCACGGACGGACGACGGACGGACAAGCTGATTCCAGTATACCCCCCCCCCCTAACATCGTTGCGGGGGGGGGGGTTATAATTATGACAATTGTCATGCAAAATGAATAGGTGTTATAACAACGGGTAAATTTCCAACACATTGGCGCAAATATAAATTTCAGTAAAGTAAAATGTTGCTTGAATATAGCCAATTTAACACTGAATGTATGCATGGATATCCAAATTAGGGTGAAGAAAGATGGCATCATAATGTTTATGCAGCCAAAGACCTGCTCAGTCGCTGATTGGTCGAAAATATCTGCTAATAATAATTTGATTTACAGCCGAGGAAAGGTCCATAACGGGTATAAGTCTCCACTATGGGCGTTTTTTTCAGAATAAAATAAGTCAATTATGAACCTGTGTGAATATTTCGGTCAATATGAATCTATTTGCACGAGGATATGTTGAAATGTCATATCGGAACAAATGACCCCCCCCCCCCCCCCATTACAACTAAACTATTGAGCTACACCCAATATCAGGGAATATTTGTTTGATTGAACACATAATTTATTTTGGAACAGCTCCTAAAACTATCATGACTACATGGTCACATACTTCATTCTCCTAAATTATTTCAGTCGTTTGGACATGATTTGACATCGCTGCGATTGTGTGAGTGAATGGTTAATACTCACTTTTAACTGGGCACATGCCTTCTATTGTGGGAGCCTTTGTCTTGTATTAACTGTTCTGAATGGCATATTTGTATACCGCTGGCCCACGCTTTTCTTATGTTTATCTGATTTCATGTGGGAATCCAGCGCCGACTTCCCCATTTTTTGAGAAACTGATCAAAGTTTGAAAGTTTGCATTTAGCTGTAAATTTGTCTTGTATCGTAAAAGCTATTTAACAACACAAATGTATAAATTCTTGGCAATAACTTGGCGAAGTCGTTAGAACGCAAACGCTCTTTATTGTTTACCATATTCGAAACAAAATAGCAATGAACGCTCTTTATGGTTTCGTGCTAATGAAGACTTGAAGAAAACGTTTTTAGTGCGATTAAAAACGTCCGCATATTTAAAAAGTATGTCACGTATTCTGATGCCTGCAACTGGACAGGAATGTGATAAAAGCTGGTATTGCTAGGTAGGCCTATGATGTGAGTGAGGCGTCACACCACGCGCCTGCATGGACTTTATCAAAATAATTAACTCCATAATTAGTAATTCTACGAGAAAATGCAGGCATTATTGTCTTCTGGTTGGACAGGACAAAATTGTATTAGTTACCTAAATTCAGCCTTTTATTTAATACTGAACCTTTTTATTTCTATTTAAGCGTGAATGTACTGAGACTGTCCCGCAACCTGAACCAACAAATATACGGATCGGCGGCCCCATCTCGACGAGGTTCAACGTGTTCTGGTAACGAAATACGGTGAGTACGCAATGATTTATACTACCAATCACATTCCATGTATCCTCATCGAAACTTGAGCAACATAATTGGTGATTTTTTGCATACGAATCGCCACGAAAATGTATACCGTATATAGAATTATAATTATTAGCAATTAGCGTCAGTCGTAACACAATTTTTAAGCATCGCAAAGGGGGTATCAGACAGGTTGACGCTCCATATTCTCTGAAAAATACTTGCCATGGTCTTGAAATTCGTCACAGCCATTTTCAGATATTTAAAAATGTTCATACAGAAGTGGAACAAACGCTCTTTAATTATACTATATCAGGCATAGACTAATACGGAACGCTCTTTTCTGTTCCATGCCTGCACATGGCTGTTAGTTTGCGACCCAAACATCGTGTTCCAATTGTATATTTTATGGCTTCAGTGCGGCTTTCTTCGACATAGTTCTCGTAGGAACGTAGTTCAAGTATTTATCGACCTATTTCGATACCGGGAACAATTCAAAAGCGAATATTCTTAGGTGTATTTTGTCCAGAGCGAAAGCCACCAAGTGACTTGAAAATGCACGTATACGTTATTTGGTAGTAGGGGAAACATACATATAGGTAGATAAATTCACGAAAGACCGTTATACAGAATTCAATCTGAAGAAAAAATATTCTCGATGTTACAGAATTATCGGCTGTTTTAAACTATCTGCACAAATAAGCGGCAAAATCGCTCTTTATCAATTTCGGAATTAATTACCATGGGAATGATCGCTCTTTGTTCTTTCGTGTTGACGAGTTTATAGATTCCATTGCTTCTTTTAGTGCCACCGCACACGCTGCGATTAAAATCGTAAGTGGGGAAAAATCGCAGGAGGAAGCATCCAATGCGCATGCCCACGACAATATCGTAGCCAAATCGTAGCAATCAAGCACTGTTTGATTTTACCAGGAAAATGATGGCGTGACCTTGGCAACGCGCGCGATCGTAGCTGCCACATGACCACTGTCGCACTGGTCATGTTGTAAATACCACGAAAGTGCAGGGAGTGCAGGCCCATACCACATATCAGGCAAGGAGTAGAGGGCTGCCGCCATTGTTGAAATTCAGTTCAATTGGGGCATCTGAGCCTGTTGAGTTGACAGGTACAAAAATGTCAAAATTAAAAAAATATTCAATTTCACTTGAACTTTCAACATCAACTTGTTAGTTTAGAACATTGAGATACATGCCATATGTATTTAGTTGCATAATGCGAAGAATGTGGTATAACATTTTGCTATCATGTGATCGATCACGTTGATAAAATCGTAGCTGCAAACATCGCAGCACCGTACGCGTCTGCGGGCAAGCTACGATTTCTCCACCTACGATTTTCCCCACTTACAATTTTAATCGTAGCGTCTGCGGTGGCCTGATCATTGCCATCACGTACACAGAATGAGAAAATATCTCATTGTATTATTTAATACTTTTGTCCGTTACAACTCCTTCTGCATTATTCTGAGAAAGTTATATGTCTATATTCATTTCTAAATTGGCTAGATGAAATTAAATTGAATTGTAACCGACACGACTCTTGAATAATAACACGTGTTACAGTTTTGGCTTGAGTGAGTCATTCGATATATGTGACCCGCCATATCAAATCCAGTCGTAAGTCGGGATTTTTTTACCCTGTGCCAATGCATTCTTTTATATATGCGAGTCGACCATAGGTCGCCTCGCATATATAAGAGAATGCATTGGCCTAACAATTTGTTACAATTTTAATAATTTGTTCTTGTATTCTTTTAACAATTTTATAATTTCACCCATACAGAGACCCAGACAAACATGAGCAGACGACACTCTTCTATATGCTTCTATATATGTGTGGGGCTCCCTGCAGGGTAATGGATGTTTTTTATTTTATGTCCTAAAAATTGTAAGAAACATTTATTTAAAAAACATGATAAAAAAATTGTTAGGCCAATGCATTCTCTTATATATGCGAGGCGACCTATGGTCGACTCGCATATATAAGAGAATGCATTGGCACAGGGTAAAAAAAATCCCGACTTACGACTGGATTTGATATGGCGGGTCACATATCTAAAGTCTGTATCAAAGTAGTCCACGTCTTTTAGTTGTTAGAATTCGTGATCGCATTTTATATGACACTAATTTGCAACTATTTTATGTCACGAATATCAACTACATGTACTGATATGTATGCAACACAATTACTATTATGTCACTATATTTTAGGCAGATCGACAGTCGACTGTTCATTCCAAAGCGATGGGAGACGGATGTGTAGCATTGGAGTTAAACGGATCTATACTCACAGCCATACCTCCATGGGTGCGATGTCTACATGTCTTTCATCGGTGTATATATAGTGACTGTTCCATATACATGCTACTTATACTCACGACAGAGCTCCCAAACACAGACATAATACCTTGTGCATAATATTATGATATAATAAATGTTATTCTTATACAAGTACCGAAGAATCATTTGGTCCTGATGTGCATGCACGACCAAATGGTAAGGCAGAATTCAATCCCATGCTACGTTCGCCTGATAGCTGCCATAACGTACACAGGGTGGGAGGAAATCACTCATTTTGTATTTAAGGTAGCAGTACACGATGTCACGGGTTGTAGGGGGTCTGAAAAATAGAAAAATAAGTATCTGGGGGCATAACAGCCAGTGTAGCTTGTGTTAAATGTGTCATTACTGGTTTGAAGGTTTAATTATTTTACAAAATTGGGAAAGTTCTAAAAAAAGTGGAACATTTGGATACGCAACAGGATTTTCGTATTCAGTGAAGTCCAACTCTGTGTTATTGATTACAGGAAAATAGCCCGATTTCTCTCCCCTTAATTCTGTGATCTGCGCTTGCAAGACAATTTTTTCAAATTGATACGATAACTTTTTTTCTATTTCAAATATTTCTCAGCTCTAACATAGCTCTATCACGTGGAAGAAGCTTATTTACTGACATTCGCTCGGTCATGGTATGTTTTGGGGTTGAAAATGGGTAAAATCGAGCGTTTTGTGTGTGCAAACCAGGGGCATAACTCAATGACAAATTTTACAAAGAACCTAAAGTACAGACATATGAGTACACCTAAAATTTATGTCGAAAAAAAACAAACATGCTTGATGGGACGGACCTATGCCAAAGATAATGGCTCAGCATTGGCTAGGATTACCGTACCCCCTCCAAGGTTGGCCAAAATTGCTGGAAATCGTGTATTGCTACATAAGACGTTTGTCGGTTACAATTCATTGATTGATCTTTTATTTGCACAATAACAAATGATATAACAACAAAATTATGAACAAGTATATATGATAAGTATTGTACAGGAGCAGCATGACCATGGTTGGTCGTCTTCCTGGTGCCCCTGAATGATATATAAACATAACGATGACGGATGAATTAAAAGATGTATTGAGGATTCGATACCTCTAGATACGGTACCAATATATTTTATAAAGTCTATTTCTGGGAAGGCCACTAGCTTTGTGGCGCTGAACAGTTTTACTATAAGCATAGACGACACAATTTCATAGGTTATAAAATTACCCAAAAAATAAAATAATATTTGTTCTGTCAATTTAATTGTCCCTCAAGTATTCCACTAAATAACATTAATTCTAGACTTGACTGATTATTTTCCCCAACGCAAACGTGTGTTATGCATTATGGTGCTTATCAAGCAAGAGTGTTTACACGATATCAGTAACCCCGAATACATCTTTAAGTATATGCTATATACATGCTGTTCCAGAATTTAATCCCATGCTGCGTTGGTTTGATAGCTGCCATCACATACACAGGGTGAGAGGAAATCTTACATTGTTTATTTAAGACGTTTGTCGGTTACAATTCATTCTGCATTATTTTGAGAAATCTATCTGCCCATATTCATTTGAAAATTGGCCACAGTGAATTGTAATGGACTAAATACTTAAATATTTTTTTTTATATTTAACTACTAAAATATACATGATGGCAGCGGCCAGACCAGCGTAGCGAGGGGACTAAATTGTGTCTTGCGGCTTGTTGCACGTCAGTGTGACGTCAGCAAACGGTCAAAGATTCACGGTCCGATTTGACATAAAATGTTCAGCTTACCATGCGAAAGGAAAGGAAACAATAGTTGAAATCAACAATGCATATAACACATACAGCGGAAAAATCCACTCAATCGTATCACAAGTCCACATTTATCATCGAATATAGTTTTGAAAACACTCTTCATTATATTATCCACCGCTTCCGGGCAACGAAATCATGAACGCTCTACAGACGATCATTGGAATTTTTGCTAGGATGTCAAGAATAAAATTAGCTATATTGAACGTCCATATATGACCATCAATACCTCATATTAACGGGCTCCTTCCAATCATAGGTCCGATCTAATTAAACCTCATATTAATGGGCTAATCACCAGTCATGGGTCCGATCTAATTAAAGGCACGTGAGGCCTTAGTTGTCGAAAATATTCATATTTGTTCCAATCACCGTAAACAGAAAAACATTAAAACGCATACACACGTTCATATATACCATGACCATCGCGTAAACAGCATGTTATCATAAAGACCTACTATATTTTACTTAAAGGCACGTGCGGCCTTAATTGTCGAAAATATTCATATTTGTTCCAAACACCGTAAACAGAAAAACAATAAAACGCATACAGTTCCGTTCATATATACCATGACCATCGCGTAAACAGCATCTTATCATAAAGACCTACTATATTTTACCTAAGCAAGAGTCAGATTGTGTTACAGAAGACAGCACAATGCTACTGGCTAATCACACACAAATGGCATAAACGCTCTTTATTAGTTCCATATCAGGTATTCAGCAACAACGAACGCTCTTTGTGTTTACCATCATAATATAAACAAACACCAGAAAAGTAACTTTTTATGCTTTTGTTTACATAACAATGGTCATACATATGACCATAACATACCGTTTATGCGATATTTCTTATTTGTATACGGACAAAGTCTATCTACATTTTGATGTTCTTTCTGTTTGTGGCGGTTTTTGACGGGTGGAGATATTTTCACAGGATACCCACCGCCAAGGCCAACCGTGTCTTTAAGCAAGAGCCTGATTGTGTTACAGAAGACAGCACAATGCTACTGTCTAATTTACACACAAATGGCATAAACGCTCTTTATTAGTTCCATATCAGGAATTCACCAACAAAGAACGCTCTTTATGTTTACCATCATAATATAAACACCAGAAAAGTAACTTTTTAAGCTTTTGTTTACATAACAATGGTCAAACATATAACCATTACATACTGTTTATGCGATATTTCTTATTTGTACACGGACAAAGTCTGTCTACATTTTGATGTTCTTTCTGTTTGTGGCGGTTTTTGACGAGTGGAAATATTTTCATAGGATACCCACCACCAAAGCCAACCGTATCTTTAAACCTCATATTAATGGGCTGATCACAAGTCATGGGTCCGGTCTCATTATTTCCCAATATAGAAAAAGTGCAGATTGTGGTTTTATGTCAAATCGGACAGGGAATCTTTATATCCAGAACGCGTTCTACTTTATGGTGAGAACTGCCAACACTTACACTTATATCACAAGACCAGGCACATAAGTCACTAATGTACATGCAATTCCATGCATCACCTGGATATCCGACCAGTACTAACTGGTAGATCTAGGCCTAAGGGTGTTCATGAGAATTAAAATACAGCTAATCAGTTGATTATTTATTTGGCCGTATTACGGTAAAGTCGACCAAACGAACCAAGGGTCACGGAAACAATGAACATGTACAGACAAATTACAAAGATGACACATTATAGGCTACACATGTTGAAACAACACACATTTTAATTAATTCGACAAACTCAAACTAAATACGCTTATGTCTTTATTGCCTCCTTCTAAAGAAATATTGAATATGTTACAATAATATACACAGACAACAGTATAAATAGTGATGTGGGTTTTGAGAAAAAATAACAGGAATATTGAATGTGATGGAAGCTCAGAATGCTTCGTGATTGGTATGTCGACCTTAGTGATAACTTGACTAAACGACAAATTTTCACGCGTGAAAAACTTTCCAGAAATGGTAAATGGAATCTATATTGTTGGGAAGAACACATGGACACATACATAATCATAGTAAATGAGCAACTGAAGGACATGCAGCCGGTAATTGTTCCATTCAGTACTCTATTCATTGTGGCAATTATATTTATACAAACTTTAATGCCGCCAATTGCGAAGGCCACCAAAATTATTTCAAAATGACCAGGGTCGGGTTCAGATAAAGGCAGCTATCAAATTTTCAATAGAGTTATCCATCTTTCTTTACATTTTAATTTAAAACTTAGTTTGGCTGTTGAATATGAAGTAAATTCACTCACTGTTTGTGGCACTCTCTTGAATCTTTCTGAGAACATGGCCATCTTTGTATTTGGGGTATGCAAGACTGTACCGTAGTTCCCCGTTTGAGGATTTAGCCTGCAATCATTCACTCTTATTGTAATGAAGCGCAGCCACTTGTGTCCTGTCAATAACAAATAAACATCATATTTATAAATAAAATTCACATGGAGAAAGCAGATGAAATAACTATTTAAACATATATATATATATATATATATACTAGCAGGGTTACCCGGCGTTGCCCAGGTTAATGCGATGTGAAACCATCTGTATGCTGTGGATATTTGTTGGGAATAGAGAACACTCTTGCTTAAAGTGTTATACGTTTTCTCATAAATTGTATATTCAAATAGCATCACAAAACATGATTATTACAGTCATGGAATATAAGTAGTGGCCCACCTTGTCAATTGTCATTCTGTTTATCGCGATTAATCCGTTCCACCAATAATGAAGTATTTATTTATTTATTTACAACTGCGTATACGTCCGACGTTATAATATGACACATGGACATCATAAAGACATTAGTTCGCATAAATAAAAGATGACAATTGGGTTTTACATATTGAGATGTATCAATCAATCTAGTGGGTTGGACTAAGATCTCGAGGATACCTGGCTATCATATCTCCATGAAGATACAGATGTGTCAAAGAAATTTCCAGGTGCTCATGATGCTATATATTGGCTAAATTGTCTCCGTTTCAACGAATTGTTGCTGCGCATGTATATCAGCTACATTTGCCAGACACAGAGCGAGATTTTGAGTTGTTTATGTCAGTTGATGAGTCTGTTCTAAAAACCTTGTCAGATGTCAGTATTGGGAGGATCCTGAAAAAGTCATGTGCTACTAACTGCATTTTATTGTATATCAGAAGAAACTATATATGACTGCACACTGTGACCACTATTTTTGAACAGACCTTCCATGTCTCCTGACAAATTGTAACTTTTTTGTGGAAACTGTATTGAATGGAACAGACTCAAATTTGTTATAATATATATGCAATCCTCTGACGGTTCGAGGTCTCTCAATTTGCACGAATATATGTATCTATTCAATAGAATGATAAATATACGTGTAATGCTTATTCTATGTATATCTTTTTGCTAGTGTGAATGTCCTGATTGCCATCCCCATATAAATATGACAGTTAAGATATAATTGTTCAAGTAACTTATAAGTGGGTTACCATTTGTCGGTATTGTGGAATGTGAACGCCCAAATCGCCTTAAAATGATATGGAGATGGCCTGTGTGACTATATATAACTTATATGTGGATATCGGCGAATAGCAAACTTATCTATGATAGTGCATATCCGCTCTCCACCCGTGACGCAAACGACACCAAATGTGATTTAATTCATGGTATATCATTAGATAAAAACATGTATGAATTTGTTGGAAATTAGTGCCAAATATATTTGTATCAGCTTTTGCCTCTTTTGACATATTTAAACCACGCCCATTAGACTCATGGATGCATGATATACTGGCGATGATTATATATATGTTGGTGGTAATACGCAACTAAACAACTTATGAGAATAGTTATGAACCCACATCTCTCACCCCGGCGACAAAACTAATTCATCATATTTTTTTAATTTTGCCGACCTCCCCCTTTTCTTCCCCTGACACCAACAGCACCATTTTAATTTAAATTTAAACCCGCACCATTATCTTCCTTGTTAAAAGTTACCCCTCTTAGAACGCCTTGGTGCCATCTCGATTGTACCGCGTGAAGTTATATATAGAACACACAGACATACAGAAAGACAGACACACAGCACAATTTGATTTCTTGTATCATTTGAGAAGCATATATATACAAATTCGTATCAAATTGAAGGTCCCCACATCTCTCACCCATAGGGCACCAATTTGGTGTATCTAAACCACACGATCAGATTCCTCGTATCACGGAGAAGAATATGTATCAATCCTGTGGAAATCGGCACTAAACATATAGATATAACTTTTTGTGTCCCTCTCATCTCTATACACAATTTATATACAATTTTTTTTATCAAATTTTGTGCCAATCCCTCCCTCCCCATCTCTCACCTAAACAGCACCACTATGGCGTCTTTAAATCACACGATTAGATTCCACGTATCATGGATAAGAACGTGTATCAATTTGGTGGAAATTGGCGCCAAAATAATTGTGCATCAATTTTGTGCCCCTGTCCCTTTCAATACACTCCTGACTCGAATGAGGCCATATTTGACAGATATAAGCCACAACATTTAAAACCTCATACCATGGGGATGCTTTTGTATGAGTGTGGTGGCAATCGGCGACTAAACCAATTATTATCAAATTTAGTGCCCACCCCTCCCAATATCTCATCGTTTTGACAACAATTTGGCGTTCTTAAATCGCACAATTAGATTCCTTGTATCATGAGGAAGAATATATATCAATTTGGTGGAAATGGGCGCTAAAATTAGTTTGGTGGCAATCGGCGACTAAACCAATTATTATCAAATTTAGTGCCCACCCCTCCCAATATCTCATCGTTTGGACAACAATTTGGCGTTCTTAAATCGCACAATTTTTATACGCCCGTTTGAAAAAAAAACGGCCGCAATTTCCTCTCTTGTTGAATTATCTAATTAGCCAAATTAAAAACAATTAGGTCAAATTGAATCCTCATTTTCTGAGCGGTTCAGAATTGATGACTAAAATATTTGTTTTAAACTGTATTGGTTACTCAGAATAAAATCACAATTAAAACAACTTAAATTTTTTTTTTACGAACATAATTATAAGTCGCTAACTAATAAAATAATGAGCTGTGTTAGTTGTCATCGCTATTATCACAGAGATAAAAAAATGTTGCTTATTAACGTGAGGTGATAACTGTTGATTATCAATTGAATTCAACATTTTATGACGTGAATCCAGGTTGTTAGATGGGAGGCAGTTTATGACAAATAACGTAACCATTGAGTTAAATACTGCTAGCCTGTACATCCAATTATGGAACAATGCATATTTAGATATTTTATCTTACAGCCTGCCTAATCAACAACACATTACGTAACCAGTGTGCAGATTAAGCGTTTTGACGATTAGTGTTTTTAATCCGATATTTGGTTAAATGTTAGAGCTGACATGTTGCTGTCTCGTGAAGTTTGATTATATACAGTTTCAATGTTGTGCAGCTAGGCACGAAATTGTTACTGTTTATCGTCGCCATTCAAACAACGCTCCCGTCACAAAATATTTTTTTGGTTTGCAAGGTACGATATTTCCGAAGTACGAATACTTTCATCGCCTAACTTCGTCGGGACTGTCGATCTATTCAGCGCTTTTGAATTAGCTTCCTGTCTTCATTTGGGGTAAAAAAAAGTTTGGTCGAATTTATTTTTATTGGACAATTTCGGGGGGGGGGTGGCCATTGGCCACCGACAGGGCGAACACTGAATGTGAATATCGGAGTAGTGTTCTCTTCATTGTAATGCTGTACGTTTGATATACACCTTAATGTGTCACTACAGTTATGATCATTGTTTTCCGTTTGAGCGAGGCAAGTTCAGAGTCGCATAATAGAGGTTTAGACGGGTAAATAAATGTTAGCATTATGTAAATAAATCACTGTTCACAATAGTTCTTAGAGAAAGAGGTTCCTGTTGAACAGTCTTTAGTCATTTAACAAGTGCCCCTGGTTAGACTGAAGAGACACCTGGATATTGTGTTCTGCACTCCGCCTCCTGCTAAGAGCGACATATAACTGCCCATGCGCGAACATTGGTTATGGTAGAAATAATCCCACCCTGCTGAACGATTGACCTTGTGATTTGTTGATAGTGATTGTAGAAATAATCCCGCTGAACGATTGACCTTGTGATTTGTTGATAGTGATGGTAGAAATAATCCCACCCCGCTGAACGATTGACCTTGTGATTTGTTGATAGTGATGGTACGATTGACCTTGTGATTTGTTGATAGTGATGGTAGAAATAATCCCACCCGCTGAAAGATTGACCTTGTGATTTGTTGATAGTGATGGTAGAAATAATCCCACCCCGCTGAACGATTGACCTTGTGATTTGTTGATAGTGATGGTAGAATAATCCCACCCCGCAGAACGATTGACCTTGTGATTTGTTGATAGTGATGGTAGAAATAATCCCACCCAGCTGAACGATTGACCTTGTCATTTGTTGATAGTGATGGTACGATTGACCTTGTGATTTGTTGATAGTGATGGTAGAAATAATCCCACCCCGCTGAATGATTGACATTGTGATTTGTTGATAGTGATGGTAGAAATAATCCCACCCTGCTCAAAGGTTGACCTTGTGATTTGTTGATAGTGATGGTAGAAATAATCCCACCCTGCTCAAAGGTTGATATAATTGTAGTTTTCTAGGATTCTAGACACCCATAACCCCAAATTTTTGTCCCATGAAGTAGGATAGGTTTGACAGTTATAAACACGAAATGTTCAAGTGCATGGATTACAAGAAAAGACGAGCAGCCTATGACTGTGTTCTGGAGACCTTGTTATTTGTTGATAGTGATGGTAGAAATAATCCCACCCTGTTGAAGGATTGACCTTGTGATTTGTTGATAGTGATGGTAGAAATAATCCCACCCCGCTGAACGATTGACCTTGTGATTTGTTGATAGTGATGGTAGAAATAATCCCACCCCGCTGAACGATTGACCTTGTGATTTGTTGATAGTGATGGTAGAAATAATCCCACCCCGCTGAACGATTGAACTTTGTGATTTGTTGATAGTGATCACAACATCAGGAATAACAGGAAACTGTCGCCTCTTCATAACAGACGGGAGATTTGTATCAATTGGTGCAATGTCGATTCTCGGTATAAACACATGTTCACCTTTGTTGCTGCCACTCAAGAGTTCTCAATGGATGAAATTGTTATGCAGCTCTTTCAAAATCAAACCGGCGCCATTCAGTAAACCTTTTGGAGGATTTAAATTGTGGATGATCATTACATGGCGCCGCGCTTTAATAGTAGTATGTGGTGTCATGCCTGATTGAGTCTGCTGGTTTAAAAACTCAACAGGGAAGTGTACCCTGTTTGATCACTGAGATACTCTTTCGTGTCACATGTATGAGGGCAAGCACATCATTATTAATTTGAAGAGCATCCTTATTCTTTTGTATTAGAATGATTCGCGATGGCATTTCCACAATGTCATTTTCGTCATTACATCTCATGGTTTGACCATAAATGTCGGTAACATCTGCCTCAACGTCCATTGATTATGGAATCTCCACAATATAAGAATGAGTTGAAAGCATGGCTTGGAAAAACATAATTATATTGTAAAAAGGCCTTTCACAGCTACTGTTGATCTTCAGGTTACATAATCATAATGTGTAATGAATATTAACGTCACTTCTAAATGTTGGTTTGATTGTGACGGCACTTCCCTGGATATTTATTGCCATCTGTATTCTTTTCAATGGGTCCATCGATAGTACAAGGGGAACACTCTGAATGAGTAACCACCAAAAACTGCAAGATGCTCGTTGAGGTCAATTTGTCTCAGCTCTGGTTGTCTGATTTGTTGGCGGTGTATTCTCATGCGCTCACATACAGTGTTGGCCGTCTGTCCCACGTAAAACTCATGACATACAGAACATATAATTATATAAATTAAGACCCCTGATTTGCAATTCATATCTGCGTTGGGTTGAACTACTATCCCTGTTTTCACTAGAGTTGTGTAACAGTAAATATGTTATTGCATGTACCTCATCTGGGGTCTCTACACGTCCGAACTGTGTATCAAGATTCAATGAAATTTATTTGATATTCAATATTTTACAGTAGATATATAACAGGACCTCACAAATAAGTTTAACTTGTAAGGGCCCTCATGGGAGTATAATAATGCAGTATAATGTTTACGTATAATTGAGTATTTATTGTGCGTATTTACAATGTGTAGTTTCGTATATAGATAGGTACGACGGTGGGGGCATGGGTTGAGATGAAGATTGTAGTGATTTTTATGCTTTAACTGGGTAGCCAATATGATTATATTAATGTCTTCATGCCGTGACCTGCTCGATCATCTTGCAATACGTGTATATTTTTCAAGGAATATTAGTATGTTATCAGCATTAATGTGGAAATTGACACTATTTTTAGGTGGTCAAAGAAATATCGGTGTGAATACTGCTTGGTTTGGTTGAGGAATAAGTTACGGTAATAATTAAGTTGATTAATTTGGCATTGTTGTTCAGAGGTACATGTACATGAATGATAAATAGTGACACGTGGAGTTGTGTTATAAGTTTGTTGGCCTGTTTCTCACCAGGAGAGGGAGGATTATACTATGATAATAAAGAGTAGATTAATTTCTGGCCCCTCTCCATGCACTGCTGGCTAGCATCGCCTTAGTGTATATAATAGAGGGAGTATACATACAAACTGGTTTGTTATTTATATGGGGTGTATTTGCTTATGCAATGTGTGTTCAGGTATTTATGATATTTATCACTAGTTTCTAATCTAATTGTAGCTTACAATCACATGGGAGTTCATTCCATAGACATCTGGCTCTGGTTGATATGATACCTTTTTCTTCTGAATTCACAATATATTTTTGAATTTGCTTTGAACCGTGTATTGTTCTGGATATCATGTATATTAGTAAATATTGAAGACATCGATTTGGGAGTTTCTTTTGATGGAAATCATGTAAAATATTTGTATTAGTTGCATGTTTGCAATGTCCTTCATCAATAGCAAATTGTGGTCCCTGCATATTTCTGGTATGCTTTTTTGTTTATAATATAGTGTAGCGATTGCTTTGTTTTGTATTTTCAAGGTTTCTCTTTGTTGTTGCACTTCATATGGCATTACATTAAGTGATATGTGGGATAATAAGTACAGAATAAATTGTTTTCATTGTAACTCTGGGTATAAAAATCACTAATTTTTTTGACGACTCCTGAAGTTTTTGAGAGCTTTTTTTGTCAATAGAGTCCACTCGCATATTCCATGATACATTTTCTTCCAAATTAATTCCTAGGAATTTAGTGTTTTTAACTCTTTGTATCTGACTTGCATTGAGCTAACAGTTTTTTTTTTTTTTTGCATAGATCTGTATTTGTAAAAATCATGTAATTAGTTTTTTTCAGGTTTAGAGATAATTTATTAGCAAGAAACCAATTGCTCATTGTCTCCATTTCTTTGTTGACTACATTATATGCCTTACTTATATCTTTATTCGAGTAAAATGCATTTTTATGATCAGCAAATAATATTAGATTCAGGTTCCTACATATATTTGGAAGATCGTTCATATGTATCAGAAATAGTAGAGGGCCGAGTGGAACTCCACATATTATATCTGTTTGTGAAGATAAGTAGCCTTCGTACTGTACAGATCGTTTTCTATTAGCTTTGGAGGATAATATAATTTTATTTAAAAGTCGGAGGTATAAACATCCATACTGTTCAAGTTTATTTAGCATTATATGATTTATTGTATCAAATACATTTGATAGAACAAGGAATACCCCAATGGTGATTATTTCTGAAGCCATATTGACTACTATATATTTGGTTAAGTATTTATTCAGTCGATTGTACATAATTTTTTCTAGGATGTTGGAAAATACAGATAGCACAGAGACTGGCCCGTAGTCACTTAGGATGGTTGGATCTTTAGCTTTAAAAATAGGTACAACTTTTGCTATCTTCGTGAGGTCTGGAAATATTCCATTAGCAAGAGAGAGATTGCATATATGTGTAATGGGTTTTACTGACAAATTCGCTATATTGTTTCAAAATTGAACACTTGAGATCATCAGTACCAGCTGCCTTTTTTGCAGATATTTTTGAGAATTTCTATGACTTCAAGTTCATCTGTTTGTTAGATAAAGAAAGAAGAACACTTGGGTTGATTAAGGTAATCTGCTGGATTCTTGTGAGATTTAATTTTTGCAGCAAGGGTTGGTCCAATATTGGTGAAGAATTCATTGAATTTGGTAGCAATTTCCTCTTTATTGTTATATTTATTTTCATAACAGAACTTATGTTTTTGCTTCCTTTTTTCTTGTTGAGAATGTTTTGATCAGTTTCCACGTGCCATTGATATTACCTTCATATTGTTGGAATTAATTTCACATGATAATAGTGTTGTTTATCAGTACGGATAATTGAATTTAGTCTATTCCTATACTTGTATCGATCATTAGTTTGTTCTTTCTTCTAATGGAATTCAGTACACCTGCTGTAATTGCAATGATTAGAATGTTTCATTTTCTTTCTGATTTTTGGAAAATTATTATTCTTATAAATGTTTGTTAATGTTTCATGGAAAGTATTGTAGGCTGTGTTGCAATCCTGGTTGTTTGACACCATGAGCCAATCAATTTTGGATATTTCGGTTTAAAAAATATTTTGGAATAGTCTCTTTGCCATACACACGTCTTTCTTAGTCATTGTTTTAGTTCCATTACTCAAAAGGAGATAGAGAGGCAAGTGGTCCGTTATGTCTTCCACGAATACACCAGCATTGATAGATAAGGAGAGGCGACAGTTTGAGAATATGTTGTCAATAAGGGCTGTACTGAACTCAGTTATTCTAGCGGGTTTGGTGTAAACAGTATTTAATCCATATAATTCATAAAGTAATTACAACATAATAACAAGTTATGGTATGGAGGGGATTCGACAGCAAGCTGATAGCTTATATGTGTCGTCTCCGATCACGGTGTGACCGAGCCCACGTCGTGAGTATGCTTGAATTAAGTGCGATGTATTTCAGACAATTTGATGTTCACAGTTGGCGTTTATTTAGTTTTTGTCTCGCATGAACTCACGCAGTGGGCTCGTTCGATATGTGTGTCGATATCAAGTTTTATGGAATAAACGGTTTTAAGTGAGACTAAGAATTTGTATTAATAATAGTTGGTGTTAGACAAGTTAATATCAGATCAGTGGGAGAAAAAGGGAGAATTAGATAGTAATGTTTCAGATAGAAGAGAATTTAAAGATGTGTGGACAATCTGATGTAGACAGAATTATTTTGAAGAGCTGATCTATAGCATCTGAGCCGACGTCGCACCACGGTAACAGTTCACAATGAATTCGAACGCGGAATGTTTTCTTATGTGATCAGGTTATAAACTAGCTCATTGTTGCATATCTTCCGATTTGATTTGGTTAATATGCGCGTGTGTGGTTTAACGGACGAGTCCTCTGTGCCATTACTAATTGAATCGTTTGGTGCTTAGGATATATTTTTGTACTTCTCTGAAAATGGTTATATTATCGTCATGTGAGAACGGAGTAGCACATCGGTTGTAATGTTACAAAGGCCAGACACTGTGGTTAGAAATGAAGATCTTTGTGAGTCGTATCTTTCGCATTCGAGTAAATAATGTTCGGTATCCTCTAGTTCACCGCAAGCACACATGGGTTGGTCAGAAACAAACTTTGAATGGGTGTGGTAATTTAAGTGGCTACAGTGCAGTCAAAGTCGAGAGTGCAAGACCTGTGCGTCGCGTGTGTGGGCATAATAAAACCATTTAGGGATATTGTTCATGTTAGAATTCAATGACTTTGAGAATGTCACTATTGAATCCATGGCAATCCTGCTTGTGTCAAGGTTATTCCACAAAGTGGTTGTCGAGGGAAGGAACGGATCTTCTGTGATATTCATTATCGAAAACTGGAACCATAAAACAATTGCCTTGTCTGGTGACACGCCCCGATATCTGAATGAGTTGGAGGTACTAAAGTTCTTAGATATATTGGTGCCTGGCCATACACCATCTTGTAGAATAGCTTCAGTCTGTATTTTTGACATCGTGATTTTAAGGTTTCCCAACCAGTTTCTGCAAGGAGTGTCGACTTACTGACAGACCTAGTGGCACCCGTTACGATACGAGCAGCTTCATACGGTATATCTTCAATAATATCAAATTCCTGTTGCACACAACCATCCCAGACTACACAAGAATATTCAAGAACTGATCGAATCAGAGTGAATTAACATTTTTCAAGACTAGCTCTGTCAAGATAAGATCGATATTTTCTTAGTAGGGAAATACGTTTCCAGGCAGTATTCGTCATTGCTGGGGACCCTAGCAACCATCTTTACTCAAAATAACACCGAGATGATTGTGTGAATTGACTTCCTTAACGGGCTGTTGATTCATAGTCAGAGTTGGGTGGTTTAGAGTTTTGCGTTTTCGAGTGCACGTCAATGCCTCTGTCTTAATTTCATTGAATTTAACAAGCCATGTAGAGGACCATTCTTCAAGTCGTTTAATATCATGTTGCATCATAATTGCCCCAGTACTAGGGTCATCAGTTGTCAGCGCAATCGAAGTGTCGTCGGCAAAAAGACGAATATTACATGTCATGTTGTCAACATGTCGTTAATAAAAACAATAAATAGGATAGGACCCAATATGGACCCTTGGGGCACTCCTGTAGTTATTTTTCCCCACGTTGATTCGCCAGAGCGTAGTACTAAACGCTGTTGGCGATCGGACAGGTATGATTTGAACCAACGGAGCATGTTATCGCGAATTCCTATTGCATGAAGTTTAAAAAGTAGACCCTCGTGCCAGACTTTATCAAACGCTTTACTTATGTCAAAAAATACTAATCGAATGTCGCGCCCTTCGTCCAAAGATTTAATAATTTTGTCAAATATGTCACAGAGTTGATAGGCAGTTGAGTCGGCGGGAAAAACCCGGACTGACGTTTAGTTAGAATATTATTCGATTGGAGATATGCCATAAGGTGTTTAGCGATGCATTTTCAAATAACTTGCTTATACAGCTTAAAAGTGAGATTGGTCGGTAATTCGCCGGATTGGTTCGATCTCATTTTTTATGTATTGGTGCAACGTTTGCGCGTTTCCATTGCGGAAGAAAGTATGATTCTCGGATAAAACGGTTGAAGATTTTGGAAAGAGGCTTACTCAAGCTGGTGCAGTTCTTTAACACGCGCGGGCTAATAAAATCAGGTCCAGATGTCTTATCAGGTTGGAGTTCTTTCATAGCATTATAAACTTCCAGCTCAGTTATATTTATATCACTGAGTGTGGTCAGATTAGGACCATCCGGTGTTGGGGGTGGAGGTTGTTTTGTTCCATCGAGAGAAGCAATGCTACAGAAGTAGCCATTTAACACCTCGGATTTCTCTTCATCCGACGACACAACTTTGCCCTGCCAAACTAAAGGAGGCACAGTTTCAGCCCTATTTGTGGAAAGATCATTAAATGTTTCCCACCATTTTCCAGCTGTTGTCTTGTTATCATTGAGGACTTCTTGCACTTTTAATATATGAAATTGTTTTGACGATCTAACTTCGGAAATTACTTCGTTTCGAATTTTTCTATATTTGCTCCATGAATCGGAGGTATTTCTTCTTTTTGCCGATTTATGAATCCTTTTTCGTTGTCTAATTAAATATTTAATCGTGGGTTCACCCAATCGGGCTCGTCTTGCTTGCAGCTGATAAACTTGTGGGGAATATGTTTATTCATAAGCTCAGTTAGTTTGTGCGTCAGAGTGCCACACAGGTCCTCAAGTGGTAAGTTGTTAAAATGCCTGGGTCCATTCTGATGATTTTATTTGGTTGTTTATTGTGGAGAAATATGCTTGTTCAAACATGTATACAGTGCGTTTGTTATGTACTCTCGGTCTAGTTGTTTCACGAGTTTCAATGTTCACGTAAACCGGGACGTGGTAGCGAACTAAGTCACAAACGAAGGGTTCTAATGTTCCACTTTCCTTTCGTGTGCAGTTACCGTTGATCAATAATAGCGGGCTTCGTTATTGATGGCAGGAATATAATTGACTTTAGTAAGTTAATGAAGTTGATTCCACTGGTGTTATTAGCATTTATGTTATATTAAAGTTCCCCATCAAGAAACATCTTTTTTTCTCTTTATGTATATGGATTAATACTGTTTCAAGTTTTTCAAGAAAGTCATCAACGTTAGAATGTGGGCTTCGATGTATACAGCCTACTATTTGCTTCTTGTTGTTTTTATTTCAATAAATGTTTTGTTGCTGCTATCGAAACGAGCTCTCGTCAGTATTTTCTTCAAATTGGATGGTTATCGCTTCCTTTGAAGTATGTTGTCCTCACTGATGAGATTTTTTCATTTTAGGGTTCTTGTGTGGTATTGGTAAGTGTTTTTGGGGATTGAGGTTACATTAGGGTGGTGTTAGTTGTGACGAACGGAATGAAATCGGACTCGAGTTCTGCTTTACGTATTTTTAAAGCTTCGTCTATTCCACTTTTTATCAGCTTGTCTGGGTAATGTTGGGCTTGTTAGAAAGGGTGAAGTTCTTGTAACCGAACATCTCTAATCTCAACATCATCTACCATGGTACAGATATGTCTGGCAAGCAATACGGTATACTCGGACAGCGAGGTGACTTCGGACAGTATGAATCTCTAAGGGTACAAACATCTAAAGTTTTCTTATGACACATAGCTTTTATAAATCCACTTGTGTTTTACATATCAATAAACTTTCATTTTAAATGTTGTATGAGCTCGAATCATTCGAAATATTATCAGGAACGCTCTTTAACGCAGTTGAAAGTTTTTCTTGGTTTTTTAATGTACGTCAAAACTTTATACGCCCTGATAATTGCATTGAGTTACATATTGAAACCAAATCATGACCTTAAAACACGCATGTTCAATTATGTGGTTATATTGGAAACATCCTTTTGTGTGATATCGGACACTAGCCAAGGGTAGGCATCTTCCGCCATGATTGCTAATATAGCCTATGTTTTCTATATCGCTATAAATTAAATGTGTCCAGGCTATTAATTAGGTCTAAAGAACGTATAATTTGTATTCTTAAAGCCCATCATAGCGATGATGTGATATCTGTATTTGTTACCCCTTGGGCTGTGTCCGAAATCACCCCGTCAACAATGTGAATATGAAGTACATGGGGTACGTGGTTGCTCTCCTCGTTGAAAATTATGTCATAACGACATACACGTAGGCCCTACATACGTGAAGAGTACACATGTGTAGGTCGGAATATTTCCTATCAATATACTGCATGATATCCACACATTTATTCACCCATACATTTACATGTAACTGACCCAAGCATGTGAATATCACAATGTCAGCATGATTGTCCCTCCATCATTTGATGGGTCGTGAATTAGGTTATCTTTGCATTAATGTCTGAAGCCGTGCTGACAAGTCGTAATTAAGTTATTTTCCATGTAACACACAATTGAATATCACAAATGACTCTAAATGTTTACATAAAATACACGTCAGACTTACTGGCCTGTAGTTTCCAGGTTCTGATTTTGATCCTTGTACAGGCATGATTCATTTGCTGTTCGCCATTCCTCTGAAACTAGTCCCTGTGATACAGGACGATTAAATAGGTGACACCGTGGGGTTTTTATTTCACTTGCAATTTCTTTTAGTATTCGTGGGGAAAGTCCGAGCCAACGGTGTTATTTGTAAATCTGTTGCGTCTATAATCTTTACTTATCACTGTTCTTGTTGTTGCGATCGGAAGAGCCATCATGGTTATGTTCGCGTTATAAAAACCAACGCAGACATTAACATATTTTAAGTATGTTCTTGATTGTTTATACCGATATATAGGATCTCCAGTGAGTCGCAATTATATATACGAAATTTATTAACTCAGTGCACAACATTCCATTCGAGTCGAGCTTCAGCTATAGGCTCGAATCGAATTTATTGGACGAGGTGGATAAATTTCGTATAGAATTGCGACGAATGTGAGATCCATTTTTATCACATTTTAGCAAGGAAATACGATCTCGAAACGGCTGGGGTTACAAGGAAATTACTATTGGTTTCCTTGTCACAACTAAATAGGAAGTAAATACACCTCCAAGAATAAATATAGTTCCATTTTAAATGTGTATTCATGTTGGCAAAATTGTACAACTACCTTATCACCCATGCTTATCTCAAAGTCAACACTAAATAACCCAACACAAATCGAATATCACAATTATATTCTAAGTAATATAACGTTCCGACATTGACACCATATTTGTGCTAAGTTCTTACGTCACTGCGCGTGTCAATATTCGTGTCTTACCAAAAATGAGCCCGGGTTTTGTTTTGCTCGCCATCGTCAGCAGGATACACCCACGTCAAATTAGAAGGACCACGGCTAATACCAGTTGATAACATGTATTTCTCTTAACGGCCTCATTCGAAACTCCAACATTTTGACTGCGCAATTTGGAGGGACGCTTACGATATGTCGATCAATGCACGAAATATTGATATATACCGACTTCATGCGCTCTGAAAAAACACTTGCCAACAGGCGTTTTCAATTTTTCGCCAGAAGCGAAACAAACGCTCTTTATTCTACCATATCAAGAATAGACTAACGCGCAACGCTCTTTTCTGTTCCACGTCGTGCAAATGACTGCTTTGGGGGGGGGGGGGGGGGGGGGGGGCACCGTTTTCATAGTTGTATTTTTCAATGCGTCTTTTTGAGTTACAGATTGCTCGTAGAAAGGTAGTTCATATAGTTATCGACCTATCTCGATACCGGGAAAACATAAAACGCGAGTAATATTATATGTATTTTGTAGTGCAAACCGCCAAGTGGCTTTAAGATCATAATAATCCCTTGTGTCAGACTCGGACGCATGACCTCATAGTCGGCATAAATAACGTAGCATATACACTTAAAGTGCGATGCTGAGTGCTGCGTGTACGTTTTGACTCCTGCAGTGAGACAGAAATGAGATCATGCATCAATTTCTACACGTTCGACGGCAATTACTCGGATCAATGAGTTGTCAGTGGGTATCGATATTATGGTAGTTTGCGGGTTGCCCTGGGGCAGCCATCATCCGAAATTAATATACCACAAAGCGACATTCATACGCGTGGGTTGTCCCATCTAGCTATTTGTGTCTAATTTATAATATGCAATTGTTTTAACCAAGGTGTGTCTGGACGAGCGTCATGTCTTCGCGTATTTGAGTCGGAATTCGCTATTGAAAACACCCGGAGAGATGTGTTTTTGATATGATAATGGATATCATTTTCTAAAAGCCAGGATTACCGTATTAATTTTGCGTGAAGATTACAACAGATAGCAGGTATGTATATATTTACTCAGGGACGTGACCAGAGGATCGCGATGGGGGTGTCCGTCTTGAAATTTCCAACTGGTACCTCAAGCTTTCCAATAAGAAAATTTGTCCAAAAAATAAATATAAATATATGGTACTCTGTTCTAAAAACAAATTCCCCACTAATTAGGCCTACTAGTTGGGTATATCAAACAACCAGAACAATATCAACCTATGTGTTGTTTAAAATTTCCAAATAAAATATTGTGTCAGGTGTGAAATGTCCAACTTTTGATAATTTTGACCAAAGTTGGGCCGACGGTAGGCAAACCCTCCCACCCATGTCCACTCATTTACAACTTGGGGTCGATATCCGATGGTTGATTGATTTATGTTTTAGCGGCGATGATAATCATCTCGATATCAGTTCCATTGGAAAGATCACTCAATAGTATGGTTGACTATAAGACACAATACCATTGCATGTAGAAACTACCTACCCCATGTATAGTTAAGGAGGAGGTCAAGTGACCAATTTTGAATGGGTGCCATACAAACACGTATTTCTTGGAAATATTTTTGGGGGTGGCTTTGTTCGGTATTGAAAACAATACACATTTACCTGGCGGGTCGGCTTGGAATTTGTTCCATTAGAAAGTTGATGTAGTTATTTTTGAATTTACAAAACTAGGTCAAGTGTTGTAATAACAGAAAAACATTCTAAAAAATAAAATTGTTAGCAAAAATTGCCTATTTACCAAGCCGAGCAGCCAGTTAAATGTTATTTCTGTTTACTAATATGGCTTCTTTAGTTCCCAGACAACTGCTTCATATATAACTTTAGCTGGGGAGATTTGCATGGAGGTCCCCATTCAAAATTGGTCACTTGACCCCCACCCCCTTAACCCACAAGCTTACCCAGATATCCAATTCAAGGTCCACCCCATGCGATAGCATCGATAAATAAATGTATGTAAACACAGGTCGCATTCGTCATCTTCAGTTTAAGCCTCCGTGTTTAAACCCGGTTTAAACCTCCATTGGTGGTCCAGCCAAACCGAGTCTAAGGGGGCGTTTTGTCGTTCCGTTGCCAGCTACTTGACAACTCTATTCTGTGATATAAGCATGCAGTCAAACTACCCTTTTACCAATCGGAGCAAAAGGCATACCAATAAAACGTTTTTTGACACTCCATAAATTATCGCGAACGCATGCACGCTCATGGGATTTATTCATTGAGAAACAAGTATCGCTCATGGACCACTAATCCAATCTTATTCTGGGTCTAAATAAATCTGGCAAACTGCATGCCTCTCAACACGAGTTTCACGTGCTGTTCATCACTTTCTGATAGATTGTTTGCAAGATGCTTTATCCGAAAAGACACCATTTGGTGTGCTACATGTATATCTGTTTATATAAAAGAGTATAGGATCTATATGTCCGTCTGACTGTTCGCAACGGTTCTCCCAGACCTCTGGACCGAAATCAACCAAATTAGGTGTGGTGACTGGGTAACCAGGCGGATGGTATAAGGGTGGATACACACATGCATGTAATCTCTGTAAATATCGTGTATTTGGCGTTTTACATGGATCATACAGACCATGTAATATGTGTCTGCTGACAACCCAATCATTGCGGCTATGTTTGACCACAGTGAGTCAAGCTCTGAACGTGTAGAGAGTCGTTGACTGGACGAAGTCGTCAGGCCGCTTAAAATAATTGTTCGCGCGATAACCCAAATGTTGGACGTTCTGTTTAAATCATTGTCAGTCTTCTCTTGATTGTATACCAGTGATGGTCCCAGGATTTCCACAATGCAGGGGCTATGGTCCCCAACATGGGTGCTATATTATACCAGAAGCTACCGGACTGACCATTACATATTTCATCGACCGGAGGGGGGCATGCAGCAACATGAGTCCTACCCCCCTGGAGCCACGAAGCCACTCCTGATTTGTAAATATTGTATAGTTGACAGTCATATCTGTCGTGCCTGTTTGCTACGAGTGATTAATCTCATATGCAGCAATTGATGCTATTCATATAATTATAAACATATTAGTACAGCTTTAAATTTGAAGGTATACCGAAGGTGGTGTTGCTGCATGTGTGTCTTCATTCGGGAACAGGGTTGTCTTGCTACGATTCCACAACTACGCCACCTTTCCTCTCTTGTGTTATATACGCACAATTTACAACTATGGAATATTTAAGTAAAACATTATGTTGTACATTCTTGCCCAGATAATCCCGGCCGATACATTCAACTAAATCCCTTAGTTATTCGAAACTTTCGAGAACCAAACCCCTCCCCCAATCATGGATTATAGTCCAAAATGTGATAATTCAAGCCTGTACAGGCTAAAATGGTGACAGTTAGGAACTTGTTCATCCTTTGGCCTGAGAAACATATACATTTGTACAAATTGTACTGCTCTGTAAATTCTGGGTTAAAATGGGGGGCGACTCTTTTTTCTTTCAACGCTGTACCTGCATTAATGTTTTTGTCGCTGTAATGGATATATGCAAGGAAATCCCAATTGAAAGTTATCACATGAGCTCGCCCTCAAATTATCCGAGCAATCTCAACAAACTGGTATTGTCTGTCTTAATTTTCCAATGCCTTAATTTTTCAAGGCATGAGAGCACCATCGGATTGTTAAAATTTGAGCTGAGGCCATGCATAGTCGAGAAACAAATATCCTTATCCTGACTCGATTCGGCGTTGTCCGATTAGGCTAAATCACTTAACAAGGAATTCACCATGTATGAGTTAGTTGATTGCCATGTGTATTAATATAGCACTTCCAAAATGTGGAGCCAGAGAGCCGTTCGGGTTTTGCTGGACGAGATTAAATTGGGAGTCAGTGTGTGGGGCATTAAACACTCATGTATCACAATCGTCCTAAAAGAGCTTCAAAAGTCTACACATTTATTTTTATTTTGGATGACCCTGTTTCCAAGAAATGACGAGAAACAAATCAAGTATAAAATCGACAGACTCAAATCCACTTTTCGAAATGAACTAAAACTCGTGAAAAACAGCAACAGATATCAGACAGGATTTATTCATTTCGGCACCCATGAAAAAAGACATGTTTATGACTGGCCTGAAATCTCTTGATAACAGTTAGTTTGATTTTGGCTTATAACTACTCACTGGTCTCGCCTGTTGAAATGGTACGATCGCGGACAGGCGATTAATGCTATCAATGATTGGTGTGACCATGTAAAATACATGTATTTTACATACAGACATTACATGCATGTGTGTATCCACCCTAACGGCGTCAAATTTTGATTTAAAAATAAGAAAAATTTAATTTTAAAAAATTAAAATATATTGTTGTTAGATTGAGCAAGGAGTTGAATCTAAGAAGAATTTAAAATTCAATTTAATGTTTGTTTGTTTTAAATTAAATAAAATATTTTTTGTAAATTAAAATGTTCAAATGATAAAAATGTGGGCAAATTTGTCGCATGCTCCTAGCGCACAAGGGGCCACAGGCCCCTCTGACGCTCAATAAACGCTTCATAATCTAGTCAATCTTGGACCAAGATGCCTGTCGAGTAAAGGCAATTTGCTTATGAATACACACACAGAAGCGGCATCTGAACTGTTGTAAGTGGGCAACCAGATGGACAGATTTTAATAAAGAAATATATTACATGCGTTGCTTTTTTTGCTTAAATTTCTCATGCAGAAAATCAAAAGCGTCCCAAGCTTTGAACTGGTGGAATATTATGGGAATTTATGGGCGTAACTCATCGTTATAACAAACTCGTGTATAGTTATCAAACTATAGTATATATACCTCCTTCCAAATTACGCCGACAATATTTATTTAAATTCAAATGAGCCATGTCCGTTTATGTCCGTTTATATCCGTTCAGTGGCCAGAAGTAAAGAATTAGAAGTAGAGCATCAATAATGATTTTATTATTCTAAATAATGGGTGGTCAGCGAAGTCGGTCCTGTGGCAAACTATTCACGTAAACAGATCATGCACTATATCCATTGCACACCCTCCGGATAAAAGAGGAGATCTCTCTTCCCATAATTTTTTTTTTTTTACAAATTTAATAAAGAATAAAAAATAATAATTCGTAACCGGTGTCTTGCCATGTATGCAGGCCTTCGCTTTGCGCTTCAGGGAAGATTATCTTCATATTGTAAATGTCACTATGGGAAGATAGATAATAAGTAGTAGGATATGGAGAAAAAGAGAATTAACTGACCCAGATAAAATAATTCACTTTACTTAAAATCCTAAAATTAAAATGGACTTATATTAACTTCTCTATTTTCTGTGCCATAACATATAACACGAAAATTGTACAAATTACAATATATTGTTATATGACTGAAACATATTACTATTATCATAATCAAATTGAATGTTTATAGTACCCATATGATTGTGCCCATGTAGATCCCAATAACAATTTCAAAACAAACAAAACGTTTTCGGTAGCCAATATTAAAGGCACGTGCGGCCTTAATTGTCGAAAATATTCATATTTGTTCCAAACACCGTAAACAGAAAAACATTAAAACGCATACAGTTCCGTTCATATATACCATGACCATCGCGTAAACAGCATGTTATCATAAATACCTACTATATTTTACCTAAGCAAGAGCCTGATTGTGTTACAGAAGACAGCACAATGCTACTGGCTAATCAAACACAAATGGCATAAACGCTCTTTATTAGTTCCATATAAGGTATTCACCAACAAAGAACGCTCTTTATGTTTACCATCATAATATAAACAAACACCAGAAAAGTAACTTTTTATGCTTTTGTTTACATAACAATGATAAAACAAATGACCATAACATACTGTTTATGCGATATTTCTTATTTGGATACGGACAAAGTCTATCTACATTTTGATGTTCTTTCTGTTTGTGGCGGTTTTTGACGGGTGGAGATATTTTCAAAGGATACCCACCGCCAAGGCCAACCGTGTCTTTAAACAATTCGGAGCAGAGCGTCATTAATGATTTTATGACACTGAATAATGGGTGGTCAACTGAGTCGGTCCTTGGGCAAACTATTCTCGTAAATATTCTTATGTTAATAATGTAAACAGTTTACCGTGCGTCACCGAGGGTCAAATAGATTCCGACGTGGGTGAAGTCCTCCTACACTTAAATAGAGGATCTACAAAAGTCCCCAGTTTATAGCGGAATTTACAAAACGAGTCCAGTAAATTAGGTCTGGACCGAGCCTTTGGACAAGTTTTGTAAATTCCGCTATAACTTGGGGACGAGTTGTAGATTCTACTTATTACATGATCCAAAACATACTTAAATCAACAAATGGGACGCGAAACTAACATCAGCTTCTATAAGGCATACGATGACGTTTCACGTTATTATGCGTTGTTTGCCCGCGTAAAGAAATAGTCCCAGAAAAATAAAGACTCTATTTGAGTATCTTTTCAAAATCTTCATTATCCCCCGCCGAATTTGTAAGAGTCATAACTTGAACAAATGTCAACGGATTTCAAAGATTTTTGGTATATGAGTTCACCTTACCATTACCTAGAATGAGTTCGCAAGCCAGGTCCGGCCGGATATTTTTACCGGAGTTATTGGACTTTGTTTATTATTTTTGTCGAATTTACCAAATAGCAAATAGACGACGTCACATGACTCATTTCCACAAATCTCAACGGATTACAAAGATATTTGGTATATGAGTTCACTTAACCAGTATCTAGAAGGAGTTCGCAAACCAGGTCCGGCCGGATATTTTAAGCGGACTTGTTGGACTTTGTTTATTTTGTGTGTGCAAATGGACGACGTCACTGGGATCATTTCCACAAATGTCAACGGATTTCAAAGATTTTTGGTATGTGAGTTCACATGACCAGTATCTCGAACGAGTTCGCAAACCAGGTCCAGCCGGATATTTTCAGCAGAGTTATTGGACTTTGTTTATTATTTTTGGTGCAAATAGACGACGTCATAGGGCTCATTACCTAAAATGAGTTCGCAAGTCAGGCTTTTTGACAAAATCCACCTCTTGTTTAGCACATACTGAGAACGCAAACATTATTGAGAATGCACTTCCCTAACTGCACAATTCGGCGGGGGATACCGTCGTCTGCGACTGCTTGTTCATTTTAGTTTGTTGGAAAAATATAGGAAGCCATAGTATTTTGAGACGTAGCGTACGGAATGTAAACAGACGACAAACCGGAAGTCAAATGTCACCTGGCACTATTTCCTGTTATTAAACGAACGTTTAATATCACAATTTATAGAATGGGTTTATTGAATGGAATACGGGTAGGGTCATGTAATAAATGAATATATTAGATGGGATTAGTACCCACGACCTCTCACTTCGAGACTATTATATCATGCCACGAAGCTCTGCTCTACAGCTTCATCAGTAGAGATCATATTCCACCAGTACAAAACCTAGGAAATGTTTGATGTTCTGACCCGTTCTGAATTTTATAACACTGGACGAACAAGCTAGGGCATATTTTTAGTTAGGGAATACATTTTCTCAACAATCTACTTCAAAGTAGGGAGGGTTTCACAGCTCGAGATTACATGTTTTTTTGTGATAAGTGACTTTGTGAGCCGATATCGCAATAACATTGAATGAATTACCCAGGAGAAATTACATGATTGTAAGCTACCCAAAGGAAAATCACACAAAGTCACTTAAATTCTGCTATTTTGAGTTGACCTTCACCTACAGTGAAATACATTATTAGAGAACAGTAGGGTAGTCCCAACTTGAGATTGCATTATTTATCTACAGACTATATATGCGTGGTGGAGAAATGGCTCTATCATATTAGGTTGCAGCATAAATAAGGACAACAAGGTCAATTGGGATCGATTTGGAAAATATGAGAATAGGAAAATTCGGATGAAAGTGATAATTGAAGTATTTGACCAAAAAAAAAGGAAGATAAATTGATGGGAAGATCTCTGATGTTTCCAGTTATACTTGTAACTATGATATGAAGCTTATTCATAAGAGGATGTTAACCCTTTACCCAACAGAACGGCCCTGTGCCAATGCATTCTCTTATATATGCGAGTCGACCATAGGTCGCCTCGCATATATAAGAGAATGCATTGGCTTAATACATTAAAAATTATAAAATTGTTAAAGAATGTAAGAAAAAATGGTAAAAAGTGTTAAAATTTTTTATTTTTTAGGCCAATGCATTCTCTTATATATGCGAGGCGACCTATGGTCGACTCGCATATATAAGAGAATGCATTGGCACAGGGCATAACTATAACCATCACAATGTGGTCAATTAGCCGGTTCCAATGATATCCATATTTGTATGGTTTTATTGAGACAGACCCAAGATATTTTAGGCTGTTGAAGCTTTATTTGGCCGGTTTGTTGGGTAAAGGGTTAACGGCTTCGTCAACTTTAGTTACTCACAGGTTGCCCTTGTGTATTTGCCTTATCACAAAGCAATTAGCAACTGCCCGGGGTAATGACGCAAACTCATTTCAGTGCGTGTTAGTCCAGGCGAATACCCGATTAGAATCTGCGGTGCGCCGACCTCATCAACTGAAAATTTCACTAGTCTTTTTATGTGGGTTTAATTGAACTGATGGGAAAATGATATGAAGGCGAACATAATTGCATAAAATAACTGAGGAACATTTAAAGAATGGAATATATTTAAAGATAGAAACTTTCTTCCAAGATATATATTACAAAAACAACGAAACATCCTTTAAATTTTTTTTTACCCTGTGCCAATGCATTCTCTTATATATGCGAGTCGACCATAGGTCGCCTCGCATATATAAGAGAATGCATTGGCCTAACAATTTTTTATCATTTTTTTTAAATAAATGTTTCTTACAATCTTTAGGACATAAAATAAATGGCTTCATCTCTCTCTGCATGACACGTACAATCGCCTACACATTTACAAAATCAACATGAGTTATTCAACATATAGCAATAAAGCTGACTCATTTCTATATTGACTCATCTTTTCCATGTTTGTGGTTGGTGAATTTTTGTTAGTCACATCTGATGACATTATATAAGCTGGTGCTAAACAACATTGTATGGTGTTGTATTGTCTTTGAAGATTCGCATGCATACTATACCAATGCTGATATTACTGGCAAGGTATACCTATAACTTGTGTAGCAATTATCGGTAAGTTTGAAAAAATCGCTTGTTTCATTGAGACACAAATTTATATTTCGATGAATGTTGGACTGAAACATGCTGACTTAGTTGTAAATTATTAGCATGGTGAAATATTATATACATTCATTGTTCATTAAATATTTGATCTCAATTGACTATCTAATCCTAAGCTACGCCTCTGATTGGCTGCTTTACATTCAGTGTTACCGATAGTTCCGTCAAGACCACGATAATCTGCTTCCCAATTTTAGCACACACACTATCGCTTGGAAAATCTAGAAATCTATTTTTAGCATGCAAACTATCCCGGGGACGGAATTTGAAAGTCATCTCCGACTCGCAGGAAAGGTTCAACATTTTTTGTCCGAAATTCTTTGTAATGGAGAACTGGTGCACATTCTTTATGTTGTGTGTGATGCGTTCCCCATGTGTGGTGTGATGATTTATCCTGTTCCTGTCTTGGCCGATCCCAACATCCTTCGATTCGATATTTTTTGTCAATTCCCTAAGTTCGTACTATGTTATACTATATGTGAATTGTTCGATATTATGGGATCTGGGACAGCAATAGCGGTTTACGGTGGAGGAATAGTGGCATCGTGTCCGGTTCGGGGACTATTCCCCCACTCGAACCACTATTTTGGAATAGTCAACTAAATCCGTGCAATATTTATCTATTATATATTTTGGAACTTCTGCCTGTCTGTGTGTATGTGTCTTATAGACTCGAAAACTGCTCGACCGATCCGACTCAAATTTGATATGTAGGCCTACTTTGATCCGGACACAATAATGGTGGGTCCAATTTCACGTGCGATCGTGTCCTCGACCTTGACCTCGCTCATATAGGCATGTTTCTTGACCGATCGAACAATATTATTTTCTTTCTCCTGATACTTTTCAACGTTGTTCGCTCAGTATTGTTCAACGTTGGCACTTTGAATTAGTAGATCAATCTTTCATTGTCAATAGTTTTCTGCGCAGACGGAGGCGATCACACAGAAATCCCTAAATAGCCCGGACAAAATCTGGCACAGCTAGTATGATATACATTTATCAACATAAATAGATGTAACTAAAGCGACGCATAGTATTCAAGCCTCGAATAAGTTTAAATCACAAAAATTAAGTCTTTGCTTTTGCTGTGATGAAAAAGATCAATAATTAAATGAAATATGCCCGGGGTAATGCCGCGAACTCATCTCGGTGCATGTTAGTCTAGGCGAATACCCGATTAGAATCTGGGGTGCACCGACCTAATCAACCGAAAATTTATTTAGTCTTTGTATGTGGGAAATTAATTGAACTAATGAAAATGATATGAAGGCGACTGTAATTGACTAAAATAGACGAGGAATATGTAAATCAAGTACATATTTAAAGATCGACACCAGCTTCCCAATTTTATACTTTGTATTAAAACAATATAAAAAATATAATTGAATTGTCTCACGTAGCAATTACTCTGACTCATTTCGATTCTGACTAATTTCCATATTAGTGAATTTTTGTTAGTCACGTCCGATGCCATTTTATATGCTGGCTGATGTTAATCACATCGCGCAGTGTTACAGTGTCTTGGCAGATTCGTATACACATACCAATGCCGAGTTTACTGGCAAGCTATCCATCAAACTATCAGTGTAATGATCGGTAAGTTGAGGTATATCGCGGTTTAAGATACAAATCCAAATCGCGGATCCGCGACTCATTTGAAAATTATGAGCCGAGTTGAATGGGGAAATACATGCAATATTCGATAACCATACTTCTTGGCAAACATTCACGTTCTACTTGAAGCGAATAATATTATCTTCAAGTATGAAATTAAACGGACATGGCTCAAGGAATATAGATATACCGGCTTCATATGCTCTGAAAATACTTTCAGAAGCCAAAGAAATAGTAATGTGGGATCTTTAACACATTGGTAATGTCGGGAATCGATTATTTAATTAATAGAGCATAGATTGGAATTGACTACACTGGTATACAGTAATGCCCTACGTAATCGACTCTTTAACTACAGCAGAATTATCGGTAACTTTTCAGGATTTAGTCGGAAATATGGCTTGTTGCCATTCATCGGAAAGCTCTCCACTAAATCCTGAAAAGTTACCCATAATTCTGCTGTGTTTAAGGAGTCGATTAATTAGAGCATTACTGAATATGTAGTTCACGAAGCGGAGTTTAATTTGAAGTGTAAAAAAAACACGGACCGGAACTTCAAAGCGAACTCCACAAAATGTTACCGCCTCGAAATTTGATGACTTTATTGTACAAATCGGCCTCACAGAAATGTTTTGGTTCCGGTTGTACGTGCATTAGTAAATTGGTGGCTGCAATTCCATATATATGTTCTCATGATGGGGCGGGTCACTCTTATATGCTTTTAGCATCAGAGTTTGGTATTGCATTGTGCTAAATTAGTCACGATAATATACATTAAAGCGAGTCATATTCGTTAGTGTTCAGATTAAACAGTAATTTTTCGTTTTTGCCACGGTCACATTAACCGCTTCAGTAGAACATGATCGCTTATTATATAAATTTTGTATACATACCAATGTTCCATTTATTGTATAAAATCTGTCTATCAATGTTTCGTTTAGTATATACAATCTGTATATCACTATTTCGTCGACCTATTTTAATCTTACTGATTATTTTAGTCTTACTAATTCGAGAGAATATTTTTCAGAAATCGACTTTCAAAATAGGTCGTTTTATCATGGGTTTCACTTTAATGCAGTACTGGCCTTTTGAGGATAGCAATTGCTCCGCCCCTCTACGCCCATTATAAAACCAAAAAGGAGGGCTGTACCAATACTAATTACTCCCCTGATCGGCCAACACTGGCGCCCCTTACGTTACATCATGTCAGTACTAATCACTGCTATACAGCCTACACTGGCACCCCTTACGTTACCTCAAATCAGTTATGGCCTCTTTTTGCACTGAATGCGTAAGTATCCCATTTTTTGTCAACGAATCGCATGTTGCTTCTAAAAATGCGGGTCATTGACAACCACCGCAAGGCAAAACAGTTCAACTAATGTAGCATAAAACAAATCACGCTTCGTTGACACAACATAGAAATAGTTTTCCAACTTCATATGAAAATTAGGCTGTCGGGACAACTCAGACAATAGTAGACGTTGGTTTAAACATATTTTATTGTAAATACTATTACAAAAGGATTGGGACACAATTAACAAAACTTAGATCTGACCTTTCCTGAAAATAATAATTAAAACTGTTCTTAAGTGTTACTTTAAGAGATTAATCTTTCAGATTATAAGTAAATTCTTCAATCGCTCTAATTTCCACATTCTCTTTCATTTTCATAGATAGGTTACCAAACATAAGGTCTCTCTCTGTTATAAAATGGATACCTAATTTGAAAATACGATTCAAAGAAGAAGTGATAAGTTGATTCCACAGTATAATTTGGATCACATGTGCATAATTTTGAATCATTTCTTTTTACAGTATTAAAATATTTCGGGGGTCTTAATATTTGAAAAAGGGCTGATATTTTCATTTTAAAAACATCCAAACTTGGCGCATTTCGTACATCATCAGAGAGTGTGTTCCATGAATCAACTATGGAAGACATAAATGACTTTGTGTTGCCGTTGCAACATACGGGAGTATTAAGACCCTGCTTATAATGGGTGATCGTATGACAGGCAGAGAACTCATGGTCAGAGGACCTGCCGACTTCCGGTTATATAATGTTTGCATTACAACTCTCGATTCATTTCCTTCCCTATGGTGTAAACATCAAAAATAAGTGTGAAATTATTACAAAGATCCCACTCTTGAGTTGTGCACTTATTGGCATATCGCTTACGTTAATTAAGGTGAAGTCGGAATTTAATTACTTGATGTATTTTAGCGCTATATAACGCCCGATCTGTGTTTTTGCGGTCACCGAATACATTGGAGCTTTAATGCCTTTATAATATCCGCGATAAGAACGGCTATGAGTAAATATTCAGGATCAACGATGTATTGGTCTATAATGCGACCTTTGTTTCGAATAAATGTCCCCCGGTAGTATATAAACATGACTGGAAAAAATACCAAACCAAGCAATCGACGATGGCTTCCAATTTCCAATCGCAAAATCCGCCATCAAAATATGAGAGCTATACTTTAAACAACCCAAAGAAGAGTTGAGAAAACGTAACGGTAGACTTTCGAGCTGATTGATCGGTAAGTAGATAAACTTTCAGATAAACAAAATTAATGTCTGATGTAAATATACTGAATCAGTATACTTATGATGTTTTACGTGTAATGTGTGAAATTTGGGCTAAAAATGTGAATCTTCAGTAAACATTTATATTATTTTGTATCTACTGTATACATTATTTTTATTAAACCCAATTTGTGTGATGGAAGAATGACTTATAACATAAATCAGCTAAATGTTATTGACCAAATTACCTCAGAGAAATTTCGTACCAACCACTCTCTTTAATATTGTCGAGAGCTATTCATGGACCACAATGGAATTAAGTCCCACATGGAACAAAAATAAACAATTTTAAAAAGAAACGCTCTTTAATTTACGTTTGACAAAATACCTTCACTCTGTTCTTTTTTTCAGCTTGGTGTCATTTGACAAAAAAAAAAAAAACTTATCGAAATTATGACCAAATTGAATTATAATTTAAATACTTTGAGGAGATAATATAATATCATTACACTTGTTGATATATTGTTGTCCTGTTAGCCCAGTTCCTCCCCTACCAATGGCTCTGAGACTTCTATGTAGCAATATTGTTAAAGATCCCCATCCAGTTTGACACATTGTCTAACCATGTTTGGAAAGTCCCGATAAAGACAAATAGTGATTAGACATCTACATCACCTTACATGAAGAGCGTTCGTGTTTTCATTAACCGATATTGATGAATATTGAATAATGTTTCATTATAATTATGTACATATTTTTGGCAAGACATTTCTATTAACTTGGTGTCAGATCGGCTGGGATGTCTAAATATATGGAAATATTATGCATTATCGGGAACAATGCCGCGACGGAAGTTACATAGTGTAAAACACATATGATACTTCACTTGACATAAGTGTTTATGTGGCAGTCAGTGGTCTGTTGCTAAGTAACTTGAAAGTTTTTGATAAACCTATAATGCGTTCAATATGCACACGCTTGCAGGCAACTTTTTTGTCGCGAAGCACTCGAGATCCACTCATTCTGTTCTTTTTCTTGAAGAATGTTGGAATATTCACTGTTACATCTTTGTGATCTGACATGTCCTGGATATCGAAGCCTTTATCAGCCATTATCGCACCAGGACTGCACATATACACGGCGGCGCTTCGATGACAAGTTCATGGGAAACTTCCAAGTCTATAATTACCGGGTCGGTTCGCGCGACAACCTTTGTCGATTTGCTCGATTTGACCGTTCAACAGTTATACTGTTATTTTTGAACATATTCCATCTGGATACAGATGGTACAGCGTCTGGTTACAATATATTGTTACTGACTCTTTGTACTGCAAATATAGAAAACAGATTCTCAGAGAACAGTAGCAGGTCATTCAGTGGTTAGTCATTGGATGTACAATAGTACTACATGTCAGTGTACTTGTAGCAGGTTCTATAATTTACATAACTCTCATAATCATATAGAAATATTTCTTTTATAAAAATGTGCTCTTTAAAAATGACCACCTGCATACATTAAAAATATTTTTATTCCTTATAATTTATAGAAACACGAACGATAAAATAATATCATGGCAAATATAATGCGGCGAATATAGATGACTTGTCGTATATCACCGCGGCGTAAGAACAACACATTTAGTGATAATACACTTACATTCATTGAATCTGGAAATAAAGTCATCTTCCTTAAAGTGTGAAGCACAAATCACCGAATGTTCCGATGGTTCCCATTTCTTCTACTTTTTATTTTCGTCACTTCGTCGAATTGAATTGATCCATTTTCGCGAAGTTCTTTATTCCATATGTCATCGCCTTTTGGAAAATGATGGCCATCACGATTGTTGAAGAACATTGCAGAACATTGGCCCGGAATTTTTCTAATTTCCAGCCACATAATTCACAGAAAGCATATATAAACAAAATGTAAGATGTAGCTTGTGTCAAAGCTAATGCTTAAATGAAGCTGTTTACATTACAACCGGAAATGAAGCGGTCCTCTGAATTAGCCACCTAGCGGCCAGACTGACATGGGAAATAACCGCAATATTTTGCCACATTTCGAGACACGATTATGGTATATCAGTGGACAGAAAATTCAAAGCCGTCGCTAAAATGAAACCGATTCATTTGAGCAGTGAAACTTGAGACATTCAAAAATTTCCTCTTTCAACCATATTTCAACAGTCAGCAACATGATTCATAACATTCAAGAATCTATGCATATTATCTACCTTGGTAAGAGATGTAACCAGTATAGCGTCCTTTGCTTGACTTATGTTTTCTCTCATGTGCACCACATACCATTAAATTCTGATGAATTTTGCTCAAGCTGTCATCCGGACAACCCAAAAATATTGAATTCTAAGTCGAAAAAGGGCCATAACTTCACCAAACCCACATGAGCCAAGTGATTTTTTAACTTGACCTGCGTCTTCTCAAATGCGAACCAGCAACCATACAATATGAAATTATGTTGAATATGCTCGAGCTATTTTTACCCGGATAACCCAACAAATGTTATTTTTTAAGTCGAGAGAGGGGCATAATTGAGTCAGAATAATCGTACAGCAATGACCAAATACGAAGTAGATGCACGTGTCCTGAAATGTAAACTACCAAATCCCATGGAATTGTGGGTAATAGCTTTGACATTATGATCCGAACAACCCGGACGAGCACACACACGTACATGCTGTTTATGATAGTACTTCGAAAAAACAGCTGGGACCAAACATTGTGTCATGTAGAACAGTATAAAAAGATGTACCACTACATGTAGTTAGTCGTGAAATCTACTGTTCTGTGTGAAATTAAAATCAGATGTTAATATTACATAATCGGTATACTGGTCATCGGATGCACACAGTATGAGCTTTTAGGTCTGACAAGTTACAACCAAAACATGTACTGAAAACTAATTTGTTGTAGAATCAGATAATATAGGAATGCTGTCCGGAATTTTGACTTGACCCTGCACATATTACTTATGGCGATTCTCTCGAACCATTTTCTCAAAATAACAATACTAACCGTCATGGGCCGGGGTTCTAATCCCACCCAATCCCACCCCAAAAAATTGCACTTGCTTCTAAAACTAGGCGCCTTGTGTGTTGTATAGTCACATGCATGTCCAAAGAGCAACGTCCAGCATGTCTCGGTGACGTATATATAACAAGCTACTGTGCCATATATACTATATATACACAACAGAGACCTTAAAATGTGCATATAGTGTCATAAGTGCGACGTCGGAATACAGCGGCCATTTGAGCTTCCATTTTGGGGTCCCTTCAGTGGCCGTGTGGTATTGACGTCCGACTTGTGAGTCCCAAGGCGCGCTCGCCGTCATGTACGGTGTTTCGAATCCCACCCAATCCCAAAAACATTTGCACAGTCTAAAAAAATGCAATTGCTTCTTAAAAAATAGGCGCCTTGTGTGTTGTATAGTCACATAGGTGTTCAAAGAGCAACGATCAGCACGTCTCGGAGACGTTAACCCTTTACCCAACAGAACGGCCCTGTGCCAATGCATTCTCTTATATATGCGAGTCGACCATAGGTCGCCTCGCATATATAAGATAATGCATTGGCTTAACACATTAAAAATTGTTAAAGAATGTTTTAGGCCAATGCATTCTCTTATATATGCGAGGCGACATATGGTCGACTCGCATATATAAGAGAATGCATTGGCACAGGGCATAACTGTAACCATCACAATGTGGTCAATGAGCCGGTTCCAATGATATCCATATTTGAATGGTTTTATTGAGACACACCCAAGATAATTTAGGCTGTTGCTGCTTTATTTGGCCGGTTTTGGCCGGTTTGTTGGGTAAATGGTTAATATAACAAGCTATTGTGCCATATCTACTATATAGACACAATAGAGACCTTTGACCTTGGCTCACTTTCGGTATGAAATATTTGAAAATGATACAGTTATAATATTGCTCAATTTGTTACAGAAAACATGGAGTCTGACGACCTGAGTGTATTGGAGCATTTAAACGAAGCATCCATCGTTTCGACGCTGAAGGCCCGATATGAACGTGACGTTGTCTACGTAAGTAGTAAATCCAATGAAATGAGGGTATATTTGTGAGATTAACGGTCCCCTCGCCTGGCATCAAGGGCATCCAGAGTACTGTTAGCTACGGTTGTAGAACATAAAATAAAGATTGAAGCCAAAGAAAACATTATAAATTTAAACATTGATGCATCGTTTGGCGAGTAATAATTTGATTTAATATTATAAGAACACGAAACACATATTAAAATGTCATATATATTTAGCAAGACTTTGGTAATCACTAATACATAATAATACATGGAGGATATCCGACGAGTTATGTTGGGATATAAGATTTTATGAAATGAGTTTGATAATTTTGATTCATAACGAATCGTAGGCGTAATCGTAAGAGTTTCATAAAATATTTTATCCTCACATAACGATTTGAAGATTTTTAACAAAACAAAAAAGAAGCTTAAAATGCATACATTTACATCGTTGGCTAAGACGCGTCTCAACTGTATACGACAATATTGCATGCGCGCTCAGGATTGTAACGAAAAATATAGTTCCCCAATTTGCCTCTTTGTTTTTTGTGTGTCTATTTTCCTTAGTGCAAACATAATATTAATCAGCCTAATCAATGTAAAGTAATTGTATTGGCGCGCTGCCAAAATGGCGGGAAGCACGCGCTTATTATTCACTGGTGAGTGGTGACTAATACACTATGTGAAGGAAATATGTAATGGCTTTTTAAGGATATAATAGGGGTTTCATGTGATATATGTGACCCGCCATATCAAATCCAGTCGTAAGTCGGGATTTTTTTAGCATGTGCCAATGCATTCTCTTATATATGCGAGTCAACCATAGGTCGCCTCGCATATATAAGAGAATGCATTGGCCTAACAATTTTTTACAATTTTAATAATTTTTTCTTGTATTCTTTAACAATGTTATAATTTCACCCATACAGAGCCCCAGACAAACATAAGCAGACGACACTCTTCTATATGCTTCTATATATGTGTGGGGCTCCCTGCAGGGTAATGGATGTTTTTTATTTTATGTTCTAAAAATTGTCAGAAACATTTATTTAAAAAAATGATAAAAATTTGTTAGGCCAATGCATTCTCTTATATATGCGAGGCGACATATGGTCGACTCGCATATATAAGAGAAAGCATTGGCACAGGGTAAAAAAAAAATCCCGACTTACGACTGGATTTGATATGCCGGGTCACATATTGTATTTCCACGTATTTGTACAGTCTATAACTACAGTTTACGTCAACTGGCATTCGAAATATCCCAACGGCGTCGGACGTACGCAAGATCAGTATCCGGAATACGCCACAACAGACCCATAACCCTGCATCTGAAGGGGGGGGGGGGCGCAAGTCTCGTATATTAGGCCTCATCATGATCGTAGTAAGGGGTTGCTTGAATAGTCCCAAGACGTTGCCAATCACGAGGAAAGTTCCGATTGTTGTGCAATATCGATCACAGCTATCATTCGAATTATTCATCAATATGTTCGTAAATTGTCTCCGCTAATAATGTATTTAACTTGTTTGTTATAAACACGTGGACTAAGTCAACAAATTCAACTGGAATTCCGTCAGTTTAGAAGGCAGCATATCTGTGTTCCAGACTTGACAACTGGGCAATTCATTAACGGGGCGATTCTACATGGCATTCAAATCATTTGTCATTTTTGTTTTAAAACTTTGTCACTAAAATGTTTAAACTAAGGACATAGGATGGGATAGGATAATCTGTATTCATAGCGTTAGGTGTGATATAGTCATGACTGACTGTCTTCCTATCACCCCTGAAAGTGGTGACAGATTCAATAATGAAGATGGCCGAATTCATTTGAATGTTTTTTGGGTTACGTTCATCGTGTGCAGATTGGGTTTTTTTTTAAATAGGTTTTGTTAGGGCGATGGTACGAAAAGTGGTTCATATGTAGGCACCTACTGATGAACGAATACTATGAATATACATGTGAGTGGCACCGAGTAGCAATAATGCGATATATATAAGCCAAACGATGTTTTTGTCTCATTTACAGACGTATATTGGCGAGGTGATCATCGCGATGAACCCGTTCAAGCAGCTGCAGCTCTACGACGAGAAGGTTAGTATTGAATTCGGGAACGTAACGAACAGAATTACAACCAAATAGGATAGAATTTCCATATGTGACCCGCCATATCAAATCCAGTCGTAAGTCGGGATTTTTTTACCCTGTGCCAATGCATTCTCTTATATATGCGAGTCGACCATAGGTCGCCTCGCATATATAAGAGAATGCATCGGTCGAACAATTTTTTTATAATTTTTTCTTGTATTCTTTAGCAATTTTATAATTTCTCCCATACAGAGCCCCAGACAAACATGAGCAGACGACACTCTTCTATATGCTTCTATATATGTGTGGGGCTCCCTGCAGGGCAATGCATTCTCTTATATATGCGAGGCGACCTATGGTCGACTCGCATATATAAGAGAATGCATTCGCACAGGGTAAAAAAATCCCGACTTACGACTGGATTTGATATGGCGGGTCACATATACGTATTAATGTTGCAACCTCTATTTTTACGGTCAGAACCGATAAACGCTCTGGTAATGCGAGCACTATATGCATGCGTGTGTATGAAACACAAAACTTTCCAACATCTCCCGCTAGTAATGCAACAATGGGAACACGAGCTACTAGCGTAATGCAATTGCCTTATAATAAAAGCGAACCCAGAAGTTTTTGTGAAATACACTATGTTTCCACTCTATTTGGTTCGATCACCCGATCCAAACCAAAAACAGCCAGCATTTTGTTTTCAATGATTGAATAAATGAGGATTGTCATATACAGAATGAAAAAAAAATGGAGTTAAGTATGGTATGGTATGGTATGGTATGGTATGGTATGGGTGCATGAGAATCACTATCAGTCATAAAAATGTTCGCAACATATCTTCGCGTAAATACGCACATAATCGACCAATAATGTGAAATTAGGTACATAATGTGATTATTTGGTTCCGAAATAAGCAGATAATCGACTCATACCGGTTATTTAGTTTTATGGCGCGAGCCACCGTGAACAGACATGTTAGAGAGTACACCTGAAACGTCGCGAGTTGGCCTATTTGTGTCATTATTAGCAGATAATCTGCTTAGATTCGCCTCATTATGAGTCGATAATGTGACTAAAATTATCTAATTTTCAGCATATTATTGACTCAAATTGAGGCGATTCTAAGCTGATTATCTGCCTAAAACACCAGTTCCATTATTAGCAGATAATGTGCTGTTTTTTAGGGAAACAGGCTGAAAAGGTCGCAATTTTATTTCAGTTTTGGTTGTGAAAGTTAATAATGCAAAATACTTCCAAGTAGTCTTGACTTTATTAACAAAGTTCTACCAGTCGTCAGCAATGATTAAATATATAAAACATCTTACACATCTGTTATGCGTGCTCATTCCACACACAAAAATAAATGATGAGAAAAACTGTTTCAGTTTTACAGGAACATTGCGTCGAGTCAGCCGAGGTTGAAGGTTCCTCATATATTCTGTGGGTTTATATGCCACACACACATACTATTAATATACCTAACTATCGTTACAGTATCACACGATCTTCACGTCGAGTCAGTCGAGATCGAAGGTTCCTCCACATATCTTTTGGACTGCTAAATCAGCTTATGACGAAATGATGAAGTCAAAACAGAACCAATACATCGTTATCACCGGCGACTCCGGGTCGGGCAAAACGGAAACAGCAAAGTTTATCATCCGCCATCTGATGAAAATCTCACCAAGCGAAGACAAGCAACTGCTAGACAAAATTGTGCAGGTAGTGTTTCACATTGTACTGGTTATATCAACTAAGTGCGCACACTCCTGTGCGTTTTAATTTTATATAAATATGGAGAAGAGGAAATGTATCTTGAATAAAAAATTGTTCCAACGTTACCAAACATTGTTGCTGAGTGGTGTACAGGGTGCCTGATTTTCATTGTAAATTGACATTGCTTATAGTTCCGTGGTTGTCACTTATATTTGATTTAAAGTTCCACCATGTATGCTGAAAGAAAATGGGTACAACAAATTTCAAGTTAAAACACTTATTTGTATATAATTGCTATTCTACATGTAAACTAGAGACCCCATATCTATGTTAGTTTTTGATGAGCCCACTCCACGAAGCATTCGATATCTAATTTTTGATGAGCCCACTCCACGAAGCATTCGATATCTAATTTTAGATGAACCCACTCCACGAAGCATTCGATATCTAATTTTTGATGAGCCCACTCCTCGAATCATTCGATATCTAATTTTAGATGAACCCACTCCACGAAGCATTCGATATCTAATTTTTGATGAGCCCACTCCTCGAAGCATTCGATTTCTAATTTTAGATGAACCCACTCCACGAAGCATTCGATATCTAATTTTTGATGAACCCACTCCTCGAAGCATTCGATTTCTAATTTTAGATGAACCCACTCCTCGAATCATTCGAAATTTAATTTTACATCAACCCACTCCTCGAATCATTCGATATTTAATTTTAGATGAACCCACTCCTCGAAGCATTCGGCAACGCAGCGACCAGATCCAACAAGAACTCAAGTAGATTCGGAAAGTTTATAGACATCAAGTACACTTCGGATGGCAGGTTATTTGGAGGTGAGTTATCTATATCCCCACCCTCTCTCTATCCCCCGCCATCTCTCACCAACAAGTATTCCAACGGAATCTGAAAGTTTATAGATATAAAGTAAACTCCAGTTGGCAGGTTATTTGATGGTGAGTTATCTATATCTCCACCCTCCCTCTGTCTGTCTGTTTCTCTCTCCCGCTCACCCTCTCTCTCTGTCTTTATCCCCCGCCATCTCCCACAAGTACTCCAGCGGATTCGGAAAGTTTATAGATGTCAATTAAACTCCAGATGGCATGTTATTTGGTGGTGAGTTATCATTGTTCCTCTCTCCCTCTCTCTACGCTCCTCTCGTCTTCTCACCAATAAGAGATCGAACGGATTCGGAAAGTTCATAGCAGACTCCAGATGACAGGTTGTTTGTAGGTGACGCCTCTATCTTTATATTATATACGTATAGTTCACAGAGGGCATACTGTCTTTTTATTGGACTAAACGCGATCACATGTCAGATAATAGTTTGACAATTGACCGGCAATAGGACAGTCTTCGAATAATGTGTCCGCCTGCTAATGTCACTGTTGACACTATGCGAGTTATTTATGATAAAACACATATTGACTGCCTTGGGGTGGAATTTCCAGAGCTGTTTTCCCTCAGTGACCACGGTGCTACAACGCCAAATAGTTCCAGGGACATTGTTGGGGGTTGAAATTAAAGCAGGAACGTTTTACGTGGTAAAGATAATTGAATATATTTTCCATTTTCAGGGCAAATTGACACTTACATACTCGAGAAATCCAGATTAGTTCACAGAAATGTCGGAGACAAAAACTTCCATATATTCTACGCTATATTCGCGGGAATGTCGTCTGATGAACTCAGAATGTACTGTCTCGAAGACCCATCAAATTACAGGTAATAATGAAGACCCAGTAAATTACAGGTAATAATAAAGACCCATTAAATTACAGGTAATAATAAAGACCCTGTAAATTACAGGTAATAATAAAGACCCATTAAATTACAGGTAATAATAAAGACCCATTAAATTACAGGTAATAATGAAGACCCAGTAAATTACAGGTAATAATAAAGACCCATTAAATTACAGGTAATAATAAAGACCCATTAAATTACAGGAGCAATAAAGACCCAATAAATTACAGGTAATAATAAAGACCCATTAAATTACAGGAGCAATAAAGACCCAGTAAATTACAGGTAATAATAAAGACCCAGTAAATTACAGGTAATAATAAAGACCCATTAAATTACAGGTAATAATAAAGACCCATTAAATTACAGGAAATAATGAAGACCCAGTAAATTAAGGTAATAATAAAGACCCAGTAAATTACAGGTAATAATAAAGACCCATTAAATTATAGGAGCAATAAAGACCCATTAAATTACAGGTATTATATCTGGAATTCGGTTGATTATACCGACTATCTTTTAGTCCGAAGATTGCTTGTGCCAATGTAGATTTTCTATTCCGAATGATAGTATGCCAGAAAAAAATTCAGACATGCATGTGTCCAACAGTTTCCTGGAATGATTGTGAAATACAACAATACTTATAATATACACATTGATCGAAATGACATATATGTCTGTAAATGCAACACAACTGGATTACGAATAAATATGTTCCCCCTAAATTATTATCTACGTGTACTCTCGTTTTACTAAATTAAGTGTACTCTCGTTTTAGAATCCTGCGGGACGAGAAGTCGAAGGATTCTTACATTATGCGACGATCGGAGCGGACAGAGTATGCAAACATGTTCAGCACAATAACAAAAGTGCTCGGTGTTGTTGGGTTTACCAATCAGGTACGTATTTAACCCTTTACCCAACAGAAGGGCCCTGTGCCAATGCATTCTCTTATATATGCGAGTCGACCATAGGTCGCCTCGCATATATAAGAGAATGCATTGGCCTAACACATTAAAAATTATATAAAATTGTTAAAGAATGTAAGAAAAAATGGAAAAAGAGTTAAAAAAAGATTTTTTTTAGGCCAATGCATTCTCTTATATATGCGAGGCGACCTATGGTCGACTCGCATATATAAGAGAATGCATTGGCACAGGGCATAACTGTAACCATCACAATGTGGTCAATGAGCCGGTTCCAATGATATCCATATTTGTATGGTTCTATTGAGACAGACCGAAGATATTTTAGGCTGTTGAAGCTTTATTTGGCCGTTTTTGGCCGGTTTGTTGGGTAAAGGGTTAACGCGCACAACTATTCTCAGTCTAAGTTAATTACATATCCACAAGAGTGGGTCTGATAAAGAAATCGCGAACAGACTTATTTTATTTAAGCAAAGCCATTGTTGAGAAGATAAGTCTTCAAGCAACTTCGGTCACCTTATTTGAGCTTGTGAAATTTGAACGCCAAAATCTCTTTAAAACATTGTTTGATAAGTGTTTCGGGATAGCTAATTAGTCTGATGGCTTGCTGATATCTTTAGAAAGATATAGAAAAAAGGGAATGTTGAAATTTTCAGGCGTGCTATAATGCCGCCATTTACGAGCAAATTTATGACGTTGGTTCCTGGTCCAAGATCGGAATGTCATGGTTGTATATTGTATCAATAGTGTCAGAATTGTCCAATAAAAAACTGATGATCTGAGATAACACGCAAACGATTATGTCATGGTGAACAATAATATAAATTCGTGAGAATATAAACAAATACCAGACGCCACTTTTCGTTCCAGCAAAAATCGACAATATTTCGTGTGTTGGCGGCCATTCTGCATCTGACGAATGTGAACTTCCTGCCCTGTGAAGAGACAGATGGCGTAGTGATATCGGACGAGTATCCACTACAGTCGCTCGCAAAACTACTGGAAGTCGATGACGAAATCAAGCTTCAAGACGCTCTGATCTCAAACGTAAACTTCATCGGAGGTATGTGAAATACAGTATCAAGACGCTCTGATCTCAAACGTAAACTTTATCGGAGGTATGGGAAATAAAGTACCAAAACGCTCTGACCGCAAGCGTCATCAGATGTATTTGAATTCAATTATAGGCACACTGATTGAAAAATGGTCAGATTACAATACGTTTTCATATTTTCGAAGTTTTGAACAAGGATCCAGTCTATTCAACAAGAGGTGTTGAGTGCCCGCCATTAAACAGACATGAGTGTCACAAAAACAATGGCAGACGACAACTTAGATAGTGCTAAATGTTCGTTCACAAAGCAATTGTATAACCATTAAGATGAAAATATATTATTAAAATTTGCTTATACTTCCGTGAAGTATAAACTTAGGCTGTTGTTGTGGCATGAGAGTGGTCCTTGCCTTGATTGAACCAGACGCCAGATTCGTATAACAACCTGACCATTTTTTCCCACATTGATATATATAACGTGATGCTATTCTGCTAACATGCCATGTATAATGCCATGTCTTGGTTCAAGTCATCAGCTCCTTTGCTGACTGGGTAGCAAAATTAAAGAAACAAATCAAATACGAAACTAACATACACAACAAACAGAAACAAGCAGACTGATATTCTCCGTGTCTATACTAGGTATCCAAAAATAGAATTTCCAGAGAAATCGCCGTTGCTCAAACGTAGTTCTTGCGATTTACATAGAGCGTGTTGTACTATCACTGACAGAACTTTTTCCAGTTTACAGATGGCATGGACTGGACCTGAATCTATATCTAATTGTATTCATTGAAATCAGTACACTTACTCACTGTGTGTGTATTGTCCATCGTTGTCGTGTATGGCTCGCCTAAAGTCTCGTCGTTAGAAACAAATATGGAATGGTTTTAGACTTAAATAGAGCGAACATTCTAATTTTACAGGCGAGAGGATACAATCATGGAAATCTGAGAGAGAAGCAAATGGCTGTCGAGATGCTCTGGCCAAAGACCTGTATTCCCGTCTTTTCGATTGGATAGTTATCCAAATAAATAAACAACTGTGGTCTGGAAACGCATGGTGAGTTACCTGGGATGGTGGTGTTTTCCAAAGTTTCTATTCCTTTGGCAGAAATCATCTGACGCGACGAGTATAACGTACATGTATATGATTGAGTGCCAGAAAAGCTATACATCAATGTTTGTAGAGAATGCGTAAACCTACTGCATGTTTATGCAACGCTATCCGCTTATCGACTTCGATATGGCTACATTACTCGTATTTAAATTCGCGCAGTTTTATTTTTCGCTCAGTTATGAATGGGCTTAATTGTCTATTCAACCGTTCATAATATATAAATTCAGCAACATGGCCCTCTTGTATTTCCTATGGACTGTGGCTTAGCTTAAACTTGGGAGTCGTCTATTTTTCGCTCAGTTTTAAATTCGCGCAGCAATGGATGTGCGAAAAATAGTACTTCGCGGATTTAAATACGAGTAAGGTAGTGAATTTGGCACACATCAGAAATCACTAGTAGCTGAAACTGAACCTGAATATTGTTATGCAAATAGTTTTAATGTGACACATTCCTAGCCCACACTCTTATTTAAAGATGATGTACCTCGTCCCTAAACATTGATTTCGGGCAGGAAATACAAAATGACACAGAAAGACCATCCAACACGAGTCTATCTCAGTAGGAACTGATTTGTTCTCACTCGGAACTGATTTTTTCTTCAATTCTTTTCTATGAATTGGACAGAAAATGTTGCTATTTTAGAAGGTTACAACATTTTGGATTAGAAATATATCTTTTAATTTTAAATTAAATACGTGTAATATGTGGTCATACTAATTGAACCGTAGTTTCATAGAAATGTTGACGCTGTTGTTGGAAGTGCTGCCAGGAAGAGCTCGAACATCGTTAAATTCTATGTAAATTCCATGTACACTCTTCAAATTCTATGTACACTCTTCAAATTCTATGTACACTCTTAAATTCTATGTACACTCTTTAAATTTTATATACACACTTTAAATTATATGTACACTCTTTAAATTCTATGTACACTCTTTCAATTCTATGTACAGTCTTTAAAGTATATGTACGCTCTTTTATAGTTTCATAAAGGAACAATCTGTTGGAATAGTCGACTTGTCAGGCTTCGAAAATCACGTGGAGAACGGATTCGACCAACTTCTGATCAACATATCGAACGAAAAGATGCAGAACTTCTTCATGCAGCACATATTCCCCCAAGAACAGAAAGAATACATAGATGAGGGGATTGATTGGACTGAAGTCAAATACGAGGACAATCAGGGTGTGCTTGACATGGTGTTCAACGTGAGTGAACTCGACAGTCGCATTATATTTGACACATTTTGCATGACGAACTACTACTGATGCTCCTAGAAGGTTCTAAATAACTTCCGTTATCCAAATACATTATTTAGATATTCGCAGTTCTCTCTAATTGTCATTGTAGAAATTAACTGGTAGATTCAAGCTAGATTAAGCACTGACCTGAGTTATACAACATATGATATATTTATAGTGACCTTATGCAACATGATAGTCCGAAAGAGAGGGGAACAAAATAAAAATAAAATAGCTGCCAAAATTTACATGTATGACGGGGTCACCAGTAGCATTATCATTAATACTAACAATAACTATTTGATTGAGGTATATACATTCATATACATCGAGTCAATTGGAATGGTGTACATTATATGTCTGTCAGCATGATACAGTTATCATTCAATGTGTGTAGGAGATGGCTTATGGACTATACTTACTACCAAATCATATTATAACCATGCATACCCCACCTTAATACTATGAACACTGTACATTATTTATTTATCAATAAATTCCCTTTGCCTCAAAGATTCAATGATATTTTATGCGATTTAATAAGCGAAGTACAAAAACTACTGTTAAGTATCTTGGCTGCCATTTCAGAAATGACTTGCAGATCGAGCGGGGTCATTTGAGTTTGACGGCAGAGTATTCACACGAACTTTGTTTAATTATAATGATAATTTTAATCATATACCAGTACATTTTAATAGAACATTAACCATTTGAACAAAACTACCACAACAATTGTTAGTAGCATATGTTGTTCAAATCCCAACACCGTCTCCCAATAACAACATACAGCTTGAAGTGACGTAGATGGTTCATCGCTTTTTGTGAAGTGGACAACACGTACCGAGCGCGAGCACACGGTCGGCTTGGAGTGACGTATGTGTTCATATCTCTTTTTATAAAGAGTCTACTTCAATTATTGCCCGATGAACGTCTGAAACGTTCGTGTAACCGTATAGCGATTTGTACTGGTTCTTACGGAAGCTAATTGTGTGAATGCAGAGGGTGTGTGATTTTTATAAAATGCCGGAAATGTTTTCTGATAAATACTTATTAACTCTAAGACGTTTGTCAACATATAAGTATTGTTTGGTATATAGAGAGCGCTTATTTGATGCAACAACAGCCATTGCGTAGTAGGTTCGCCACATATAATAGCGTCGTTGTTGTTGTTGGTGTATGACTTCGGAATCTAATGGAAATATTTACAAAACAATATGCGTCATCATTACAATAAAGGTCTAAATTATAACTAGATATATATATACGCGTACAACACATGTACTCACAACAAGCAAATTTTCTAACTTCATATCGGACAACCCAAGCTGTCGTTGTGGTCACCCGGCCGAAGAAGCAAATCAAATCATTATTTTTTTGTTTGTCCATTTTACACAGATCAACGATGTTTGTTGTTTCACCAACTCGCTACCATTGGTGTACTAACTATTAATCTCGAGAAACTCCTCCTTGGAGATACTAACCTGAATAGTACACAAAACCGGAACATATTTAGGGCTGTTCAATTATACATAACCTCGACATCGCGGTTCAAATTTTATTAAACACATTGATGTGCAAACCTACGCTACAAATGTAACATGTTGTATTATCACTACATATATAGAATGCGAAGACTCGTCTGAGCCACCGACCCACGGGACGAACCACCCCCCCCCCCCCCATAAAGAGAAATATCCACCGTTATTGTCATACTCGGGATTATATCATTATATTGTTATAAGTGAAAAGATGTTGTACATATGAATTATAATGTTTGTGTGTGATTATATTTTATGTTCATTTTGTGTAATACAATTATGTGGGGAGAGAGACCATTTGTAAGTTGTAAAACTTGTGTCTCAATCCCGTTGCGATATTATTATGCAATAAAATATGTTTACACTAACAAGCAAGTATTCTTAAATTATGTATGTGTATATTGATATTTCCTTTGTATACCCCATGCAGCGCCCAAATGGACTGTTATCACTGTTAGACGAAGAGACGAACTTCCCACAAGCTACAGACACGTCCTTCGTAAGGAAAATCGAGGAGTATTGTGGAGAACAGAAAGGATTCGTGCACATGGGTGGAATTGAGACGACATTCGGAATCAAACATTTTGCTGGAAAGGTGCGTACCAGATTAGTTCCAAAGCTGCCTCATCTGATTTTACAGCATAAACCATTTGTATGATGAATACACCAGAAAATCGCTATGTAGGCTATATATGATCCGATTGATGGTAAGTTATGTTGGATGTAGCCTATATTAGTATATATGATCCGATTGATGGTAAGTTATGTTGGATATAGCCTATATATGGTCCGATTGATGGTAAGTTATGTTGGATGTAGGCTATATATGATCCGATTGATGGTAAGTTATGTTGGATGTAGCCTATATTAGTATATATGATCCGATTGATGGTAAGTTATGTTGGATGTAGCCTATATTAGTATATATGATCCGATTGATGGTAAGTTATGTTGGATGTAGCCTATATTAGTATATATGATCCGATTGATGGTAAGTTATGTTGGATGTAGCCTATATTAGTATATATGATCCGATTGATGGTAAGTTATGTTGGATATAGCCTATATATGGTCCGATTGATGGTAAGTTATGTTGGATGTAGGCTATATATGATCCGATTGATGGTAAGTTATGTTGGATGTAGCCTATATTAGTATATATGATCCGATTGATGGTAAGTTATGTTGGATGTAGCCTATATTAGTATATATGATCCGATTGATGGTAAGTTATGTTGGATGTAGCCTATATTAGTATATATGATCCGATTGATGGTAAGTTATGTTGGATGTAGCCTATATTAGTATATATGATCCGATTGATGGTAAGTTATGTTGGATGTAGCCTATATATGATCCGATTGATGGTAAGTTATGTTGGATGTAGCCTATATTAGTACATATGATCCGATTGATGGTAAGTTATGTTGGATGTATAGCCTATATATGATCCGATTGATGGTAAGTTATGTTGGATGTAGCCTATATATGATCCGATTGATGGTAAGTTATGTTGGATGTAGCCTATATATGATCCGATTGATGGTAAGTTATGTTGGATGTAGCCTATATTAGTACATATGATCCGATTGATGGTAAGTTATGTTGGATGTATAGCCTATATATGATCCGATTGATGGTAAGTTATGTTGGATGTAGCCTATATATGATCCGATTGATGGTAAGTTATGTTGGATGTAGCCTATATATGATCCGATTGATGGTAAGTTATGTTGGATGTAGCCTATATATGATCCGATTGATGGTAAGTTATGTTGGATGTATAGCCTATATATGATCCGATTGATGGTAAGTTATGTTGGATGTAGCCTATATTAGTATATATGATCCGATTGATGGTAAGTTATGTTGGATATAGCCTATATATGGTCCGATTGATGGTAAGTTATGTTGGATGTAGGCTATATATGATCCGATTGATGGTAAGTTATGTTGGATGTAGCCTATATATGATCCGATTGATGGTAAGTTATGTTGGATGTAGCCTATATATGATCCGATTGATGGTAAGTTATGTTGGATGTAGCCTATATTAGTATAATGATCCGATTGATGGTAAGTTATGTTGGATGTAGCCTATATTAGTATATATGATCCGATTGATGGTAAGTTATGTTGGATGTAGCCTATATTAGTATATATGATCCGATTGATGGTAAGTTATGTTGGATGTAGCCTATATTAGTATATATGATCCGATTGATGGTAAGTTATGTTGGATGTAGCCTATATATGATCCGATTGATGGTAAGTTATGTTGGATGTAGCCTATATATGATCCGATTGATGGTAAGTTATGTTGGATGTAGCCTATATTAGTATATATGATCCGATTGATGGTAAGTTATGTTGGATGTAGCCTATATTAGTATATATGATCCGATTGATGGTAAGTTATGTTGGATGTAGCCTATATTAGTATATATGATCCGATTGATGGTAAGTTATGTTGGATGTAGCCTATATATGATCCGATTGATGGTAAGTTATGTTGGATGTAGCCTATATTAGTACATATGATCCGATTGATGGTAAGTTATGTTGGATGTATAGCCTATATATGATCCGATTGATGGTAAGTTATGTTGGATGTAGCCTATATATGATCCGATTGATGGTAAGTTATGTTGGATGTAGCCTATATATGATCCGATTGATGGTAAGTTATGTTGGATGTAGCCTATATTAGTACATATGATCCGATTGATGGTAAGTTATGTTGGATGTATAGCCTATATATGATCCGATTGATGGTAAGTTATGTTGGATGTAGCCTATATATGATCCGATTGATGGTAAGTTATGTTGGATGTAGCCTATATATGATCCGATTGATGGTAAGTTATGTTGGATGTATAGCCTATATATGATCCGATTGATGGTAAGTTATGTTGGATGTAGCCTATATTAGTATATATGATCCGATTGATGGTAAGTTATGTTGGATATAGCCTATATATGGTCCGATTGATGGTAAGTTATGTTGGATGTAGGCTATATATGATCCGATTGATGGTAAGTTATGTTGGATGTAGCCTATATATGATCCGATTGATGGTAAGTTATGTTGGATGTAGCCTATATTAGTATAATGATCCGATTGATGGTAAGTTATGTTGGATGTAGCCTATATTAGTATATATGATCCGATTGATGGTAAGTTATGTTGGATGTAGCCTATATTAGTATATATGATCCGATTGATGGTAAGTTATGTTGGATGTAGCCTATATTAGTATATATGATCCGATTGATGGTAAGTTATGTTGGATGTAGCCTATATTAGTATATATGATCCGATTGATGGTAAGTTATGTTGGATGTAGCCTATATTAGTATATATGATCCGATTGATGGTAAGTTATGTTGGATGTAGCCTATATTAGTATATATGATCCGATTGATGGTAAGTTATGTTGGATGTAGCCTATATTAGTATATATGATCCGATTGATGGTAAGTTATGTTGGATGTAGCCTATATATGATCCGATTGATGGTAAGTTATGTTGGATGTAGCCTATATTAGTACATATGATCCGATTGATGCTAAGTTATGTTGGATATAGCCTATATATGGTCCGATTGATGGTAAGTTATGTTGGATTTTTATCAACAAGAACACCAGACTGATAACAATAATCAACATTAAAACACTAAAATAATTATAAGTCTAACACGGCTGTTTTATTATTTTGTTTTCTTTTTGTAGAGCACTTGGGGTGATAGATCATGCCATGAATCTCTACTCTGACTAACGCCCGTAGAGATCATATTCCACCAATACAAAACCTGGGAACCTTTTGAAAATTTGACAGGAAACCTTATAAAGTCGAAAAAATAACGCGGAGAATATATTTCTTAGTTATTATCTGTTCCTTAATAATATACTTCGCTGAATGTGAAGGTCCCAACTCGAAATTGCATGTTTTTCCGTGACTTTTGTGAGCCGTTATCGCAATAAACATTGCATTTCAATAAGTGTAAATGACGCGAAGCAAAATCGCTTACATAGTCACTTTAAATCGTGAAATTTCCAGTTGGGACCTTCACCTACAGTAAAGTACATTATTAAGGAATAGATAATAACTAAGAAATACATTCCCTTCGTTATTTTTTCGACTTTATAAGGTTCCCTGTCAAAACTTCAAAAAGTTCCATGCAGATTTTGAACTGGTGGAGTATGATATATACGGGCGTTAGCCAGAGTAGAGATTCATGGCATGATCTGTTGGGGTGAAATCGGTTGTTTCCTAATGATGTGTGATTAGGCTTTATGTTCCTCGTGCATTTATATTCACATTTACTCTCATGTTGCAGGTTATCTATACTGTTGAAGGCTTCCTGGAGAGAAACAGAAATACATTCAGTAATGATTTGTTTTCGTGTCTGGAGAGTAGCAATAATGTCATGGTTCGAGATCTCATCAGTGAAAATCTCTATTACGGCAGTGTGGCCGACGAGTAAGTCTTATGTCCACACCCTATATCGTAGTATGGCAGCGTGGCCGACGAGTAAGTCGTATGTCCACGTCCTCCATCTGAAGAAAATATTCTCAGAAAATGATAAAACAAATACGTCGATCCCATGCACCACCTACTTCTGGAGAAACTGATGCATATTGTTTATCTCGTTCATATAGCATGCACATGAGTGTATTTTTGCAATAATACATGGCTCAAATTAATTCATTTGTTGCATATATTCTGTTGAGTATAAAAGGAGATGGTCCCATAAATGGTTGGGTATAGTGTACAGTACCCCTTTAACTTTAAAAACTGGAATGTGGAAAGTAAAATATTTAGATAAATTTGGCACCATCTATTTGGCTATTTGGCTACTAGCTTCCCACCAGCCTGTAATTTATGTAACTCCCCTTAAAACATGTAGGAATCGCGTTCCAGATTGTTCCCCGTTATAGCACATTGAGTAATACAGTATCTTGAATTCCATTTTAACACGGTCCCAATGAGACATACATGTACATCATACTGTCATATTTATTTAATTGCAGTACTGAGAGCAGATACAGTGGGCGTCCTAGCTTACCAGGTGAATGGCCAACACCAGAAGCACTAAAGAAATTACCAAATGTTATGGACGCAAGGTAAGTTTGGCTGACCACTCGTTTCTTTATTATAGGATACAACCGAATGTAAGATCTAAAACGGGAAAAATAGCTGGTATGCTTCTTTAATATAAACTGGGTTGATGGGCAATGGGTATCGTGGCCAAACATATCATTTTAGTTATATATATATCTGTATTTTTATTATAAATTTATAAAATGGTTAAAGATGTTCTATCTCTTCCTAAATAGTTTTGTATAGATTCCGGGGTATCGGATACTAGATATGAATCGAAGACACCTGTCCGGAAACTCTGCTGTCAATTATTATTGATTCATGTAATACATACTAGTACGACCTTTCTGGTCAGTTTTATGGGTATTTTTAGAACAGAAACTTCAAGCGCAATCGGAGCGTAGCGATAGGAATAACTATATGTTCTTAGCAATTTCAATCAATGCAAAATTCCATTTCGATTCAGATATTTTGCAGGAATAAACTACCTTTTTTTGGCTTATTGTGAACAATAATATACAGTAATGCCCTAATTAATCGACCCCTTAACCACAGCAAAATTATGGGTAACTTTTCAGGATTTAGTCGGAAATATGGCATTTCCGATGAATGGCAACAAGCCATATTTCCGACTAAATCCGGAAAAGTTACCCATAATTCTGCTGTGGTTAAGGGGTCGATTATTTAGAGCATTACTGTACCAAATCTTGAGTTTTGTCTGTTTTATTCACAGAAAAGGGAATTGGTAGTCTTGAAGTCGAGTTTTATATTTTTAAAAATGTGTTGTTGTTGTTGTAATTGTGGCCACGAAGAGATAGACCATCTTTAATATTTTTTTGCAATATAGATCAGAGATGTTTCGTGATATACATGTCGCGATATGTCTTAGCACCTGAAATGGCAATAAACCGTGCTTTTGAATTCTTGCAGACGTGGATCGAATGAGAGTCTTATCAGTACAAAAAGTAAAATAGTTAGCACCATCGCCAGACAATTCAAGGTAAGTCTTCATGGAGACGGATATTGGCATCACCTGTATGTAGATCGAAGTTACTGATAGGTTGCAATCAACTGTAAATGACACACCACACATTCAATTTAGTTTCAGCTTGTCTAACTAATGTTTTCGCTCAAACAATATAACCAGCACGATACATCACGACGCATCACTATCTGCAGGGTTTACCACCCTTGATGACTCGGTAAGACCGCTGCTACCGGCGACATTTTACCCACATTTGGTGGACTTCCGCGATATTAAGATATATACTAAGCGAGCAGAGCAAAATGCAGCCCGTGTTAGGCACATAAAATATCGAATAAAATTTGTGTGATTTCGTACCTTAAGTTTCGAAAGTCCCACTAGAACCAAAGAACTATATTGCGAAACGGAGTGATTTGGTTCTCTGATTATTTTATCACCCAAAAGTCTAAACGCACATGGACGATAGTGTCCCGGTAAATCGCATGGCAAGTCAAACACGAGAATTCTAATTTGCTGCAATTTTGACGAGTTGCTTGAGAAAATCGTCAATAAAACTACCGCTCTGATCCTCCGAAATATATAGAAAGCACCGACTAGTACCCATCCGGTAACAGAGTCAGACAGGAAGTATGACTGGTGCGCTCTGGTAGAGATTGTCACGACGCAGCGAGACAAAGAACGACACATCACGGTGATGGTGGTACAACTGACTCTGATGAAAAGATATAAAGTTTTTTAATTGAGTTTAATCAGCTCGTTGATCCGAGCTTATTTGTCTAAAAAAAATTGCCAACGGGTTTCGCGATGCGATTTAAAAAATAAATATTTCACTCGCAATCGAAGTACTAACTAATGAAATTTCATTCGATGTGACACCAAAATGCTACCATTGTATGCTTTAAATACCAAAAATAATGGCCCCATTCATCAGATATTTTTTCAGGCCAAGAATTACAGTGTTCCTGCAGTGTCATGTTTTCAAATCTGTATTACCAACGTGTGGTATTATGCATTCCGTTGACGTCACATGACGTAAATGACTTTCCCTTCAACCATAACATCGGAACTATAAAACAAAAAGATATCATCACACATGACAAAACACCCCCTGTGTGTGCACGAATAAAATTTTAATTCACGGATTCTAGGACATGCGGCGTGTAATAAACATAGGACGACAAGTTCATGCGTTTGTCGATACGGCACTTATGCCATCGCGGAAGGATATAATTTGATGCTGTGCCACTCGTTCTATCCTTCCGCGCTGGCATTTGTGACGTATGTGTATGTCCGATGTCGTCTTTTAAAAGAGGCAGGTCGGCCAGGGTTTGAGTTTAAATTCTAATTTGGGAAGGGAGTTTTATATATATAAACATGGCATTCAGCTAACTTATGTATTTCTATTTCAGAGGTCGCTGGCTGATCTTGTCAACAAATTGTCTTGTGCACAGCTGTCGTTTGTCAGGTACACTATCAAATTAATTTACTCAGTTACCCACATCGATTTCCCTAAACTCCGAATACGGCCCCATGGACGCGACAATTGTAACCATACATATTAATGACGGCATTATGTTCCAGGTATTAATTATGGTCGGTGTATTATGACTAGCGAGTATATACGCAAAAACTGAAATTGGTCTAGCCGGTAACATAACCCTTTAGAGACCCCCACATAGACTGCAGCAGATGACACATTATATTACATGCTTCCATATTAGGAGGCTCCATGTGGGTTAAATTTTAAACTTTATATATTGCCTCGGTTATTAACCCTTTCATGATGGGAGCTGCGCTGGTGCAGCATTAAAGATCATGTGCCAGTGTATTCTCTTTTATTATGTCAGCTCTTGCACACAGCCAATCGGCGTCGATATATAGTGACGGTATATGAACCCATATTAGGTCGGTGACCTAATATGAAATCCATATTAGGTGCGTATCCGCCATCTTGTTTTTTCAGAAACTCAGATGCCTCGGGAATATTTTTGGTGTATTTTGGCGCCAAGAAAGAGGATATCTGTCGGAGATCATTTTCTGTGAATTTAGAGACATAGTACCATGTACCAAAACCTGCATGCGATATACTTAATAATTCTAAAGACTCATAAATTAAACATCAAACTCAACAACTGTTGTCATACTTCTGGTAATTAGTCATTGACTCAATGCATTGACGTTCAACGCCCATGACGCGTCACTGTGACGTTACATAAGTTAATGGCCATAGACGACACATTTATCTTACCAAATTAAAATAAATTACAGCGACGATTAATTAAAGGGATATGCTGGATTTTGTCCACTGACATAATAAATACGTTACGGGACGCTTAGAGGTCGGATATGGTGTCATGTGAGGCTCAGCGAGATTAATATTGATCTCACTTCGCCTCACATGACACCATATCCGACAACTAAGAGTCCCGTAACTTATAATATATGCTAGCCAATATGGCCATCGACAGCGTGAACTTATTATTATTGTTTTCAAATCAATCCCTTTAAGATCGCCTCCTGTTCCTTTAATATATTTCATTGTGTTATCAATCTCTTCAATTCTCTTCCAGGTGCATCAGGCCAAACAGTAAATCTATGTCGGGTCTGTTCGATACGAGATTCATCATCGACCAGCTCAAGTACAACGGACTTCTGGATATGGCGGAGTTCCGCAAGGCGGGATATCCAGTCAGGATTCCTTTCAAGGACTTTCTCGATAGGTACATATACTTATCATCTCATAACATATTGTTAGACTAGCAAACTCGCGAATAACTGATTTATTTTTCTGACTGTCATCCCACACATGACAACTCACTATAGTGTTAGGTGGTATTAATAGTATAGTATCCATCATGACCTGGGACGTAGGATAGACACATCTCACATGAGGGGCCAGGTATTTGAGCCGGACACGAGGCTTACCCCGATACCTACGGCACACCATTGCACCTGGCATTACAAGAATTCCGAGAAACACCCGTATTCTTTACAACTAGACTAACTGTGTTTGTCATGAAAAGTGTCCCTACTGGTAAAATTAGGAAGTGAACCTGTTTATGTTTATTAGCACACTGTAATCTTCTCTGTAGGTATGGGGTACTGGTGAAGGCCGGCAACTCGGATGACCCACTGGGGAAAATCAAGAGCATACTCTTATCGACCGCCCTGTCTCAGTACAAGTACGGATACACCAAGGTAAGATTTGCTGATTTTCAATAAACTAAAAGTTCTACGTGGGATCTCTACGGGAGACTCGCATATATAAGAGAATGCACTGGCATGCGATCTTTAATGTTGCACCAAACGCAGCCCCCGCCATGAAATGATTAAAGGCATCCCATCGAGCTTGATATCATAAAAATACTTCTTGTGCGATTTCTTTTCAGACACCAATAAGATGAAACATATTAGCCCATGCATGTGGGTTTATGGTGGTCAGTTATCGACTTCCAAAACAGTCGGTCGTCCAAAAAGTCAAAATATGACATATGATAGAGTGTTTATGGTTCCATTATCCACTAACGATGAACATCAAAGAGGGTTCTTACAAATATAGGGCTATATCTATTTACAAGTATTTTAGTTGTTCCTATCGTCTATTTAACGTGTTATAAATTACGTTGGTTGCCAGTTATTCAATGGTCTATTTGCCTGGTATGTGGAATGTTGACTTGGTTCTGTTTTGCTATTTGGTGTCGGTCTCGGACGGGGCTCCATCTATGGTACTTGTCAGCCAGGCTCAAACTCTTACAGCAAGCTGCAAAGAGAGTTCAGTCCCCTTGCTACGCTATGTCTGAACGCTGCCGGCATGTATATTTTCTTAAATTAAATCTAACATTTTTATTGAAGTGTTTTGTCCGTTACAATTCATTCTGTTTTGATCTAGACAATTTTCAAATGAATATGGACAGCTCAATTTCTCAGAATAATGCAGAATTAATTGTAACCTACAAAAGTGACATTTCTTCACATTACGTGTACATGTGTAGGTGCGGGAACCGGTAAGTCCTGCGCAGGGGACTGAACTCTGCACATAGCTTGCATGCTCTTACAGTTGTTATTGTGAATCCGCTGTCTGTGAACACACTACATTTCTTCTCACCAGGTATTCCTTAAAGGTAAAATAAAAGAGGAACTTGAGCAGAGGGTTTGCGATTACAACAAGAAAAAGGTACGTATGCCGGTTATGACGTTTGTTTTTCTATTCATATTTGATTACCATTCTGTTATCAAATAGTAACTTTTCGTGTAGGCATTTCGTGTTGATGTATAAAATAACTAATAGCTTAATCAGTAAATATTCCGACAGGTTTCACATCCCTCGAATAAGGTGGTTTTATTTAAACAGTGGCATTTTTAGGGATGAAACATTTTATTCTGGGACGATTGAATACAACTGTAAACTTAAAAGTATCTATGTTTTAGCACACCTAATTTTATGTGATTATAGACACCAGAATAATCAATAATCATTCAAAGTCTATGAAGATATCATCTGACAACCAAAATAATCGGGAAACAACAAGAGTCATAACTCCGGTAGAAATGAGAGGACCGAACCTAAATTCGAAATTGACCTGTATTAGCACGTGGGTCATCCATATACTAACTTTGAAAACAATCGGTTGGGGCGACGGAGTGGCATTTTATGTCGAAATCTGTGACTAGAAACATACTACAAAGAATCTCTTGATTGTAAATTACCTTTAACATGGCTCACCCAATTTTCTCGTTATACCATTTTGATCAGTAGCACCGACCAACTACCAGGGCAGCGTGAAACGATGCTGACTAAGGCATTGAAATCAGAACATATGCATGGAAGTGCTTCGCAATGATATATACAATGACGATAGACTGACAGGGAAAAATAAACTACGAACTTATGGGATATTTAAAGATGAATACAAAATTGAGCCATATGTCATTCATACACGATCACAAATTTCTCGTGAACTGTTTTCCAGATTTCGCGTGAGCAACCACATATTGGCAATAGGAAAGGGAGGCATCGACAACCAGTAATACCATTAGAAAATCGAATGTGTTCTATGTGTGACAAACGCATATGAAGATTTAAGATCTAATTTGTTCAGCGGAATTGAGAAACAGAAATCATATTATTAAATTAATTAACAAAGTTTGCAAATTGCAACATAGTCCGGCTGTTCTTCCTTCGACGGATATAATAAAACTTGATGAAATTGTTGAGGAAATGTTGATAAGAACTGTGTTTGTTATATTAATTTATTTATGTAATGCTTATTTATGTACTTGATACTCATCAGTATCTGGAAACTGCCCATTGGGTGTTTTGCAATACATTCTTGTATCTTGTCGACATTTTAAGGGATTGACCATTGGGTTGAGTTTGAGGTCTGTACAGTATGAGTTAATTTAACGAACATTCGACGTTTAATTCAATAGTCGGCTTGACTCAACAACGTGCTGTACATATAACTTCGAATAATAGAGATTATATCATAAGAAATGAGGTTTATTCAATTATAACCAACTTGCATACGTGAGAAATTTTAAATTGTCGCACCCCGAGGCTACGAGACCAAACAAGATGACCCATTGGCGATGCACATGCCTATTGATATTTGATTGATGGCCGCATGAAATCTGTTGTGGCCGCGCGTCACTGCATTCGTGATGTTAATAAGGGCACCGTGGACTGACATGATATGCATGGCTTAATTAGGTGGTGTTTGAAATCCCTCATTTAGGATTAGCTAGGGTGTCATTTTCTTCCATGTGGAGCTTTCATAATTTACATCCGTATTAGGAGCATGCGGATTATATGTATTCATTTCAACGAGAGGATACAGTAAAATACTGAAAATATTCAGGAAAAACTCCGTTTGAGGTCAGTATATATTTTATGCATTCATGGCAATTCCCAGGTGTGGTTTTGTGTACACGGTTACTGGACTAACATGACCGCGGCAATTTTAAAGATGTATTCAGGGTTCCAAACCAAATGACATATTCGCTAGAACTATAAATGCCAAAGAATATAATTTTGTTTTTGAAAACTTAACAAGTAGTATTTGGTGTCACTTTAAATAAATGCATTAAAATTGAATATCATATAAAATAGCGTCTTTACTGTAGTAATTCTCAATCCAAACATGTTACTTCTTAACTAGAATCTGAATAAAAAATTAGTTTTCTTGAAAAAAAAAAAAAAAAACCTGAATACATGTTTGATAACCACTAAATAAATGTTCGAACCCACGAGTATATCTCACCGGACCCACCAATATACAGGTTTATTCATGAACACAAATGTGTGTTTTTTCCTTATACGAAACACCAATCGCCTTGGCGTGTCCTCTGACCGATGAAAATCCATTACTTCAGCTCAGAGGTCGCCAGCACAAACATTGACGTCACCCCATCCCAGTAATACTTCTATAGTATTATGTATTGCTGATGAGGGGTCAGTTTTGTGCTGGGAACATTTTCTTCCTTTTAATCCAGAATAACTTTCGCATCATGCAGCAAGATAAGAGTGTTCATTGTCAGTCTGTTCCTAATGGGATCAAAATAAAGAGCGTTTTCATCACACTTGCATGGTCCGGAGAGTTGAAAACAGTTGATAAAAGTTTTATGAATTCGATGTCTTTGTATTATATACTAAATCAGTTTATAAGTATTGATATGTGTGTGTATGTGTCGACTTATATGTACTTTGATCAACGAATCGGGGCAAACTGGAAGGCAGTGAGACTATATATACGACATGCGCCCGGACAAGAATTACGACTGCTGGAGATGACGCGACGTTCCAGCGGGAAGCACAGTTGTACTTGTGTCATCGCCAGCAGAAATTTATAATTTAAATTTAATATTAAATTGACATTATACAACTTGGCACATTTTAGTCACTACTTTGTAAATGTTGTGCTTCTTGTTATAAACTATCTATCTTTATCTACGAAGCGTGACGAGACTGGGAGTTGCTTAAATCCCAATTGAAATTAGATTAAAAGTTCAGCCTGCTAATGTCAATCCACATCAGAAGATGTGTTCCGCTTCCCTGCATGGCGACTCATATACACGCTTACCACGTCATATTCTCTACTTAAAAAATACTAAAATATTCAGTTTGTCTTGTTAGAAGTACATTACAATATGTTCGTGCTGATATATCGCATTTAAAGGCCAGAAGGTGATGCGAACATCCACCCGTCAACACCATCACCGATAGCAGTGACCCATAGACAGTCTGAATATATACACAAGGCCACAACACCCATCCATCATTTCTTGCGGTGGTTTCTTCCGGAAATAACCGAGCCATTACCGTCAAAGCCACACTATAGTCGATTTTGAGACACGCCGATGTGACGTATGACGCTAATAAATGCGGCCAGTTGAGGCGGAACCGGAAAACTGAATGTGGGCGAACTCTATAAACGGCGATTCTCCCCGGCATGATTAAGTCATTGTACTTGTGGTTAATTATGATAAAACCACTCTTTATTTGCCGTAAACAGAGAGACAGAGAAGAATGCATACAGCATGCACAACAAAGTTATATTCTGGATATGATTCATATGTACAGACACTATTATATGGCTCGAATGAGGACGTCACAAAAATAAAACGGAATCCACGAACATTGTCTTAACACAGTTGAGATTATATTTGGAGATCTGCTCACTTCGTGGCTATTATCATCAGGAATTGACAATGGTTTCCCGTGAATTTTTACAGGTAAATACACTGCGACAAGCCCGAAATATAGGTGGATATTACGTAATGACAGATAGATGTAGGTCACTGCATGTGTTTATTTTAAAGATGCCATGCCCGATTTGACACCAATAAAGAGGAATCTGTACATGTTCGAGACCAGTAAACCAAAACTTTCCATAACTGTATCAATGCACGTATTAGTGGGAGCTATCAATCAGTGTTCGCGTCACCGGCCATATACAGTAATGCCCTAAGTAATCGACTCCATAACCACAGAAGAATCATGGGTAACTTTTCAGGATTTAGTCGGAAATATGGCTTGTTGCCTTTCATCGGAAAGCTCTCGATGAGACTTTCCGATGAATGGCAACAAGCCATATTTCCGACTAAATCCTGAAAAGTTACCCATAATTCTGCTGTGGTTAAGAAGTCGATTACTTAGAGCATTACTGTAGGCAAGCGGAACCTGTCTATGCTCGCAGTTCAAATGATTTCGTCTTATTTTCAGATGCTCGAAGAAGAGCTTGAACGGAAAAAGAGACTCGCCGATATAGCTGAGAAGGAAAGACAAGAAAATGAGAAGAATCTGCTAAAGGAGAGAGCCAAGCTGTCAAACGAGACGCACGCCAACATCATCCCAAAGAACCGCAGCGAGGAAAAACTGAAGAACGATATACACACAAACAGTATCCCGCGGAACCGCAGCGAAGAAAAACTGAATGTTCCTAGTGAACCGCGAAGCACGTCCGAACGTCGGAAATTCAGCAATACGAAAGATATCGCAGAACCTCCCAGCGACACTGGTCGGGAAAATAATATTAACACCATGTATAACAAGGAGACATCGAAGTTATCGATAGATAGCGGGAACGTCTCGTTTCCATCGAGGGCGCCATCCGATGCGGATTCCCGGAGATTCAACAAGCGGGCGTACAGCCCCTCTCCCTCATTTGGGGGAGAAGACGCGAAATATGCTAACGAGAACGACAATGGGGAAGAATCATGGTGAGTATATATAAAACATTGTTCCACCAGGGTGGTGTCGGAAACCTTTTTTCAGACACGACGTATGATACCTTTGTTTATCTTTGACCATTGTTGGGACCCACCCACATTTCGACCCATTCTTTTTACCGTTTTAGCAAGTTATTTCCAACCATTTTTTTCGACACTCACCTCCATAGAAATACGAAATTAAACATTTAGCAAGAACATTATAATTTTCACCACTTACTGTCTGTTTCCTATGAACTACATATTACATGTTGGTGTATGTGGATCAGCCTATATAGTTTGACATGGCATGTGAAACGTGTCCATACATTTTATGTTCTGAGTTACATAAACTGACATATACCGTCATTTAGTTATTGTACAACAAGAGACAATCTATACAGACCGTCTAAATGCAGTATTGGTGTTAAAATTACGTTATCTCTAAGCGTTAAGGCAAAAATATATGAAAGTATGGAGGAAATGGGGGGGTTTTTTGCGGAAAATTTTGCTTTGGGGTCATCATGGTCACCTACCACCCACTCATACATGCTCGGAAAATATAGTTTGACACCACCAGTAACCAGTTCCACCAGGATTATTATATATCACAACCCAATTCAATGCCCGCACAAGAATTATACATGTATATCTGCTCCGAACTTCAGAACCAACTGCCTTGTAGACGTGTATATTCTCGTGAATCTTTGAAGAAACTAGTCCAATAAAAGCTGTGTTTACAAGCCGGATAACACCACCGATATTTTCGAACTTAGGTTTTCCACATGACAATTCCAGACACATTAGACGTGATATATTGTTGTTTTCAGGCGACCATACGATATCTTCCAAATATCGGAACGGGAGACGGAGGACGAAGACGCCGTTTTTAAGGAAATTCTCAAAGTCGTCCGGCTGCTTATGTATGGCGTGCTCTTCTTACTAATGTTCATTGGAGCCGTCGCCAACAAACTCACGCTGCTACTCATGGTGTCTGGTGTCAACAAGGTTAGTGTCCATGGTCCGCGTTGGCCCGAAATTTAATTTTGCCAAATGGAGATATTTCTTAGAAGTAGCCAAATGCTCTCAGTTTCTGAAACATTGATTCTTTTATTTCCACTATCGCTGTTTGAGCGACTTTTGATGTCTATAGGAAAGCAGACAATTATCAATAATATACATTTACTAATAATTTTCGCTCCTCTACTTTGGTTTATCATAGAATAATAAACCATTCACCGAACAGAACATTTCAGAAGGGTTGCTTCACCAGAAGGACACATCAAACCAAAGAGGATTGATATGACACCACCACCATACTACAGTAGTAATCCATTCACCCGTCGATGCGAATGCTAGCAGATTAACTGAATATTGATAGAGGTGTTAATTTGTCCTAACCTTGTAATTTGAAACACCACTGATAAAACTCTTGCCGGTGTTTCCTGAAAGTAATTTCCAAATGTGAACTATTTTGTCTTTTGGCAAAAGGCAGTGCGAACCATGTTAGTGTCTTCAACAGTCGAAATCATAGCTCCAAACAATTCGAATTCATTTAAAAAACAACACACTGGCACAATCACGACTAGTTCATGCTAACTTGAATTTGAGTTCTGCTCAACTATCATTAATATATAGAGAGAGATTATAAACTATCGGATGCCTAGACGTTGTGCGGAGATTGTCAGCATAAAAACATGTAGTTAGTGACCTAGTTTCCCGCCACTCATTCCTGTATACTCTTATCGTCTGGTAAAACCGAAAGTCTGAAGTGATCCATGGTGGTATTTTAACGGTTAATTTGATATTCCTCCAAATAAAACATAAATCACGGTTCGCATGAAGTCCACATAATAAGTATTCGAAAAGATTCGTCGTGACACATTGCTGAATAATTCCAACACAACAAACGCACCCGATTTTGGTATGTGCGAACGTGTCTTCGAATTATGCCTATTAGAATGCATTCACTGCGCGCGCCGCGTGTATACTGTCCTAGAGATTCTAGATAGCTGTGGGCGTTGACATTAACATGGGTGTTTATTTATAGAATGGGAAATTTTGGTATGATTAAAAGTCGAACTGCGAGCCGGAGGTCGAGTCCGGTAAAAGGTGTAGTTGGGAATTTCAATTTCGTTTATTGTCGTTAATTAACGTTATGCCAATAATGTTGATTTTTGGTTTGTGATAGATAAGCTATGTCAATTACAAATAAAAGAAATGAAAAAGATAATTTGTAAGTCTTATATTTCAACTTTTATAGACTTTGTTTCGCTCTCCAGCCCACTGGGGGTTGTGGTCGGAGACGGCGGAGTCGGCCGCCGTTCGTTAATTAGGTGCTGGTTGTTATTGTTATTTTAACGGAATTCTGAGTTGATCATTCGCGAAACCAATATATGAGGGTATCACCCCCCCCCCCCCTCCCCCCTGAATCCTGAATACGAGTTAATTTTGGGGGGTGAATCCTGAATACATGTTAAGAAATAATACATAGAAGTTACATAGACACATTATGATGCCGGTCGCGTTATGAGGCCGTTATGATACCATTAATGATACTTTATGACCAGTGACGTGGCTAGAGGGTTTCCGTTGGGGGGTTCCACCTTGGGAAATTCCAACTGCACCCCCCCTCCTTGAGTCAGAATCAGACCGAACACAAGTTTTGCATAATTCCATTTGCACCCCCCCCCCCCCCCCCCCCCCTCCTTGCACCTCAGTGTTTAGGCCTAATATCCTATATCTTCATAAACCATGATTCTATATTCCCGCTATGAGAAAATTCAGATATTTTAACCTGAAACATTGCATAAATCCTAACATCTAGTGGTCTAACTCCATACACATGCACACGGCTACGGGCAAGAGACCACGACACACCGAGCTGACCATCGTTGTTCGGCCGGTGTGAGAAAATTTTGAAATTAGAACAAGAAAATCGCAAATCCTAGCATCCATGCAGACTGGCCTCAACTAAAGCTTTCCTATAGTGTTGGAAATTTCAAACCTCATACTCCCCTTCAGGTTGGAAAATTCTCCAACTGATGACCACAAGTTTGACCAAATGTAGTAAAATATTGTTAAACTTATTAGCATTTTTGTATTGGCCACAGGGGAGAGACAATGCCACACCGGGCCGACCATGCATGGTTCGGCCCGGTGTGCGAAAATATTGTAATCTGAACAAGAAAATCGCAAAATCCTAACATCTAGACTGGCGTCAATCATTTTTAGCATGTTTATGATGGCACGGTGGTCGAATATGCCCAAGAAGCTATTATACCCACCCATTCACACAGATAACTAGCACAAAATATTACTTTGCGCCATCAAAACCTGCGTCCAAGATGTTTTGCTTGAACCCGAATACCAGTTAATTCGGGGGTATGAATTCCGCGTACGGCTTCAAAACACCCTGAATCCCGCGTACCGAAAGGGGGGGGGGGGTGATACTCTCATATATTTTATATTCTATAATTACAATCATGTGTATATAATATATGATCTTGAGCGCGTTACCATTTCTGACATTGGTTTTCTTGTTATATATTGTCTTCAGACCGATGAGAGAGAAAGAGGAGAGAGTGTTGTGGCGCTACTGTTCTGCATTTGTGGTCCTATCGTCTGGAACTGGCTGATGACGACTTTCAAAATTATGTTTGGTGGGAAGGAATGGCCGTCAATTTTAAACATTTTATGTGTAAGTACGTTATAAAATTAAAATGCAGGTCGAAATTAAATTTGAAGTTTCCCCACCCATTTTTTTCTTCATATTGTACATGTGAATACCCTGATGGGTATAGCCTTTCATTTAAGTCGCATGTGCCCTCAGTAATGTTGGCATGCAGAGGAGCGATTGTAAGCTTGTAACTTGTGATCTGTTCCGATAAGCTGAGTTGTTTAAACTAATAATGAAATTTACCCCACGCGCTAAAACTTAAAGATGACCGGTATATGTTTACGTTTATCAAATTTGTAATAAAAAAGAATTAGTATCCTGTTAGCAAATCGAGAGTCAAAGTTGTATTTGATTTCATATCGCATTTTGTGAAACTAATTTGTACAACTAAGAACACTATATATGGACGGAAATAAGTTCAAATAACTAACGTCGAACTATTGGTGATTATACAATTACATACATATTTTTATATTTTTATTATAGTGACTATAATTTCTCAAAGTTGATATAAATGCTTAGTGATTGAACATTGCTATCTAGCTGTCGTCTGTCATTGTTGTTGCCACTCTGGTGTCTGGTTTCTTCCAAAACTGCAAAAAAAACTGTAAAAATGGTAAGCTTACTCTTTTCATTTTGTTTTCTTCAGATGTTGGCCATAGACATGTTACAGACGTTCGGCGTGTGTTTGTTATTATTCCGGGTGCTGCCATCTACCGACATGTTCCGCGGCGTTGTGATTACACTCGCCATTTGTGTTATTCCGGCGCTGCTGAAGTTAGTCATCCGTGAACCAGGAGCCAAACTGACTATTATGACCGTCGTGTCCCTAACTGTCGGGGTGATCGTCTTCCTGATCCAACTGACGGCTGTTCCGTCTTTTGTATATTTCCACTACGTTCACGATGGAAAATACACGGTCCGCCACGGACATAACTTCACCCATTACATAATTGACCACGCAGCGTGTAGCTCGGATGGATGGGAGATTCCGGTTTCCATATTCTGCATTTCACTCTCCTATTGGGAAAACTTTGTATCGGGTGATTGGTCTTTTCTTGGAAGAATGATTTTCCCTTTCAAGAGATGGAGAGCCGTTATCCACGAAACGAAGGACACGTCATTTTTCTTAATAGCTCCTTTCAAAGTTGCCTTAGCGATTTTGTTGGCGCGGTTCTTGGCTGGAGGGACTTTTGCCCTGAACACTATAGAAGACGGCCAAACAAACTCGACAACAGTTCACACCAACCACACGGATTTGTTATCGGAGACGGAGGACCATTTCAAGACATATAGTCTGATGTATGTCCAGATCGCGACAGGAATCGCCTGCGCGTATTTAGCCGGTCTGGGGTGTAAGCTGCACATGCAGCAATTGTCGTTCTCATTGGCAATGGTTCTGGCGTCACCAGCGGCATTAATCTTCATTTGCTTTCAGTGCTGGTTCGACTTCTTACCGAACTCATGGCATCAAGCCACTTGGTTCTGTCCAGCGGACACCATTGATGAACTTTACAACGCTATCGCAGTCGCTTGCATCCTGTGGCTGTCTTACTGTGCCACGGTCTCATACATCTGGGTGCCTAAATCGGAGAGAATGGCGAAGACGGAGAAGTGAGTTGAAACATAATAATATATAAATATATCATAAGAGTAGGATATGTCTGTCCGTCTGTCTGTCTGTTTTCTCGCTACTTTTCTCCCAGACATCTGGGTTGATTTCAACCAAATTTGTTGTGGTGACTCGGGGTACACTGGCGAATGTTATAACGGCGTTGGTTGTTCAAAATTTTGATTTAAAAAGAAAGAAGTTTGTTGCGCAGTTCAGTCTAAAACAAAATGAAAAATTAAATTTTGTTTAAATCGTTAAAGTAGGTTCTACAATAATTCACCAAACGCAGTTTTTTCTCAACCTGAATTAAACGCCTTTCCTCATTGGCGCTTTTGTGGTCGAACTTACATTGGTGACCCCCCCCCCCCCCCACGTTTTTCATACATTAACCACCGGTCGTCCCAGTCGCGCTGACTGCTCTCATTGCAACCCCTGTGGTATTCTGTTTAGATGTCGGTCAGCAAAAGGATTCGTAAATAGAATATCTCTAATGAGTCGCAATTCAATGCGAAATTTAGTAACCGAATGAACTAAATTCGATTCGAGCCAAGCTTTAACAAGGCTCAAATCGCAATTAATTCACGAGGTTAACTAATTTCGTTTAGAATTGTGACGATATTTGAGATTCATTTTATCACATTTTAGCAAGGAAAAACGATTTCGAAACGACTGGTGTTAAAACAAATTAATATTGATTTCCTTATCACAACCGAAGAGAAAGTAAAGACTTCAAAAATATATATATAGTTCCATTTTAAATGTGTCTTTTCATGTTGACAAAATTTTTCAACCACCCTTTATTATCCATGTATGTTTATCTGACAGTCAACACTAAATAACCCAACGCAAATCGAATATCATAATTATATTCTAATTGACACATATTAACATAAATGTAAAGTTCCGGCATTGACATCGACGCCATTGCGCTAAGCTCCTACGTCAGTGTGCGTGCCGATAATACACATGTGTCTTACTAAAACAAATATGAGGCCGAATTTAGGGGACAATTATGTGATAAAATAGATATAAAGTCGTATAGAATTGCGACGAACGTGATATCCTTGTCATCACATAATCACGATCTTGAAACGACTGGGGTTAAACAAAATTAATATTGATTACCCTGTCACAACCAAAGAGGAAGTAAAGAAACATTTAAAAAAAAATATTGCATTTTAAATGTTTTTTTTCATGTTGACAAAATTGTTCAACCACCCGTATCACCCATGTTTATCTCACAGTCAACATTAAATAACCCAACACAAATCATAATTATATTCTAATTAACATAATAATAAAGTTCCGGTATTGACATCGACGTCATTGCCCTAAGCTCTTACGTCACTGTGCATGACGATAACATATGAGGCCGGTTTTATGTGATAAAATAGAAATAAAGCTTAATTGGCCAATTTGGCAAGTATCAGCGCGAACCCTGTTTATGGGAAAGTTTTCCTAAATGCCATAAGGATTCAAAAAAACTGTTGTTTCATCTTTTTCAGGTTGTTCATAACTCCACATTTTGAAGGCATATTTCCAGACTTATCACTGACACTAAGACGACGACGGAATGACAAGGAAGTTGGCAGTACTAACATATTCATCGAGGAAGACTGTCATATCTATGACGACATGGCCACCGAGGAACCGCCAATGGTTTTCGCGTGCGCAACCATGTGGCATGAAACTAGGCGTGAAATGACCCAACTTTTGAAATCATTATTCAGGTGAGCGTCCTATTATATAAATAATGCACGGTTTGGAGTTCACTATGCCAAAATAGTGGTCCGAGGTAGGGGAGGAATAGGAGAGTAGATTATTCCTCCACCGAAGACAATGCACTATTTTGGCATAGCCAACGACAAGCGGTCAATATTTATTATATTTTGTCCATGAACGTTCTTCATGCTGTCCCGGATTCCATAATGTCACACAATTCACAATCAGATCATGTTAACTATCGAAAACAAATTTATGATTCGTTTCGAAAATTTAGTATAGTGGTAACTTAGCGATAGTGGGTTTGCTAACTTAGCGATAGTTGGTGTGTTAACTTAGCAATGGTGCATGGGTGTGCGATAGTGGTGTGCGCATTTGAAGATAGTTGGTGTGCTAACTTTGTGATAATGGGTGTGCGAACTTTGTGATAATGGGTGTGCGAACTTATCGATATTGGGTGTGCGAACTTAGCGATAGTGGGTGTGGGAACTTAGCGATATTGGGTGTGCTAACTTAGTGATATTGGGTGTGCGAACTTGTCGATATTGGGTGTGCGAACTTCGCGATAGTGGGTGTGCGAACTTAGCGATAGTGGGTGTGCGAACTTATAGATAGTGGGTGTGCTAACTTAGCGATAGTGGGTGTGCTAACTTAGTGATAATGGGTGTGCGACCTTAGTGATAGTGAGTGTGCGAACTTAGTGATAATGGGTGTGTGAACTTATCGATATTGGGTGTTCGAACTTATCGATATTGGGTGTGCGAACTTCGCGATAGTGGGTGTGCGAACTTAGCAATAGTGGGTGTGCTAAATTAGCGATAGTGGATGTGCTAACTTAGTGATAGTGGGTGTGCGAACTTATCGATATTGGGTGTGCAAAATTAGCGATAGTAGGTGTGCTAACATTAGGAAACGCACTGTCGTGTTGGGGACGGAACTATCGGAAATAGTAAATGTCAAGCAACCAATCACAGGCGTGGATTCGGCTTAGTCACGTGAGATAAAATGTTTGTAAAGTATATGCACTATCTTTCAGAACACCATTGCAAAATTATTGTTTAAAGTTTCCAGACCCTTGAGCTCTGTGGTTTCGACACGGCTTTGGTGATCCACCTTAAAGATGAAGAACTAGCGCATTTATAATGAATGAACATTGTACACGTCTATATGAACAAGTAAACGTTTGTATGAACAAGTACACGTGTGTATCATTGTATGAAACAATGCACGTTTGTAAAAGCAAGTACACGTTTGTATGACCACACAATCAGGTATTCGTGGGTTCAATGAATCGCACGGTTGTCGCAAGAAAAGAGAACGTTGGGGATGACACGTAAACACATAGTGAGTTAGTGACGCAATTGGTCATATACATGTAGAAAAAGAACCGAGAACGACTGAGTAGCTAATAGCGTCTGAAGTTCTAATTTAAAAATAAACGGCATGTGAAGCAGGCCAATCTTTAACTACAGTGGGTTTCAATGCAATATCTTATTTAACGATTATAGGCCCCACCAAGTCGATCCTCATCCCGGAACTATTATACTGTACTTTCAGACTCGACTACGTGCAGTGTGCCAGTAGAATGGCTCAAGAAAAATTCAAGATAAAGGATCCTGACTACTTCAATCTAGAGAGTGAGTATAATTTGCGTTGGGTGAATTGGTATTGATTTCACTGATTTGTGTACTTATAGCCATGTCATATCACGATAACTTGGGGTTTTTTTTATTTGGCGAAGGACACAATGCTGTTCGTTGATTCCGTCGTTAACCAAATACAAACGAGGAACATAATAACCACCTAATACGCACACGATTAGATAGCGAAAGATACTTAATTGTGGTTCACGATTAGATAGCGAAATGTATACTTAATTGTGGTTCACGATTAGATAGCGATTGGTATTCAATCGCAGTAACACATGACACGCGAGGTTAGGCTTGTAGTTCGAAAATGAGCATCTTGGGCTAAGCGGAAGGGTGATAACTCTATATAGAATTTACTGTGACGAAATAACGGAGATTTGTATGAACGAAATTACAACACCACAAATGATCAACTTTGGTCGGACATAAGTAAAAAATTTCCTACTAGATAGGTGGGCCTGCTTAGTGATGGTCGACGCTCTTTAATAATAGTTCTTCAAAATCTATATCGGCCGTCTAGCATTCTACAAAAACATCGCCGAAAATTTCAAAGAAATTCACTCGATAGAAAACAACGTCTGATCTATGCTCAATTGTAAATATTTACATCTCGATTCGGGACGCAACTATCGGAGATTCACTAACAACATACATGTTTTCGCCAAGGTCGTCGCATTTAATTAATATATAAGAATGACGGTGTGTTTTGTTAATTAAGATTATGCTTAATTTATATTTTATCGTGTTTAAGTTTGTGGACGGTTCTTGGAACTAATTAATAAGTCGGTCGCGGAAACTATTTATCAATACAAATGATTAAACGTTATTTTCCTACTAGATGGGTGGGCTTGCTTGATGTTGGCAGACGCGCTTTAATAAACTTTTGGATTAATATTCGTAAAAAATAACTACTTTGAGCAAGATTACCATGCATTAGTTTCTATTTTGTCACAATGGAGGAGTATTTCACATCACTTTAAGTTTGTGGAAGGTTCCTGAAACTAATTATTCAGTCTGTGCGGAAAATATTTATCAAATTATTAAACGTTATTTTATAGAAGTTATCTCTTCATATTTTCAGTTCATATCATATTCGACGATTCCTTCGAAATAGACGACAAAACAAACAAATATGTGCCAAACTGCTTTGTGAAACAATTCGTCGAATGCGTCGAGGAGGCAGCCAGGTGAGAATCTCTTACGGTAATAACAAGGTGTGAAGTTGGCATAATGTAAATGTGTAGTAAGTCAGTAACATACATGTACTATGATCCTGCAAAATAAGCACCAAACATCTCAAAAGCAACACAAATTAATTGAAATAAAGAGTTATCAACAGCTACAGGTATATATGGATAAACACTAGCCATATAATCTCAGTTTGAATATACTCTCGACACATCTATGGATTGACATGGTTTTACCCACCCATTCAATTTTCAATGTTTTGTATTTGTACACGGTAACCACTGGAACAAGGTATACATGTATATTTATGTGTGGTATGATGGTATCCGGGACAATTGATCTGTCATATAAATGTCCGTGATAATACGCATTATTACGTTTGCGGAGTGATTCTAATCTGTATTCACAATATTCTACGTAGATCCGTCGTGAAGGGCCCCATCCAGATACCAGACCCGGTGCGGATACCCACATTGTTCGGGGGGCGACTCATATGGACGATGCCGGGACACACGAAGCTTATCGTACACATGAAGAACAAGGACAAGATTCGCCACAGAAAGCGGTGGTCACAGGTAAATTAGTAACACTAGTTACAGGTAAATCAGAAACACGGGTACCAGGTAAATATAAATCCGGGTAACAGGTAAATTATCGAAACACGGGTCACCGGTAAATTAGAAACACAGGTAAATCTGAAACACGGCTAACAGGTAAATCAGAAACACGGGTCACAGGTAAATCAGAAACACGGGTCACATGTAAATTATAGAAACACGGGTCACTGGTAAATCAGAAACACGGATCACAGGTAAATTATGGAAACACGGGTCACAGGTAAATTAGAAACACAGGTAAACCAGAAACATGGGTAACAGGTAAATCAGAAACACGGGTCACATGTAAATTTAGGAAATACGGGTCACATGTAAATTTAGGAAATACGGGTCATAGAAACACGGGTCATAGAAACACGGGTCACAGGTAAATTAGAAACACACGTCAATCAGAAACACGGGTAACAGGTAAATCATAAACACGGGTAACAGGTAAATCAGAAACACGGGTCACATGTAAATTTAGGAAATACGGGTCACATGTAAATTTAGGAAATACGGGTCATAGAAACACGGGTCATAGAAACACGGGTCACAGGTAAATTATAGAAACACGGGTCACAGGTAAATCAGAAACACGGGTAACAGGTAAATCAGAAACACGGGTCACAGGTAAATCAGAAACACGGGTCACAGGTAAATTAGAAACACACGTCAATCAGAAACACGGGTCACAGGTAAATCAGAAACACAGGTCACATGTAAATTATAGAAACACGGGTCACAGGTAAATCAGAAACACGGGTAACAGGTAAATCAGAAACACGGGTCACAGGTAAATCAGAAACACGGGTCACAGGTAAATTAGAAACACACGTCAATCAGAAACACGGGTAACAGGTAAATCAGAAACACGGGTCACATGAAAATTATAGAAACACGGGTCACAGGTAAATTAGAAACACAGGTAAATCAGAAACACGGGTCACAGGTAAATCAGAAACACGGGTCACATGTAAATTATAGAAACACGGGTCACAGGTAAATTAGAAACACAGGTAAATCAGAAACACGGGTCACATGTAAATTATAGAAACACGGGTCACAGGTAAATTAGAAACACAGGTAAATCAGAAACACGGGTCACAGGTAAATCAGAAACACGGGTAACAGGTAAATCAGAAACACGGGTCACATGTAAATTATAGAAACACGGTTCACAGTTAAATCAGAAACACGGTTCACAGGTAAATTATAGAAACACGGGTCACAGGTAAATTAGAAACACGAGTCACAGGTAAATTGGAAACACGAGTCACATGTAAATCAGAAACATGAGTCGCATGTAAATTAGAAACACGAGTCACAGGTAAATAAGAAACACGGGTAACAGGTAAATTAGAAACACGAGTCACAGGTAAATCAGAAACACGGGTCTCACAGGAAAATTGGAAACACGAGTCACAGGTAAATTAGAAACATGAGTCACAGGTAAATTAGAAACATGAGTCACAGGTAAATAAGAAACACGGATAACAGGTCAATCAGAAACACGAGTCTCACAGGTAAATCAGAAACACGGGTCACGGGTAAATTAGAAACATGAGTCACAGGTAAATTAGAAACATGAGTAACAGGTAAATTATAAACATGAGTCACAGGTAAATTATAAACATGAGTCACAGGTAAATTAGAAACATGAGTCACAGGTAAATTAGAAACACGGGTCACAGGTAAATAAGAAACACGGATAACAGGTCAATCAGAAACACGGGTCTCACAGGTAAATCAGAAACACGGGTAAATTAGAAACATGAGTCACAGGTAAATTAGAAACATGAGTAACAGGTAAATTAGAAACATGAGTCACAGGTAAATTAGAAACATGAGTCACAGGTAAATTAGAAACATGAGTCACAGGTAAATTAGAAACATGAGTCACAGGTAAATTAGAAACATGAGTCACAGGTAAATTAGAAACAAGGGTCACAGGTAAATAAGAAACACGGATAACAGGTCAATCAGAAACACGGGTCTCACAGGTAAATCAGAAACACGGGTCACGGGTAAATTAGAAACATGAGTCACAGGTAAATTAGAAACATGAGTAACAGGTCAATTAGAAACATGAGTCACAGATAAATTGGAAACACGAGTCACAGGTAAATCAGAAACACGGGTCACGGGTAAATTAGAAACATGAGTCACAGGTAAATTAGAAACATGAGTCACAGGTAAATTAGAAACAAGAGTCACAGGTAAATTGGAAACACGAGTCACAGGTAAATCAGAAACACGGGTCACGGGTAAATTAGAAACACGGGTCACAGGTAAATTATAAACACGGGTATCATGTAAATCAGAAACACGGGTCTCACAGGTAAATTAGAAACACGGGTCAGAGGTAAATCAGAAACACGGGTCTCACAGGTAAATCAGAAGCACGGGTCCCGCAGGTAAATCAGAAACACGATTCGCCACAGAAAATCTTATTTTTGTGCGGTACGTTCTAAAATATTTTCAAACTTCCATTAAACCGCTCCAGGGTCCAGCTTCCACCTCAAAATTCATGTCATTAGAACGAGCAGAAATTTGTCTGCGATAAAATGGGACATTGCTCATCGTTATATTTAGCCTAGAACCTTCTTTAATATGACTAGCAGACATCCTCCCTTTCTTTTGACATCCATACATTGATGTACCACCTTCATTATGTGGGGAAATTATATGACGGATAGGCTCTAATCCATTATTTCTTTCACTATACTTATGTTGACATACGGAAAAGGCCTTATGGTCTGTTGGCCAGTGCTCCATTCTGACTTGTTATTCTGGAGGGCTAGGTGTAATGTTCTTGACCCGGACAGATGTGTCACCTTGTCAGACTACCACTTGCCTGTAATGGTTAACCTATATAACATATGTGTCTTTCAGGTTATGTACCTGTATTACCTGCTCGGATATTGTTTACTGGGGGCTAACCCAACAGACCGATTCATGGACGAATTCGATGCACAGAGCTCATCAACAACATCGAAAGCCAGAAACAGGAAGAATCCCCGAAAGAAGAGCCGAGCCAAGCCACTGTGGTCTCTGTTCTCCCGGATGACACCAGAACAGTACGAAAAGGTAAGATACGAGCATCATCTATCCATGCATTAAAAAGTTACTTCATGTTTGGAGCAGACGACACATGCATGCTTCCATCTGTGTGAGGCTTCCTATGGGTTAAACATATAACTTTAAACGGACATGGTTCATCAGATGAGGAAAATGATATGTAGGGTGTGCCAAAGGGATTTAGTCATGCAAAGAGTAAAATCCAAGATGGCTGCCGGCGCCATGTTTTTCATCGAAAAAAATTCAAATTTGATGGCTCCCATCTCGAGGTGATTATATACATGCCTGTACATTTTCAAATAAATTATCCAATAAATGCGGGCTCCAGGGTGTGCCGATGGATTCAAATGTGAAATCCAAGATGGCTGCTGGCGGCCATGTTTTTAAAAAAAATTTCGGTCAAAATAGGAGACTCCAATCTAGAGGTTACCCCGAAGATCCATGTGACGGTTGGTGATGATCGGATGAGGGGTGTGGTCTGTAAGGTGTGCCAAAGGATTTAGTCATGCAAAAAGTAAAATCCAAGATGGCTGCCGGCGGCCATGTTTTTCATCGATACTCTTTCAAATTCGATAGCTCCCATCTACAGGTGATCACAATCGTGCCTGCATAATTTAAAAAGGATCCGGCCATAAATACGGACTGAAGGGTGTGTCGAAATTTGAAATCCAAGATGGCTGCTGGCGGCCATGTTTTTCATCGAAATTCGGAATATTTCGACTCCTGCAATCTATAATTCACCTGAAGCTACATATGAAGTTTGGTACAGATCGGATAAGGGATGCGGCCTGTAGGACGTGCCGAAGGAAATTTTTGACGCGCGGATGGCTAGACGCACGGACGACGGACGCCCACCCATGGCAATAGCTCAAACTTTACATTGTAAAGTTGAGCTAAAAATGATAAAAATTGTTAAAGAATGTAAGAAAAATTGATAAAAATATGATAAAAGATTATGTACATAAAATAATGCATAGGCTCAGCTCAGCTCAGCTCCTGTCATGAAAGGGTAGAAAGGTCGTAACATGCTATTTGTTATACCGAACTTCACTGGGAGTTGTTAGAAATAGATTTATCACATAATTCGTTTATTAACATCGTCCACTAAATTCGAGTCGACACTCGCTAAAGCTCGGCTGGAAACGAATTTAGTGCACTCGGTTAATAAATTTCGTATACAATTGCGACTCAGTATATATCATCTATTAATTGCGGATAAATGAACCAAATTATTTACTTGAGATGAAAAGAGACATTTATTCGGAATCGGAATATCAACCCCATTTACGTTACAACTCATTTGGAGTTTTGTAATATTGTATTCTTGAATTCGTATACAATTTTCCACCATTTGTTGGTGAGAATAACCACATTGACCCCGCATTAACTATTATAATGTCAATCTTTGCACAGGCTGAGAATACTTTCATTTTCGCACTCGATGGTGACGTCGATTTCAAGCCAGAAGCTGTTAAAATGTTAATCGACAGAATGAAGAAGAACAAGAAGGTCGGATCAGCATGTGGTCGGATTCATCCAATCGGGTCAGGTGAGTCACATAATAAATGACTGGAAGATCGATTGGGGTCATCGGGTTTTGACCGGTCGGGTTATTAACCCTTTACCCAACAGAAGGGCCCTGTGCCAATGCATTCTCTTATATATGCGAGTCGACCATAGGTCGCCTCGCATATATAAGAGAATGCATTGGCTTAACACATTAAAAATTATAAAATTGTTAAAGAATGTAAGAAAAATGGTAAAAAGTGTTAAAAAAAGATTTTTTTTAGGCCAATGCATTCTCTTATATATGCGAGGCGACCTATGGTCGACTCGCATATATAAGAGAATGCATTGGCACAGGGCATAACTGTAACCATCACAATGTGGTCAACGTTCTATCAATTGACTAGTGTGCTATCTTCAATTTGATTGGTTGATAGCTACACATGTTAAACCCGTGTATTATGTAGTCAACATCGAACCCCATATTATTTCTGGGAACCACACATATTTTTTTCTGTATCGTGTAGCTGCCTCGATTCCTGAATATCATATTGTCGCTTACGTCGCAACACGGAAGTGCATTACTAAATATCATCAGTTGTTTTTAAGATAGTCGCACGCAGACTCCAACTTGCTTTCATAAAATGTAGATATCACAGTAATTTTTACAAGTATGTCAAACGATTAGAAATTTAATCTTATAATGAAAAATGATAACCTTATTTCAGCAAAATCAGCAACGTGGTCCGGCGCTTCTTTGATAAGCGCTCTGAATTAATATTATGCTTGCCATCACAGGGGGGGGGGGGTGAAAAAAATGCCGGGGTGGGTGGGTGGTCAAAGCCACCAACAAGCAATTTTTTCCGCAACTAAAAAAAAAAATTCCTGTTTGTTTTTTAGTGTTTTGGCAATGAGTTGGGCTTCAAACCCACTTTGAATGAGAGAAATAATGTAATTCTAACTGTAAACTGACTGCAGGCAGTTATCGTGTTGTATTTTGTTGCAAATTTTGAAATCCAAGATGGCCGCTGGCAGCCATGTTTTTTTGGCCGAATGACCTCAAAATGACTCATTCCTATTTACATGTCCATGTTAACATCCATGATAAACAGTATGCACAGAAATTCATATACAGCTGTTTACAGTGAATTTCCCCCCGCAAATCTCTGTTTTAGTGTTAAAAGGGGGGTGGGTGTCAGAAAATGGTCGGAAAAAAACTGCCGAAAACGGAAAAAAATTTGGCGGTGGGGGTGGGTGGGTACAAAAAATGATCGAAAGGGAAAAAATGCCATACGTGCCTGAAAAAAAATTCCGACCCCCCCCCCCCCTGGCCATCACACAATAAAATACATATGATATAGCTAGACATGCCATGTTCACATGTAACTGTTTATTGTTATGAATTGTATTGTTAGCATAATACGGTGGCTGGTTTATAGGACATGGTGCCTGTATTGGTGTGCAAATCGTATGTAGGACATAGTGCCTGTATTGGTGTACGTATCGTATCGTATCGTATAGTTTAGATACAACTTTCAACGAGCTACGAGAATAGCGTTGGAAATGGATGCTAAATGCTCTATTAATCTGCCAGTTGACTCGGTTGACTGGAAATATTAGGAATGGATGTTCATTGTGTTGCGCTCCATAGAGTATGGATGCAAGTTGATCTGACGCGTTCCACACAAAACCAAGCCTTGAAATAGTGTGTCTGTCATTTGCAGAATGAGGTTCCCAGAGGGTGAATTTGGTGATGCTAGCCCGATATGCGGGGTAGCATCACTAAATTCACCCTCTGGGGACCTCATTCTGCAAATGACAGACACCCTATTTCAAGACTTGCACAAAACATCAGACCAACTTGCATCCATACACTATGGAATCCTAGTAAATCAACATTAATGTCTTAAACCAAGTTAACCTACCCAATACTTAATGTTTATAAAATAAACGATTGTTCATATTCAATACGAGTCCGACGACTAACACTCTATTTTTTCATGAAGGTCCAATGGTTTGGTATCAGCAATTTGAGTACGCTATTGGTCATTGGCTGCAGAAAGCGACAGAACACGTGTTCGGGTGTGTTCTATGTTGTCCCGGTTGCTTCAGTCTGTTCCGGGGCTCGGCGCTGATGGACGATAACGTAATGAGGATGTATACAACGAAACCGACCGAGGCTAGACATTACATACAGTTTGAACAAGGTGAGACATCATACGTTCATCATAAACTACCGTGGAACGAATGCTGCTTGAGTCAGATCAAGCAACGTGGCAGAAATCAGTCCCCTCGCTATGCTGGTCTGACCACACCAATGACACCATAACGTGTATATGCGTAATTTAATCTAACATGTTTTATTTAAGAGTTTTGTTTGGTTACAGTTATTCTGATTTGATCTAGACAATTTACAAATTCTCGGTTTCTCAGAATAATGGAGAATGAATTGTAACTGAGCAAAGTCTCAAATGAAACAAAATTCTATATTTTCCCATATTGTGTGCACGTGGCAGTGTTCAGGCAGCGTAGCAGGGGACTGCACTCTACCGTGCAGTGTGAGGTCAGATCTCCAATCGATGATGCGGATGTTCAGGGGAGATAGAGTTATCGCTCTGAACACATCATTCCCAATCGGGTAAAATGTAGAGTTATCGCTCTGAACACATCATTCCCGATCAAATTAGCATACACTTTTAGAATGTTTGCAGCACTTTATCACGTTTAGTGCATCATATCAAACTCCAGACAGAGTTATCTCCCATCGCTCCGCTGAGATACCACTGCCATAAGGACATTTGGTAAGGATTTCTTACGTGTTCTTAGTTCTTATGTTTTAGGATCAAAATTATCTATGCCTGGCTCAGTTCATATTGTTCTTATCAATACCGAAAGAATTACCATTATTGCAAACTTTTGGTGGTCAAAATAAGATAATAGGTGACTAAATATAGTTCCGACGATATGTAAAAATAGATGTATCGGTCCGCAAAGTACCATCCTTGTGGCAGTGCTATATCGCAGTGATAACGTAGAGGGCGCTACATGGAGTTTGCATCCATATCATCCAGGGTAAACCACCGCACGATACGATGCGATATGATTTATTTGCATAAACACAAATAAAGGCAGCATGTTAGCAATACAATTCATAATAACAATAATAATTATTAAACAATTACATGTGAACATGTAAATACAGAACAAATCTTGCATCATAATGTGCCTCGGATATTTCAGCAGTACTTTGTTTTATATAAACAACCAGTATTACTGAAAATGTGTAAATTAGGCTCGGCACAGCATAAAACACAAGAACCACGCTGGTGCATGATTATGGGTGATTGAAATGGGATGAGACAACAAGCCTATTGTGGCTTTTTTGTAAGTCATCTTCCAGATCGCTCAAATATCCCGGACTACATAAGGCCGTTCTGGTGAGTCAGATGGGTATTTTTGCCGATATGTAACTTTAGATAACTCAGTGAAGAATTTAGTAATTGCACTCAACAACAGATATTGATCAAGAGATATGATCAGAAGTTGAGTGGGTGATATTTTGGAATTGAGGATTAATAAAATTACGATAATAAAAGGTATTGGTCAACCCTGATTACCTTCACGAAATGTCATAAATCCTTTTGTTACCACAGGCGAGGACAGATGGTTGTGTACACTGATGCTCCAACAAGGCCATCGAATCGACTACTGTGCTGGCGCCGACGCACTCACATTCGCACCCGAAACGTTCAACGAGTTCTTCAACCAGCGCCGACGATGGTCGCCGTCAACCCTGGCTAACATCATGGACTTATTATCGTCATGGCGGAGCACCGTGAGAATCAACGATAACATCAGCCGACCATATATGTTATATCAGTTCGTCTTAATGGCGTCCACGATGCTGGCGCCATCTACCGTCGTTTTAATGATCACAGGATCGTTCCACTCAGTGCTGGGTCTCGATATATGGTCATCATATGTATTATCCATGATTCCCGTCGGATTTTATCTCGGCGTGTGCTTGACGTGTAAGAACGACCTACAGATACAAATAGCTGCGGTATTAACGGCCATGTACTCTATTGTAATGATGATTGCCACGGTTGGAACAATGATTAGCATCGCGACAGAAAATTTCGCGAGCCCAAACGTCGTCTTCCTGGCTGGGCTTTCCATCATCTTCTCTATTGCCGGAATATTCCACCCACAAGAATTTTTCTGTCTCGTTTACGGACTGCTATACTTCATGACCGTTCCTTCGACATTCGTTTTGATGACCATATTCTATTTATGCAATTTAAACAACGTGTCTTGGGGGACAAGAGAGATGCCGAAAAAGCTTACAGCAGAAGAAGAACGAGCGCAGGAACGGGAAAGTGAAAAGAAAAAAAAGGATAAAGCGAATAAGAGCATCTGGAACAAGCTGGGCATGGGGACACTTATCCGAGAAGCAAGGGAAGCAATCAGATTTCTCCTAGGAAAGCAGTCAAACACGGATACTAAAGTCGATGCTGGAGTTCAAACTATAGATATTCCAAGCGTTCCTGTTGTTAGCGTCGGTCGACAGACGTCAGTGGCGCGCTCAAAACCCAAACAAGCCAGACCGCTCAGCGTCGCTAGGACGTCGTCAACGTCAATCGAAGAGGTCATCAAGAACGACAATCCACCAGGATACGAGCCGGATCCTGATAATCCCTACTGGTTAGAAATAGAGGAACTCGGAAACGGACCCGTTCAATACCTTACAGACAGTGAAGAAGATTTCTGGGAATATATCATCCACAAATATCTACTACCGCTCAACGAGGATAAACACCACAAAGAAAAGATCAGAGTTGACCTCATAAGTATTAAAAACAACGTCGTGTTTATTTATTTTATGCTGAATTTTCTTTGGACTGTCATCACGCTACAGCTGCAGACGATGGAGGACCAGCTCAAGGGATTCTATATTATAGAGAAGTATGAACCGCTGTCACTCATCTTCTTGTCGATATTCACGGTAATATTGCTGCTGCAGTTCTTCGCCATGTTTGTCCACCGATGGGGAACGTTCCTTCATCTCATGTCAATGACGAGAATTGATTGGTTCAAAAGTATCACGTCAGAGGAGGATTTCGTCAGGTTTGCTCTACAAGAAACCCAGCGTATGCAGATGATGACACCAGATGTCGACTACGATGATGATCCGCCTATAGATTATGAAGTAAGTAACACATTTTAGCTTTTTATGGCCTAGAGTTATTGTTTAATACCAGGCTGCTTTATTGTTGCTCCGTTGGCAAGTTTAGGGGTTAACCCTTTACCCAACAGAAGGTCCCTGTGCCAATGCATTCTCTTATATATGCGAGTCGACCATAGGTCGCCTCGCATATATAAGAGAATGCATTGGCTTAACACATTAAAAATTATAAAATTGTTAAAGAATGTAAGTCAAAATGGTAAAAAGTGTTAAAAAAGATTTTTTTTAGGCCAATGCATTCTCTTATATATGCGAGGCGACCTATGGTCGACTCGCATATATAAGAGAATGCATTGGCACAGGGCATAACTGTAACTATCACAATGTGGTCAAGGAGCCGGTTCCAATGATATCCATATTTGTATGGTTCTATTGAGACAGACCGAAGATATTTTAGGCTGTTGAAGCTTTATTTGGCCGGATTTGGCCGGTTTGTTGGGTAAAGGGTTAATATAGGTACCTATGTTTGGCCGTGACCACCCTCCGTGTGTATGTGGGTTTCTACGACACCCACACACAGATATGGCCACTAAAATCACACCTGTACGCAACAGGGGCGGTCCGGGCTGTTAGCTTCATTCGTTGCGAACATATTGCCGGTTTTTTTAGGGTTAATAGAGACACTTCTGTGTTATCGCGACCCCTGTCCGTGCGTGAGTGGGTTTCCATGACACCCCTGCACATATATTGCCACTAAAATCACTCATATACTCCACAGAGGCGGTCCGGGCTGGTCCGGGCGGTGTTTAGTCACACCATCTCCTGAAGGGCGTAATAAGTTTTAAAAGTTATGAAAAAATTGGGACAAATTATTTTATTTTTTTCAAATATGTGAAAATGGACAAAGATACACCACCATGCATGTGTTGTTTGATTGTGCTTACACACACTTCCTTGTCATTATATGAGTTTAGCTTATATCAATAACTCCAAAGACATTTGCAGCGCTCCATTTATACATAAGGATTGAACAAATTTTAATATGGGGACTGAGCGTAGTCTCCCTTGAGTTGTATTACCTTTAGGCACCTTTTACGCGGTAGAGATCATATTCCACAATACAAAACCTAGGTACTTTTTGATGTTGTGACAGGCATGTTTATAACATTGAAAAAACAGTGTAGGTAATACATTTTAGTTAAGACCTGTTCCTTAATAATGTATTACACTTTATAAAGCAATTAATTGAATTTTTATTGTGATATCAGTTCACAAAAGTTACAAATAACCATGCAATCTACAGCTGGGATCACCCCCTACTGTGAAGTAGATTATTGAGGAACAAGTATTAACAAAGAAATATATCACCTGCCTTGTTTGTTAAATGTTATAAAGTTCCCTGCCAGAACTGGTCCGAACATCAAATTTTGTTTAGGTTCTTAGGTACTTAGGTAAAGTAGGGATTCGTGGTTTGATCTACAAAATTGGGTGCCAGTTAGAGATTCTGAGTTTGGACACCCACCAGCAACACACCATGTAGTCACTTCCCTGAATTCGGCAGAGAACGTGTGCATAAGCTCTCAGCAAATGCCGATAACTGAAGTGATATGCACAGTCATGTATGCAAAGTAGCGCACACCACGACGGCGCGTATATTCTTATCGGTGGGATAGATAAACACTGTGCTGGTGCTTGACTTTCGCCTGAATGATCCTCGGTGGTCCGGGGTGCAGGCTTCAAACCTGTAGCCGATTAGCGTCGGAGTGGTTCAATTCCACCTTTCGGGCGTTTTAATTTTTAAATATCTTCCATGAAACGGTTATTGTTAACACATTTAAACATCAGAGTAATTTGCACAGCTAAATACAATAGATGTGTAAGATCACCTTGTTTTATGTGTTTTCAGCTTGAAGTATGATTTTGTGTTCTAAAAAGATCCATTTCTCTTATATTGACATATTCTTCAGTCAGGCCTGAGATTATACTCATTAACTTATGGATGCGTATTAGTGCCACCTAACAAAAAATACTATCTCCTAATTAGGAGATAGTATCTCCTAATTAGGAGATAGTATCTCCTAATTAGAACTTAGTATCCTAATTAGGATATACTTAGTTAGGAGATACTATCTCCATCTCCTAATTAGGAGATACTAAGTCCTAATTAGGAGAGTATCTCCTAATTAGGAGATACTATCTCCTAATTAGGAGATACTAAGTCCTAATTTGGAGATAATATCTCCTAATTAGGAGATACTAAGTCCTAATTTGGAGATACTATCTCCTAATTAGGAAATACTATCTCCTAATTAGGAGATAGTATTTTTTGTTAGGTGGCAGTAATACGCTTCCATATTAACTAGCAGTTCCCTAATATTAAGATAATAAGCTGAACAAACGATCATATGCCGTTTATTGAACTTAATATTTAAGCCTTTCCCACCATTGATTATGAATCCTGCAATTTTAATATCTTTTCGCCTGTCAGTCATCTGTTTGTATTACCTACACAGCCCACCAAATGGATAACAGACCATTCAAATATACACTGTTATAGTAGAGCATGCCATGACTCTCTTCTCTGGCTAACGTCCGTAGAGATCATATTACACCAGTACAAAACCTCGGAACGTATTACTGAAGGGAACCTTATAACTTGAAGTCGAAAAAATAATGCGGGGAATATATTTCTTAGTTATTACCTGTTCCTTAATCATGTACTTCACTGTATGTGACGGTCGAGACTCGAAATTGCACGATTCAAGTGACTTTGTGATCAATTTTGCTTTGCGTTGTTTACAATTATGGAATTTCTCCTGGGTAATTAATTCAATGTTTATTGCGATATCTCGGCTCACACAAGAATGCAATCTCGAGCTGGGATCACCCCCTAATGTGGAGTAGATTATCGAGGAACAAGTATCAACTAATGAATATATTCCCTGCCTTGTACGTTCAATGTGATAAAGTTCCCTGTCATAACGTGTCAGAACAACAATAGGTTCCCAGGATTTATACTGGTGGAAGATGATCTGTTAGAAAGGCATAAAACTCTTGCTTGTTTTATGTGATATACAAGATATTCAACTCGTTCTGTTGGGATATAAGATTTTATGAAATTCGTTTAATAAATTTGATTCACAACTCGTTTACGACTCGTTGTGAATCAAACTGTTTTCATAAAATCTTATATCCCAACAAAACTCGTTCGAGATCCTCTATATATCTTAATATATACAGTTATTCCCCTTCATTGAAAATAATCTACTTTGTGCAGAAACTTGAATACAGAACAGACATCTATTTATCACATAATTTGCCCATAAAAGCAGTTTCATAATTATCGATAAGAGACACGTTTAATATCAGCGCGTGCGATGACGTCACATCGTTCTTCAAATGACTTGCGATCGCTGCGGTTTTTATCGTTGTTTTCGATGGATATTTCGCATTGCTTCGCGTTTATTTGATCATGTGATAAAAAGTATCTCACACTGGTCCTATTTTATACGTAATTATCAACCTCGTCCACTAAATTCTATTTGAGCCTCGGTAAACCTCGGCTCAAATCGAATTTAGTGAACTCGGTTGATAAATTCCGTATAAAATAGAAACTCATGTGAGATCCTCTATATCTCAACACAAGCAATATGTTTACAGTTTATTACATCGAATAAGCTGAAAATAGTTGAGCTTCGTCCAAGCCTGCAAATAGTGTGTCTGTCATTTGCAGAATGAGGTCCCCAGAGGGTGAATTTAGTGATGCTAACATCACCAAATTCACCCTCTGGAGACCACATTCTGCTTAGGCTTCATCTTCTGGGAAGTATCTACAGTATCAAATTAACATTGTTTTTAGTGTTCCCTTCTGGGAAGTTTCTATATCCCCTAATTTGCAGCAGATAAAATGCATAATCGAGGTGCCCAATGGGTGATCGTCTCCAACTTCAACTGGGGAACTTCAATCTTATCCTAGGTCTACCATAGCAGTTGAGGGCCTAAGCAGAATGAGGTCTCCAGAGGGTGAATTTAGTTATGCTAGTCCGCTATGCGGGGTAGCGTCACTAAATTCACCCTCTGGGGACCTCATTCTGCAAATGACAGACACGCTATTTGCAGGCTTGGCTTCGTCTTTCAAATTGTATATAATATGGCATATATTTTATATAATGTGATCTGGGGGTTCGAAAATTATGTGGGCATTTGAACTAACGATCAGTAATCTCGAAATTACAGTCGGAGGACGATGACGAAATGGGAGTTAATAGAAGGGACGTGTCTGATGTGTACGATGAGATTAGTCTTCTGAAACTGAAGGAGAACGCATGCGTAGAAGAAAGAAGGACGACGACAAGGGCAGACTCCACCAAGCGATACGAACAGAAGGCGCCGCTACAGGTCATCCTGGAAAGAAGGCTTGCTAATGTCCAGAAGAAGATGAAGCGTGGCCCTCTATCGTTTAGAGAGATAGAGAGGTCTGCGAGTAGGAAGATAGTCAGAAACGAGAGCCGGAAATTGTCTGATAAGCAGAATGAACTGAGGAATAACTTGTTCAGTAGAAGCTTGCGAGGTTTGGACAGGGAAACCAGGCGGAGGATGTCTCGAGAAGATATTGTGTGATGTCATATGTGTATCTTTTGGGGATCTTGGATGAACTACACAAATACGCCTTGTCGCTAAGTCACGGCCATTTTGGATCCATTCAGCCCCGTTCCGTTTAGTGCTACATTTCAAAGTTCTGGAGCAGCATTCGATATATGGAGCCTTAGAATATTTATGAATTCCATATATATATGGAATGCTACTCCAGAACTTCTACATGAAACAAAACGAAACGGGGCTCGATGGATCCGATATGGCCGCGACTCAGTTACAATGCGTATTCCCAGTGTGCTACATGCTAGTCTGTTCTGCGTTGCGCGTAGAAATAACACTTATTGGGATGATGAAGGAGGCAGAACGTTAATAAAGGTAGTACAAAACATCACCAGTTCGCTGTCCACTTAAAAAGAGCAAAACTAACACATCTCTCGAATATTCATATTCAGTAATCCAATCAAATGAACTCATACATCGAACATGGATCTGGTAACGCACAAAACAATTTACACATTTTTTATTCTATCTTGTTATTACATGTATCCTAATTGTATGGGGAGAGGAGCGACCTAAGTTGTTATAACTTGTGCTCCAATCCCAATTGTACATAAATGATACAATACAATATGTTTAAACGAAACGAGCATTTTCGAAAACGAACCACGTATCTAAATTCGGCAAGGTTTTAATCATAATTCCTCGTGAATCTCATCGGTGATATACTAACTACGTTAAAGCAAACTCTTGTGCTACATACTTCTATAATATCCACATCTCCTCCGTCTTGTGTGATTAGTTAATGACCCCATGTGGCTCAATTGGTAACGTGCACAACCAATTAGGCCACCATAAGCCATCCAGCAATGGCGAAGATGGTTCGAATCGCTATTTAGCGCGGATTTGTGATTTGTGTATCTGGGCAAGTTTTGTCGGTTGCTTTCTGTGGGGGGGGGGGGGGTCGATATTTCTATGTGCATGGTGGGTGATATTTCCCGAAATTAATCCATCGTTTATTAATTTTCCAGGAAACATCCACCATGTATGGTCCTTATTTTGGTTTGTATGTTTATTTATTTTTTTCCACCAATAATGTCACCCATCAGCAGAATTTAATGTGAAATGTTTTGGATGATCGCATATGTTCTTGTAAAAATGGCAATGCATGTTGCTTTTCCTAATAGTATGTTATAGATGATCTCCAACGAATTATGTTGGGATACAAGATTTTATGAAACGAGTTTGATAAATTTGATTCACGACGAGTCGTAGACGAGTTGTGAATAAAATTTATGAAACGAGTTTCATAAAATCTTATATCCCAACATAACGAGTTGAAGATCTTGTATACAACATGAAAAAAAATAGAGCTTTATGCCTTTTTAACAAATCAAAAACTTTAAAAGAAGCTGAAAATGCATGCAAAATGCATACATGGACGGCTTTGTGTGAGACACTTCACAACCATATACGACAGTATTGCGCGCCCTGCCTTGCGACGAAACATATATAGTCCCCCAAATTGTTTTTGTGCCTATTTTCGTTAGTGCAACTTTAATGAACAAAGCAATCATTTTGCAATGTCTGGTATTGGTGTCAATCGCGGCTTTTCTAAATAGTATTAATCCACGCGGTAATTAACTTGGCGCGATGCCGAGTATCCCGGGAAGCACGCGGCGATTACTCACTAATGAGAGATACGAATATATCTAATGGATTTTTCAATGATATTATAAGGGTTTAGTGTGATATAGTATATGTATACTAGTACAGCGGCATTCAAATACTATTAGTATGTTTATTCTTTCCTGGAAAACAACTGCATGTGAATGTCCAATAGGCCAAGTTTGGCCAGTACAAGTACTGTAATTCAGTTGAACTATAGTTAAAGTGAATTCAGGATTTATAACTGGGTAATTTTCTTGCATTTGGTAGTTTATCAGGATTTGATTATATTTGCCACATATGTCCACCCTTTAATATTATTCTGCCCTGTACTATTAGAATTCTTGGAAATTTTCATCATGTATATACTAATACTCTGTCTCGTACTATTATTTGGATCCCGAGAGTATAATTCGAATACACGTGTTGGACTAGTTATATAAGGCTAAGGTCACATATTGTTATTATTGCTTGGTAAACTTACAATGTCATTTTCCCACTTGAAACCACATTTATTGATTGTATAGATTATCGTTAGGAATCTGCACATGTTCAGCCCGTTCATGCCATAATAAATATTTATGTTTTATTTCTGTATCTCGAATCCTTATAGTTATATAGAACAGTTTTACTGACGGAAGATACAGTTTATATACAACTGACTCAATACTCAACACCATGCTCCGTTATTAATCAGTCAGTGTTTACATCAGTCTCGTTAAATCTAGACCATGTTTAATTTTAAGCAACTTACCGTCCATAGACTCCCATGGTATCAATTATTTCAAAAGGGAGAAATCGCGCCAATGAAATTACTTGCGCGTCGAATAATGCGTTGCTCTGCCAATCAATAGCTTCCTGCAAAACCAATAATTATTCACACATTGTCACTTATTCTCACAAGCCCCACCCATATTTCTGAAAAATAAGTATTGCGGAAAGCGGAAGTGATGGAGGAAGTGAGGCCCAACGAAAACAACATGGCGAAATGGAAGTTCTCGACGTTGCAATTAAGAATGTATTGCAGAAAATAGGCATTGATTCACTGAAACCAGAACAAGGGAATATTCTACGAAGCTTATTTATCCATCGAAAATGCCTTTTAGCTATTCCGTCTACGGTAAGGCCATTGTTATTAACACATGTGGGCTTTCTCGCACGTCAATCAAAACGGTAAACAGCACCTTCTTTCGGAACATGCATATTAAAGAGCTGTCGCGAGCTGGGGTTTCCCCGTTCATCTCTGAAATCAATTTTAGTACCGGAGTCTTTGGACTGAGTGTTGTCTGTTATCATGAAACATTGGTCTAGTTTTAACATACTGTGTTCACATTTGTTGACAATTAATGTCACCGGACACCGAGGACACTCATACGACTGGAAGATTGTCATATAATTGCTCAATGCGATACTTTATATTACAAATAGCGAAATATAGTTTATGATAAATACATGATGATAGAGATCATATAAAAATAATTTATTCCAGTAAGATATACTTTATATAGGTATTAATCCAATAATTAACTGGGATTGATCATGGTTTATGCAGATGAATATTTCCTTGCACATGCCGATTTGCGCTCTTAAATATACATACATACCTACCTTTCTATATGAGCATTATATGTCCCAGAAAGATGCATTGAACTCACAAAAAATACAACTTTCGACACGATGTCTGGATCCCCAAAAAACAGCCAATTGCACAGTATAATTACTTGAACTACCTTTCTAGGGAATTGAAATCATCAACAATTCAACTTTGGACTTTGGGTCCCAAACAAACAACAGTCATTTGCACGGCATTGAACAGAAAAGAGCGTTCCGTTTTAGTCTATTCGTGATATGGTAGAAATAAAGAGCGTTTTATAACTTTTATACGTGCGAAAAAATTAAAACAGATGGAAAGTGGCTGACCATTGCAAGTATTTTTCACAGCACATGAAGCCGGTATATCAATATTTCATGTATATGTCAACCTATATTACACCACTATAATTTGGAAGCTCGAAACAGCCTTGTCCGTTTAATTAAACCGTGTATATACTAACAAACTCATATGCATTTATCTGTTATGACAAACAAGCGAGTGACAGTTTTCTTGCCGATTTTACTCTGTAAAAAGAATATAGAGAGAACATGTACGAAATAAAAACAGAAATGGATACATGTAACTATAATGTTAGGAGACACGTGATTTGTTGGAATTCGTCTTGGTGGCGGTTTCATTGCAGTATATATTTATTTGATAGTTTATGGATCAAGAATTTGTCCACATATATGAGAATTATGTTTACGATGTGTTATATTTTTATATTTTTTCTACACTCTATTGCATGTTGTGCACCTTGCGCCAATAAAAATTCACACAAAAAAACACAGCTCGTGTTAAGAGTTATTCTCTATATTGTTAAATTGTGTCTTTATCACACACCTGCCCCTGATAAACAGCGTCCCGTCATCTTAGGTCCTCCGCGGTTGCACTCCAATTGACACACATCGTCCCGTCATATTTGGCACGTGATAGGCCCGTGTTAGTGTTATTCTCTATAGTGTTGAATTGTGTCTTTATATCACACCTGCTCCTGATAAACAGCGTTCCGTCATCTTAGGTCCTTCCGCGGTTGCACGCCCATTCACACACTCGTGCTACGCATCGTTCGATGTATTTGCTGCTCAAAAGAAAGCACCATTGACACATTGTTGAACTGGTCGAGTTGGTATGTGTTCAATGGGATCGCGGTTTAATGATCATCACAACACGTTTAGACATCCAGAATACAGACATAACACAACGCGTGCATGTCTTAAGGGTCAGACGCACGTTTGGAAAAATAGATTTTCTCAAAATCTGTCAGGAATTTCTTTGTGCAATTTGGTACCACTATGTGACATACTATTTAAGATCCACCGAACCATTGGATATTCTAACCTCATTTACTTCACTTTAAGGGATGACAAATATTTAAAATTTCACTGTTTTCAGGTAAGAACTTCTGTAAAATATATAGATTGTTTTCAAAAGTTCAGTTCATATATCCATGTTATTATATCTAAAGATCATGAGAGGAGACTTAATTATTCTTGATTCGTGAAATTTAATGAATATTTTCATTGAGAAAGGCAACTACCCATAAATGATTATTTATATGTGCATGTCATTCCTGTTTATCAATGTCAAATTGGACTGAGATGAGTTTTGGGTCATGGGTTCATAACCAAGTTAAAGCTGACCACCATATATCTTAGCACTGTAGTATAATTCCAGTTTATTTCTCCCGAGTGGAACACACATTTGTTTTCATTGGACTGGAATATTTGTGGCTGCTTTATTCTTCAATAAAATATAATAAGGGTATATGATCAGGGTTTCCGCTAGGGTTAAAATGTATATGGCCCGCAGAAAAATAGGATAGGACCATGGTTTTGGCCCGTCGTATGCAGCTTATAGATAGGGATCATCGCATATATAAGAGAATACATTGGCCTAATAATATTTACCTTGACAGTGTAAGCCAGTGCATTATCTTATATATATGCCAGACTCCATATGGGAGACTCGCATATACATGTATGTGAGAGAATGCACTGGCATATGCTCTTTAATGCTGCACCAGCGCAGTTCCCGCAATGAACGCGTTAAATCGATTCATGATTCGGGGGTGGGGTGACAAGGTCGCATAGTGTCTGGGTACTTATCTATTAGGTTCATTCGCTATACATGGCGCACATGCACAATGCAGCCTTGACATGTTGTTGAAATAAGATGCCTTGTCTTTGTTAGTTCGTGGAATCGCGGTCTGGTGACCATCATGAAAATCGGCGACATTCGAGATCAGGTAACATTAATTTCGTGTCCGATTGTTTCCATGTTATTGATATGTTTTGTAGCCGTTCATTCCTCTTGGTGCAGCGGTTTTGATGGACATATTAACTTGTCAGTTCTAGTCATTTCTTGTCGACACCAATCCCACCCAGCTACAAAGGTCACTGTTATGTAAGGCCCCAAATCGAGCAGTCTCGTACCATTAAGATGTCACGCAAGAGTTTTAATCGGCGCATGCTTGTCAAGATTTAATCACATTCAAACATTATCAGCCTTCTTTAAATTTCGACGCTAATCTCCCAGTTTAATCTGAATAGATCACCGTGGTGCTTTAACCCTTTCTACACTAAAGCATGCATCATTGACGACTAGATCATGTCACGAATCGCTACTCTGTCTAACGCCCGTAGAGATCATATTCCACCGGTATAAAACCTTGGAACTTTTTGAAGTTTTGACAGGGAACCTTATAAAGTTGAAACATTAACGCCGGGAATATATTTATTAGTTAGTATCTGTTCCTTAGTAATGTACTTCACTGTAGGTGAATGTCCCAACTGAAAATTGCATGGATTCTGTGACTTTTGTGAGCATATATAGCAAAAAAACATTGAATTAATTACCCATGAAAAATTCCATAATTGTAAGCGATGCAAAGAAAAATATCACACAAATTCACTTAAATTGTTAAATTTCGGAGTTCGGACCATCGTCAACAGTTAAGTACATAATTAAGGAACAGATGATAACTAAGAATATATTCCCCGCGATATGTTTTCGACTTTATAAGGTCCCCTGTCAAAACTTCAAAAAGTTCCAATGGTTTGTACTGATGGAATGATCTCTACGGGCGTTAGCCAGAGTATCAGAGATTCATGGCATGATCTACATTGACGACTAGTTCCCATAGGATGTCACCTAAACATCCATTCAAATCAATAATAGACCATTCCGATGTTAACAAGTCGAAAGCTTACGGGCGCGCTTAGTAACAGGAGCGTGTACGTGTGTCTATAACTGTATGTGCCTTATAATATAAGACACGAAGTGACGAAGGGTTAACAAGTCGAAATCGAACGGGCCCACTTAGTAACAGGAGCGTGTACGTGTGTCTAAATGTATGTGCCTTAAGACACGAAGGGTTAACATGTCGAAATCGAACGGGCGCTTAGTAACATGAGTGTATACGTGGGTCTAACTGTCTGTGCCTTAAGACACGAATGGTTAACAAGTCGAAATCGAACGGGCGCGCTTAGTAACAGGAGCGTGTACGTGGGTCTATAACTGTATGTGCCTTAAGACACGAATGGTTAACATGTCGAAATCGAACGGGCGCGCTTAGTAACAGGAGTTTGTAGGTGTGTCTAATTGTCTGTGCCTTATAAGACACGAATGGTTAGCAAGTCGAACTCAAACCGGCGCGCTTAGTATCATGAGCGTGTATGTGGGTCTATATATAACTATCTGTGCCTTAAGACACGAATGGTCAGCAAGTCGAAATCAAACCGGCGCGCTTAGTAACAGGAGCGTGTACGCACGCGTGGGTCTATATATAACTATCGGCGCCTTAAGACACGGAGGGTTAACATGTCGAAATCGAACGGGCGCGCTTAGTAACAGGAGCGTGTACGTGTGTCTAGCTGTCTTTGCATTAAGACACGAAGGGTTAGCAAGTCGAAATCGGAGTGTGTACGTGTGTCTAACTGTCCTTGCCTTAAGACACGAAGGGTTAGCAAGTCGAAATCGAACGGGCGCGCTTAGTAACAGGAGCGTGTTCGTGTGTCTAACTGTTTGCGCCTTAAGACACGAATGGCTAACATGTCGAAATCGAACGGGCGCGCTTAGTAACAGGAGCGTGTACGTGTGTCTAACTGTCTGGCCTTAAGACACGAATGGTTAGCAAGTCGAAATCGAACGGGCGCGCTTAGTAACAGGAGTGTGTAGGTGTGTCTAACCGGCTGTGCCTTAAGACACGACTGGTTAGCAAGTCGAAATCGAACGGGCGCGCTTAGTAACAGGAGCGTGTTCGTGTGTCTAACTGTTTGCGCCTTAAGACACGAATGGCTAACATGTCGAAATCGAACGGGCGCGCTTAGTAACAGGAGCGTGTACGTGTGTCTAACTGTCTGGCCTTAAGACACGAATGGTTAGCAAGTCGAAATCGAACGGGCGCGCTTAGTAACAGGAGTGTGTAGGTGTGTCTAACCGGCTGTGCCTTAAGACACGACTGGTTAGCAAGTCGAAATCGAACGGCGCGCTTAGTAACAGGAGCGTGTACGTGGGTCTAACTATCTGTGCCTTAAGACACGAATGGTTAACATGTCGAAATCGAACGGGCGCGCTTAGTAACAGGAGCGTGTACGTGTGTCTAACTGCCTGTGCCTTAATACACGAATGGTTAACAAGTCGACATCGAACGGGCGCCCTTAGTAACAGGAATGTGTACGTGTGTCTAACTGTATGTGCCCTATAAGACACGAAGTGACGAAGGGTTAACATGTCTAAATCGAACAGGCGCGCTTAGTAACAGGAGCGTGTATATACGTGTGTCTAACTGACTGTGCCTTAAGACGCGAATGGGTAGCAAGTCGAAATCGAACGTGCGCGCTTAGTAACAGGGTGTATAGGTGTGTCTAACTGCCTGTGCCTTATAAGACACGAATGGTTAGCAAGTCGAAATCGAACGGGCGCGCTTAGTAACAGGAGTGTGTGGGTGTGTCTAACAGCCTGTGCATTAAGACACCGAGTGGTTAGCAAGTCGAAACGAACGGGCGCGTTTAGTAATAGGAGTGTGTGTGTGTGTAACTGTCTGCGCCTTAAGACAAGAATGGTTAGCAAGTCGAAATCGAACGGGCGCATTTAGTAACATGAGTGTGCGGGTGTGTCTAACTGTCTGTGCCTTAAGACACGAATGGTTAGCAAGTCGAAATCGAACGGGCGCGCTCAGCAACAGGAGTGTGTAGGTGTGTCTAACTGTCTGTGCCTTATAAGACACGAAGTGACGAAGGATTAACAAGTCGAAATCCAACGGGGCCACTTAGTAACAGGAGTCTAACTATATATATGTGCCTTAAGACACGGAGGGTTAACATGTCGAAATCGAACGGGCGCGCTTAGTAATAGGAGTGCATGTGCATGTACGTGTGTCCAACTGTCTTTGCCTTAAGACACGAAGGGTTAGCAAGTCGAAATCGAACGGGCACGCTTAGTAACAGGAGTGTGTAGATGTGTCTAACTGTCTTTGCCTTAAGACACGAATGGTTAGCAAGTCGAAATCGAACGGGCGCGCTTAGTAACAGGAGTGTGTAGGTGTGTCTAACCGGCTGTGCCTTAAGACACGACTGGTTAGCAAGTCGAAATCGAACGGGCGCGCTTAGTAACAGGAGCGTGTTCGTGTGTCTAACTGTTTGCGCCTTAAGACACGAATGGCTAACATGTCGAAATCGAACGGGCGCGCTTAGTAACAGGAGCGTGTACGTGTGTCTAACTGTCTGGCCTTAAGACACGAATGGTTAGCAAGTCGAAATCGAACGGGCGCGCTTAGTAACAGGAGTGTGTAGGTGTGTCTAACCGGCTGTGCCTTAAGACACGACTGGTTAGCAAGTCGAAATCGAACGGCGCGCTTAGTAACAGGAGCGTGTACGTGGGTCTAACTATCTGTGCCTTAAGACACGAATGGTTAACATGTCGAAATCGAACGGGCGCGCTTAGTAACAGGAGCGTGTACGTGTGTCTAACTGCCTGTGCCTTAATACACGAATGGTTAACAAGTCGACATCGAACGGGCGCCCTTAGTAACAGGAATGTGTACGTGTGTCTAACTGTATGTGCCCTATAAGACACGAAGTGACGAAGGGTTAACATGTCTAAATCGAACAGGCGCGCTTAGTAACAGGAGCGTGTATATACGTGTGTCTAACTGACTGTGCCTTAAGACGCGAATGGGTAGCAAGTCGAAATCGAACGTGCGCGCTTAGTAACAGGGTGTATAGGTGTGTCTAACTGCCTGTGCCTTATAAGACACGAATGGTTAGCAAGTCGAAATCGAACGGGCGCGCTTAGTAACAGGAGTGTGTGGGTGTGTCTAACAGCCTGTGCATTAAGACACCGAGTGGTTAGCAAGTCGAAACGAACGGGCGCGTTTAGTAATAGGAGTGTGTGTGTGTGTAACTGTCTGCGCCTTAAGACAAGAATGGTTAGCAAGTCGAAATCGAACGGGCGCATTTAGTAACATGAGTGTGCGGGTGTGTCTAACTGTCTGTGCCTTAAGACACGAATGGTTAGCAAGTCGAAATCGAACGGGCGCGCTCAGCAACAGGAGTGTGTAGGTGTGTCTAACTGTCTGTGCCTTATAAGACACGAAGTGACGAAGGATTAACAAGTCGAAATCCAACGGGGCCACTTAGTAACAGGAGTCTAACTATATATATGTGCCTTAAGACACGGAGGGTTAACATGTCGAAATCGAACGGGCGCGCTTAGTAATAGGAGTGCATGTGCATGTACGTGTGTCCAACTGTCTTTGCCTTAAGACACGAAGGGTTAGCAAGTCGAAATCGAACGGGCACGCTTAGTAACAGGAGTGTGTAGATGTGTCTAACTGTCTTTGCCTTAAGACACGAATGGTTAACAATTCGAAATCGAACGGGCGCGCTTGGTAACAGGAGCGTGTACGCCCATATAGTATAAATTGTCGAAGCATTGCAAGTGAGGTCAGTGGGTTCGTTCAAATTAACTTAAATAAAATAGACACCTTTGCCATCACACATCCATCCTTTTTTTCTTTCTTTTATTTGGCATTTATGATGAATCTCATTTTAATTATATTTAGTGTGCGCCATGAGTGTCACCTAACGTCATATTACCCTCTATTTAATGTGTGTTAAACGCTGCTTACAGAGGAGTATAATGTTGCGGTTTAACCGCGATGTTGGGTATAGAGTATTCACGGAGACGTGTGATTGCCGTATTATTGCCAGATTCCAAATGGGATGTCTGTTTAAAACGTGACTTATCTGGCTCTATCAGAAAATATAACGAGCTTGTATGTGTTCAATTGGTGTCATCGACCAGCAACTACGATGGTCTATTGTATACGTGCGCATAACGTTCATGTGAGACTTCCCGTTTACTCAAGGATCCATGCTGCCAAACTCCTATTAAAATCATGCCATGAACTTGAATGTCTGCTCTGGCTAACCCCCGTAGAGATCATATTCCACCAGTTCAAAAACTGGGAACTTTTTTTTAATTTGACAGGAAACCTTATAAAGTCGGAAAAATAACACAGGTAATATATTTTTTAGTTATTACCTGTCCCTCAATAATATACTTCATTGTGGATAAATGTCCCAACTCGAAATTACATGCTTTTGTGAGCCGATATCGCAATAAACATTCAATTAATTACCCAGAGGAAATTCCATAACTGTATGCGACGCACAGCAAAATCGCCCGTAAAGTCTCTTAAATTGTGAAAATTCGCTTTGGGACCTTCACCTAAAGTGAAGCACATTATTAAGTAACAATAACTAATAAATATATTCCCTGTGTTATTTTTATGATTGTATAAGGTTCTTGTCAAAACTTCAAAAAGTTCCCAGGTTTTGTACTGGTGGAATATGACTTCTACGGGCGTAGCTAGAGTAGAGAGTCTTTGCATAATCTACAAAAACCCATGCATGCAGGGTTTACCTCCCTTAACCCTTTACCCAACAGAACGGCCCTGTGCCAATGCATTCTCTTATATATGCGAGTCGACCATAGGTCACCTCGCATATATAAGAGAATGCATTGGCTTAACAAAAATTAAAAATGATAAAATTGTCAAAGAATGTAGAAAAATATTATAAAAATTGTTAAAGAATTGTTTTTAGGCCAATGCATTCTCTTATATATGCGAGGCGACCTATGGTCGACTCGCATATATAAGAGAATGCATTGGCACAGGGCATAACTGTAACTATCACAATGTGGTCAAGGAGCCGGTTCCAATGATATCCATATTTGTATGGTTCTATTGAGACAGACCAAAGATATTTTAGGCTGTTGAAGCTTTATTTGGCCGGTTTTGGCCGTTTTGTTGGGTAAAGGGTTAAGCTTGGTGACTCGATAAGACCGCTGCTACCTGCGACATTTTACCCACATTTGGTATACTTTCGCGATATTAATATATACTATACGAACATAGCCACATGTTGCCCTTTATCAATTATCAAGCACACAGAAAATCGAAAACAAATTCTGTAATTTCGTACCTTAATTTCGAAAATCAAAGAACAATATTGCAAAACGGTGTGATTTGATTCTCTGATTGTTTTATCATCACAAAAGTCTAAACTCACATGGACGACAACACGCATCGCAAGTCAAACACAAGAGTAGTTTTCTTGGTCCATAACAGCTTGGGGTATTGGTTGGTATACTGCTATTTTGGATGGATTGCCACCCCGTTATTCTTCTAAAACATACTTTACGCCCAGAATCGTGGGCGGGTGTTATCTTGCTTGTGTGTCTTCTGATTATGTCAAAGGGGCGATTTGCGTATATGAATAACATAGAGGGTAACCTTTCACGCGCATGATGGTATCAAACATGTGTTTATCCGAGGTATGTTGAATGTCAAAGCAACGAGATTTATAAGTAAACAAAGCCTTCTTTACCAGAGAATTTCAATTTGTCGCGCTATTAGAAAATGTATAGATACGATATATTAAACGAATGTATCATCACTTTACCTTTTGTTTTTCTATCACGGTAAATAATATATCATTTTGAAGACAGATTTATGGCAGACATATCATATGGTTAATCACATTGAGGGGTTCGGGTGAATGCACAGGCCCCACGGGTAAATGTAGTTCGTCTTTTCAATGAAAGTCTGTTATAGAAGAGTAACGGGACGGGACTCGGACCAAAACCTCATCATTCGAAGCGATACCCCAAGCTGTTGTGGACCAAGAATATTTGGTCTAAACGTTCTGGTGAGACTTTTATTAACTGTCATTAATAGACATTTTTTGGTTTGTGATAAACTGGCTGGCTCGGACTACAACCTTTAGTGGGTTTCAGAACGAAAATAGTTGAAAAATAAGAATTATTGTGTATGCTTTGTGAGAAATTATTTGGGATTAATTAAGGAATATTAAAAACACATTAAAGATAATTATCGGCATGATTATATCATACACAAATAGAACACCTTTTGTTTTGAGTGAATCCCCCCATATTATTTAATTCGTGACTAGCAGTATAAATATTTTAACCAGCGGTCGCTCTTGAATATTGATATTTCCACTGCTAGTCACTCGTGAAATAATTATGGTATTCACCCAAAAACCATAGGTATCCTCTATGTACTGTACTCGTAATGAAAGAGTAACCTTATTGGATTCAGTCAATAATTTCGCTTTTTATTTCCACTCCCCATATTTCCTTATTATCCCATGATTGCGAACATGACGTGGACCAGTACCCCGTTTCCCTGATATCCCATGATTGCGAACATGACGTGAACACATAGGTTGAGTTTCTATTTATTTTGTTCTGTTGCATCAATACATAATGAATATCTTACCACAACATATCAAGAAAAATGTACAAACTAGTGACATTATAACATACAATACATGAGTAGATAAAGAAGCATGTGCACCGTGGCTTCTGGGTACATACATTTTAACATACAGTAATGCTCTAATTAATCGACTCCTTAACCTCAGATACAGTGGGGGAAATAATCCATAGCGAAACGGCTGTTTCCAGTGATGTAGAATGATATGGCATGATTAAGGATACATATCGCTAATCATATTTGTCCATCAATTAGGAATATTTAGATAAACTTATTATATTCCCACACAGAGGCGATAGCGACAGCGAATGAGTCAGTGCGCCCATAAACATACAGTCTCGTTGCGGTTATTTTCCAATAACGACAGAAGCTAGGGAAATCGTCGAAGAGCTGGCACTAAATACACAGAACAACTCGAGTGTGTTAATGGGTTCATAGATACGACACGAGTGCTACAGCGGAAGGATATAACGAGAGGTGCCGTCTCGAGTTCTTTCCTTCTGCAATTGCAGTATCGATAAACCTGTTAACACACGTGTCGTTCTGTATTTATTACACGCAACGCGTCCTATAATCAGTCAATTAAAAATAGACTACATGGTTTAGTCAGGCACATACAAGGCTTGTTTTGTCATGTGTGATGATGCTTTTAGTTGATAGTTCTGGTGTATGGTTATTTACGTCACTTACGTCGCGTGATGTCAACGGGATGCGTATGCAACGCGTGTTCCGTAGGGATTTGTAAATACACCAAACACTGTAATTCTAGGAACAAGCATGTAATATAGGGTCAAACACAATATATGATTGGTCTAACATGCAATGCGAATTGTCAGACAGACTATCTGATTGGTCTAAATGCAAAACGGATATTCAAATTGACATGAGGCCTTCGCAATGGGTAAATGTGCAAATATAAGTATGTAAAAACATCATCACCAACAAGAACACAGCTTCTGTAAATGACAGACACACTATTTCATCTTTTATGTTAGAGATTAAAGGTCCACTTAATTCTCGAATCACCAGATCACATTATATACATCATATTCCATATTATATACCAATGAAAGGGGAAGCTCCAAAGAAATTTATTATCAACTTATCCGGTCGAATAAACTGTGGACATGTTGTTTTTGTCAAGGTACCGACGTGTTTTCTGTGCTTAATTTCGATCTAGTCTGTACTGCCATAATTCTAAATGGAAGGAGAATAATGCATTTTGAGTAAATAACGAGGGAAGTCTTGGGTTTTTATCTGAGAATCACTTTCACTTGGTGGAAACTCCTATAGGCCACAGTTGTTCCATATTCTTGTGGAATATATATAAGTTTGGTTCCTCTACCAAATGGTATGTAATATGGAATATTTTGTGTATAATGTGATCTGGGCATTCGAAAATTAACTGGGGTTAGTCGAAGTCTAAGATTTTCTATCACACAGTGAACACTTTGAACACATAAGATGGTTTCTAATCTTGACATGTATCGTGCACCTTATATTATGATACACCCAGGAAAAACCCTATAATGATATTTCTGAAAAGAAATAAGCAGAGGTTCAAACATTACATGTACCTTTAAATTAATATATCTCTCAATAGTTACACTCCTACATCTGTTATCCTATATACCGAACAGTTATATAATGTTAACACAGAACACTTAACATACATATATACAAGACAATAATATACAGTATTTTTGGAATAAATATCACTGGGAACACGATTACAGAGAACTGGCATGGCTCAAACAAAAATGCACGACTGTTTTTGGTTGCTATAGTAACGTAACCTTCACGCACGCACGCTGATCCATGAATTTTCATTTTAGAGATTTTTTTTATCACATGGTGTATAAGACTGAAACTATTAATGATTCAACATTTTCCTTTCGTGGGAATTTTGTCCCTTCTTCTGTTAAACATTTTTCAACAAGGAATAATCAGTAAATATCTTATAGTATATATACATTTTCAGAAGGATTTACAATTCTTCCAAGTTCCATTTGCGAATATACCGTATATACACTATCGAAACTTGGTTTACTTTGAGAAATCCTTGAGAGAGGAAATAAATCACACAATAATAATTTGTTTGGAAATTTCTTAACGACAAACGGAACACATGGAAATATTTAGGTGCCTCAATTTGGAATTTAATCAACATTGCATAACCGGGATTTCTGTGACGCACCAACAGATCATCAAATATCGGAAGAAATCGGCTCAGCATTAAATCTTCCGATGGAAGCACCTGCAGATTTGACTCTCGCATACATGTCGAGACGAGCAGCGTCTCTCCGACAAATCGAACACACCCTATCACGTGGTCGCTACGTCTTCGGCCTCTTTGACGTATATTTTCTACACGAATGACAGCATTTTGATTTATAGTACGAAAACCGACACATCCTCGCCTGGAACACGATCTCACATATTGATTCTGAGTAGTCTGTACACTGTGAATCTGAAAGGAAACATGATATCTCAATTAATACAAGGACACATTCTATGCAATTCGAAATTTATCATTAAAATGTGTCATAGATAGACTCAATAGTTTATATTTCATAAATACATTTTCATTATAATTACAATGTTTGTTTTGTTTACATGAGTGTATTTTGCACTCACCCATGGCTGAAATTCATTCATTTGTTGCATATATTATGTTGAGTATAAAAGGGGATTGTCCCATAAATGGCCGGATATAAGTGTACAGTACCCCTTTAAAGGGGTACTGTACTGTACTGTACTGTACGCCATTTTCATTAAATTTCCGGTGACAACAACGATCTAATATCGATAATATAGAGAAACATAAGTAATTTGAGTCGAAGATGTATTCTGTAAACGCTCAGGTTAATAGGCTATCTTAAAATTTAATAATTTAAAAGTTAATAATTTGATATAAATTGAATTTATGACTGGAGCCATAAAATGGCGTCAATTAAATTACGAATTTACGTAATCAAATAAAATAAATGAGGGATACTGGCTTGTTAAACCGATCGCACACACGATCGCTTAAAATATTATGATGATACGGGGAGAACACTCAAGCCTCTCACTGACTAGCGACGATACAATAACTTAAATGATTATATGGGACTACTATGCATATAATATAACTTTTATTTGTTTCATTATGTTGAAAACTGTACACAAATTACTCGACAACGACAATTTGTATTTTTGCATTCCGGTAAATTTGTCATCCGTAACATTACTTCGTACTCAACAGACTTTCAAATAATGAAAAAATTGTTACCTTATTCTCCGACTCGGAGACTATAAAAACCAACAACAACATTTGGCGTACAGTACCCCTTTAAGTGACAACAGAAAATAAATACACGATACACCAAACCAAATGTGAGCGAGGCATTTTGTTTCTGAAGTAAGATGATAATGTAATTTTCACTATGTGGATAAAGGCTAGGTGGCCGAAAGCTCCAGAAAGATATTTTTTATTAACGAATGTATCACGACTGTCCCTGCATTTATTCTAATCTGGATGGACTTTACTAACATCACAGCTTCAAACTAACTAACCTTTGCTGTCGTCTGCGAGTATCAATGAGCATTTGTCTGTATTACAGTGTCGTCTACTGGCGGGTTTGGTATCAGCGGGACACTCTCTGGACAGGACGTATCCGCCAGCGACACACTTAACATCTCGAGTTTTATAGCCTCCACCACATGACACCGAACACTGAGGATAACAAATATAACTGATACAACCCAAGTAACAATATCAAAAGTATTGGCTTTGGTCTCAACTAGGATGGAACATCTTTAATACTTCATTAACTAAATACTACAAACTCATTGACGAGTAGTTCGCTTAGGAAATTCTCAGATAATAAGTTGAACAAACAATATATGAACATTTGAATGAATAGGAATCCTTTTGCGCAGTATAATCTTTATATCTATCTGTCGTCTGCTGGCATTTCCTGAACATCCATCCTGATGAAAAATAGACCATTCCAATGTATACTGTTATAACTAATGGGAGAATCCATTTAGTAAAGAAAGGGTTAAGTCTCTGCAGGGTGTGTATGCTTCAAGGCATCTACACCCTGGATAATCACGTGGTTTCGAGTTGATGAGTATCACGCATTAAAAATGGCCGAGTCGGTCTAAAACGCGACCAGAAGCGAGGGAAAAGGGTAATAAACTAGGATAATGATATATTACATAGTATTTTGACAGCTACATGCAGATGCTATACTATTTTTCAAACAAGTTGATACCTCATTTATGTCCAAATTCACATTTGTTTCATCTAACATTCTGACCAAACTCGAAGGATTTTCAAAGATTGGTGTGTTCCACGCACCTCCGACTGGCAACTTTGGTCAGAATGTTATAGAAAACCACTAAGTATTTCCGAACAAATATGGTATCAACTTGTTTCAAAAATAAACCAGCATATGCTCGTAACAGTCAAACTGCTATGTTTTGTGTCAGTTCCTCATATATTATGATTTTGTGCGTTTGCACATTTTGAATGCGTGATACTCACCAACCTCGAAACCACGTGATTCCCCACCGTGATCTAGTTCCATGTCTTTGTTTGGTTCAACGCAGAACATAATAGATTTGTTCGCAAAATTTCAGGAAGCTCCAGTCATTGAAGCAAGCCTTGAAATAGGGTGTCTGTCATTTGCAGCACGAGGTCCCCATAGGGTGAATTTAGTGATGCTACCCCGCATAGCGGGCAAGCATCACTAATTTCACCCTCTGGGAACCTCATTCTGCTGAGGTGTAAGCAGAATGAGGTCCACAGAGGGTGAATTTGGTGATGCTAGCCCACTATGCGGGGTAGCATCACTAAATTCACCCTCTGGGGACCTCATTCTGCAAATGACAGACACCCTATTTCAAGGCTTGCATTGAAGGGTAGGTAAATAAATACGTTATTTTGATATACATCAACTTACCTCTGACCACTCGGTCATGAACCAGTCTGTTGGACAGGGTGGTACATCTGTGCAGCTTTCTACTATTTTGGGCTTATGTGCCATGTTGCAATTTTCCTCTCCGACCACGGTGAATAGAGTTGATGATAGCTTCTTCGTGCACACGACGTCACGGTATCTGGTAGCATTGCCACAGCTTGTCGAACACTGAAAAGAGACATCATAATTGTATCATAGGAAATCTATGTAGTTTTAACGAGCTAGTGTGCTGCCCTGGTGTTGAATTCAGTCCTGGTTTGGTCCCCAAAATGTATTTTAACCCTTTCTATACTAAATGGATTCTCCCAGTCTGTTAAAAAGTGTATATCGGAATGGTATATTATTCATTTGAATGGATGTTAAAGTGACAAAGGCAGACAACAGATAAATAAAAGGGCAGAAGGGATCATATTCATTGGTGGGAAATGTTTAGATAATAAGTTCAATGGTCGTATGTTAAACTTATTATCCGAATATTTCCTATGGGGTAGCTACTCACCAATGCTGTTTTATTGTATAGAAAGTGTTAAACTTATTATCTGAACATTTCCTATGTGATAACTACTCATCAATGATGCTTTAGTGCAGTTCCTATGGGATAACTACTCATCAATTATGTTTTAGTATAAAAAGGGTTAAACTTATTATCTGAACATTTCCTTTTGGATAACTACTCATCAATGATGCTTTAGTATAGAAAGGGTTAAACTTATTATCTGAACATTTACTATGGGATATCTACTCATCAATTATGCTTTAGTATAGAAAGGGTTAAACTTATTATCTGAATATTTCCTATGGGGTAGCTACTCATCAATTATGCTTTAGTATAAAAAGGGTTAAACTTATTATCTGAACATTTCCTTTTGGATAACTACTCACCAATGCTGCTTTAGTATAGAAAGGGTTAAACTTATTATCTGAACATTTCCTTTGGGATAACTACTCATCAATGATGCTTTAGTATAGACAGGGTTAAACTTATTATCTGAACATTTCCGATGAGATAACTACTCATCAATGATGCTTTAGTATAAAAAGGGTTAAACTTATTATCTGAACATTTCCTTTGGGATAACTACTCATCAATGATGCTTTAGTAAAGAAAGGGTTAAACTTATTATCTGAACATTTACTATGGGATAACTACTCATCAATGATGCTTTTATATAATAATATAGAAAGGGTTAAACTTGTTATCTGAATATGTCCTATGGGGTAGCTACTCACCAATGCTGCTTTATTGTATAGAAAGTGTTAAACTTATTATCTGAGCATGTCCTATGTGATAACTACTCATCAGTGATGCTTTAGTACATTTCCTATGGGATAACTACTCATCAATGATGCTTTAGTATAGAAAGGGTTCAACTTATTATCTGAACATTTCTGATGGGATAACTACTCATCAATGATGTTTTAGTATAAAAAGAGTTAAACTTATTATCTAAACATGTCCTATGGGATAACTATTCATCAATGATGCTATAATATAGAAAGGGTTAAACTTATTATCTGAACATTTCCTATGGGACGAATACTCATCAATGAGTATATAGTATAGAAATGGTTAAACTTATTACTTGAACATTTCCTATGGGATAACTAATCATCAATGATGCTTTAGCATAGAAAGGGTTAAATTTATTATCTGAATATTTCCTATGGGATAACTACTCATCAATGATGCTTTAGTAGAGAAAGGGTTAAACTTATATCTGAATATTTCCTGTGGGATAACTATGGGTTAACATTGATATTTATGGCAACTAATTTGGTTGCTAGGCTAGACCGTTGGACTAATTATTTTTTTTTTTTAATTTCGTATATGGACTAAAATACTTCCCTAGTTTCATGCAAAATCCAAGGTACAATTTTATACTAGCTTTGACAGTGGTTAGAATTATTTTTTTTGGTAATTAATCGATTCTGATGACTAAAGCGTCATTTGAATTTTTGTTGTTGCTGGAATCTGATGATACTGGGACCATCCAATTTGATTGGGTGCCTTTAAACTGTATATATTGAATTTATATAACTATTATCTTATTTTGACTACACAAAAATTGCAATAACGGTAATTCCTTCGGTATTGATAAGAACAATATTAACTGAGACAGACATAGACAATTTTAATACTGAAACATAAGAGCTAAGATCATGTCAGAAATCCTTACCAAATGTCCTCGTGGCAGTGGTACCTCATGGGAGCGATGGGTGATAACTATGCCTGGAGTTTGTGTTAGGCGGCCAAATATTCCAGGTGGTGAAAAATGACATATTTCACAAATCCGTATCTGATAACTCTGAGCTTTGATGGCTGTGTTCCTCGAAACGAATCAAATATTTTTTTAACCCCGAAGCCAAAGAAATAGTAATTTAGGAGTGTTAATTCGGATTATGTATCTTTAAAATCAACCAGTCAATATAATACTTATCTCCGCGTCACAGTTTTGTTTTATGAGTTTTGCGAATTCTTAGAGATCAAGATAAAAACAGAGAACCGTAAATTCTACAGGAAAATAGATTAACGTGATGATATGGGATCGGTTACTACAGAACCACAGACAGTTATGAATCAATTTACAATATATCCTCTCTCAAGATATCATGATGCCACTTTCGATGTCAATCCATCATCCATTACATCTCTCTGACTTAAAGTGTTGATATTAATTTCGCATTCGTATGTCGGGGTGAAATCGATTATCACCCACACGCCTCGCCAAACATAACAATCGTCAAAGTATCACAAACGCAGTAAAATGAAATCACCACGTTATCACAACTTACATCTTGTAATACATAACTTAATGTTTATTTGAAAAATGAATGATTGACGCTTAATCACGAATACTGTTAACCCTTTGAGTGCCAGGGGCCGATCTCATCGGCCCTAATTTACGGTCTGTAAAATCGGCCCTAAAAAAATAAAAAATAAATATTAATTTTTTTGGGGTTGAGTTTTTTTGGGTATGCTTAAGCATGCTATGGTGAATTTAAAAACAAACTGGATAAAACCTTAGGGGAATGTTATAACTCAAAACTATCACCAAGTATTCATAGTAATAATTTTGATGCCCATGAATAACGTGAGATTCTCTGGCACTAAACCTACAAAATAAGTCTGTTAAAGAATATAAAAACAAATTAATAAAATTGTAAAAAATAAAAACAAATGATGAAAAATTGTTAGGCCAATGCATTCTCTTATATATGCGAGGCGACCTATGGTCGACTCGCATATATAAGAGAATGCATTGGCACAGGGTATATGGGTTGATACAAAAATCGGACCTGGCACTCAAATGGTTAATTAAAGACACCAAAGGAACTCGCGGTACATGTACATTAAATGTAAAATTCTGTAAGAACAGCACCGCTAAAAAGAACATGGGGGAATAGATAAACATTGTTCTTATACATCTATGCATTAAAGGGGTACTGTACCCTAAATCCAGCAACTTATGGGATCATCTCCTTTTATACTCAACAGAATATATGCAACAAATAATGAATTTGAGCCATGAATGAGTGCAAAATACACTCATGTCCTCCATGACCGACGCAAACAACATGGTAGTTATAAGGAGTCATAATTCATTTTCATAACAATTTCCAATTTACCATGTTATTTGCATCGTTCATATATAGAGCACATGAGTTTATTTTACACTAATTCATGGCTAAATTCATTCTTTTGTTGCAAACATTTTGTTGAGTATAAAAGGAGATGGTCCCATAAATGGTCGGATTTAGTGTAAAGTACCCCTTTAATGACAATTTTCCAATAACGACTCGCCGTGTTATGGCCTTGTTGCTAAAATCACGTTGAACCCTAATCAATTAATCAATCAACCAATAATGAAATTGCTTGTAACTGTTCGTATGACCAGTGGTCAGCCTATTCCATGTATCGCCCTACACTGTTCCGACGGTCCTATTCAGGTTGAGCTAATGCATTGAGTCACTTTCTCACAATAATGTTAAAGATGCATAATCCGAATTAACGCTCGCAAATTACTATTTCCTTGGCTTCGGGGGTAAAACCCACCCACAAAATGCTCAGAGTTATCAGATATCGATTTTTTAAATCTAGTATTTGTCACCACTGATAATTTTTTTCAATGGCCCAGTAAACAGTCGACGAGAAGACAGTCTCGGACCAAATTGCGGAAGAAGATGGATAACTCTAAAATCAAATGGCTTTTTTGTGTCGGATAATTGACAAACCGGAAAAAATTTCGTTGAACAAAATGTTGATAAATAACAGGTTTTGGGCAATTTTATACTATAGGTTAGCATTATTTTTGGGCAATTAATCGATTCTGATAACTGAAGCAGCATTAAAATTGTTTGTTGTTCTTGTTGTTGGACTCTGATGATATGGGGACCATCGAATCGGATTGAATACCTTTACGGTGATAAGCGCCGTCTTCTCGTCAGGGGTGGGGGCGTTATTAGATAATTCGTCACAATATAAGCATTCTGAAAGCGGAATTCATCGGATTTAAATTTAAATTTAGCGTTTTTTTATTTTTGCATATTTACACAACCTCGGAGGTAATGTGCTATCTTTCGCGATAGCGCCCCCCCCCCCCCCTACCCCCGTGTATACGCACGCTATACGTGAGAATCAAATATATTGAGTGGTAATTTTAAAGCACATGGTGCCGATTTCGTCCAATTTTGTATTATAAATTTTTACCTTAGACCAGGAACCTGTAAACCATATTCCTCCGCATGGAATGTTATCTTTGCATGTTTTCCGTGAACGTGGTTTCTTGTCAACCGTACACCTTTGTTCTTCTAGTTCCGTTCCATCCTCCCCCGCGCAGTAAACTTCTCGAAGATGGTGCCCAACTCCACAATCTGTCGTGCACTGGAAAATAGTTCTTCCATAAATGTAAATGAAGTCGCATTTAAAGTGACGTGCAACCCTCCGCTGACGTGGCCAGAACGGAAAAGCAACTAATCATGCCAAAATTAGTAATATTCATAAATTTGATAACCAACTATATGTAGAAAACAGTGTCATTAATTGTTATAAATGAATGATACATATATACAGTGACTACAAGACTGAGTTTAGTTTGTCTGTCATTTGCAGAGGTTGAATTTAGTGACGCTATCCCGCATAGCGGGCTAACTAACATACCCAGCTCAGTTGCATGATCACCACATTACATGTGAGATCATCTTTTTTGCAAATTTTGTTGCAATATATATTTATATACATTTATTTTGATCAATAAAAACTCTTTTTTTTTAAATACATGACTAAAAACCGACCCACCCACCCGGATTAGCCGGATCCTATAAGGGAGTTCCATAAACGCAGTCCTATAATTAAACACACCCTGGCTAGGACATACATAACGATACAAGATACACAATGGGTGCTGACATACGTCTATCTGACATCACTGGTACTGACCTGGTTTGACCATTTGGTGTGATACCAGCCTTTTGCACATGGTCCGTGGTCGCAAGTTTCCTTGGAAACAGGCTTTCTCTCTCTGCAATCTCTGTCAGACAATGTTCTACCTTCGTGGTTCATACAAGAAACTCGTCGTTTACGCTGTCCGATACCACACTCTGCTGAACACTGTGTGGATGATACATGGGAAACTATAATAGCACAGCACAATGGTTTCACATGTAATATTATCATATCAAACTATATTATGAAATCGTAAAGCCAAAACAAAAAAACCTCTTTGTTTCCGATACACTGCCTGGCTTTTCTTGCCTGCCTCAGTTTTGTTTTCTATTTTCTCCAGAAGGTCAATAAGTCAAAAGTCAATAAGTTGGTTATTAAACGCAACATTAGTAGAGATCTTACTGCAGAGTGAATGAATTCAAGGGACAACATGTTTTTATCCAACACTTGGCCTCAGTTTCAATACACATGGATCTACCATATTCCATGGGACTGTATGTCACTGTAACTACGCTATTATATCGCTTACAGCTGAACGGTTTAAAAAACAATTGCTATCGGAAACAGTCAAGTTTAAGACGCAGATTAAAGTCCATCACATCCCAAAATAAAAATTGCGGCGTAGATAATTTAATTGTTCATTATTTGGTTTTAGAGCTGGGCATTTCCATTTCCATTTGGTCATCCTACCGGAGTGTTTCACATAAGGATTAACTGTCATGTGGACGCTTTTTATGGAGATGTAACCGTGAGGTAAGTGGTCATAACTTGTGTAAAACCCGAAGGTTTTACATACAAGTTATGACCACTTACCTCACGGTTACATCTCCATAAAAACAGTCCACATGACAGTTAATCCTTATATTTATATACATTTAGCGAAAAAGCCACTTTTGTAAATGTATTTAAATCGAAAAGTGTATCGTGACAAAACCAGCCCAAAATATCCCATAGCACCTTTGGCAAAAGTTAACAGGAACAATTTCTCTTTATATTGAAACCCGACCCGATGATTTATTAAGTCAACACTGCGCAACTCCAAATGCGCCCAAAACATTACGCGTTCGTCTTTCCAAACCCAATGACGTGTCGATGTTGTTATGAGGCTGCAGTTATTAGCTGTTATTAGCGCATTCACCGAGAAATAATTGCAACTAGCCACGTGGGCGCCGACCAATCGGAATGCTGGATTTAGTGATGATCACACTTAGTATGTAAATATATCACTTTAAGTTTATGTAATAAGAAGCAGACGACAGATAAATAAAAGTGCCGAAGAAGCCCTATTTGTGTAGGGAAAAGTTTAGATAATAAGTTCAGGTTGTTTGTTAAACTTATTATCTGAACTTTTCGTATGGTTGGGGTGTTTGTTTATTGTAGTTGGTACACGGGGGAGGGATCAATTAAGTGTCGAACATAAAGGGTGTTGAGACGAGATATGGGGTTATTATTGTAAAGGGGTCGGATTTGGTGTGATTACAGTAGCTGCAAATATGATCGACTTAATAATTATGTGCCATGCTATAGAAGATAACATTCTGTACCAATCTTATGTAATATACAAGTCTGAGTTTAGTGTGCCTGTTATTTGTAGAATGAGGTCCCCATATCGAGAATTTAGTGACGCTATCCCGCATAGCAGGCTAGCATAACTAAATTAACCCTCTGTGTACCTCAATCTGCTTCGACCTCATGTTCTCTGGAAAGTTTCTTTATTATCAAATTTCTTTACAAACTTCTTCACGTAGATTCTATTTATTTTTTAGTTTAGTTTCTCTATATCCCAAAATTGGCAGACCCAATGGGTGTACATCACAATATTCACAATTTGGGAACTTCAATCTGAGTCTATAACTCCCATAGCAGATGAAGCCTAAGCAGAATGAGTGTCCCACAGAGGGTGAATTTGGTTATGCTAGCCCGCTATGCGAGAGGGCGTCACTAAATTCACACTCTGGGGACCTCATTCTGTAAATGACAGACACACTAAACTATAAACTCGGGCTTGGTTATATACCTTTGTCCAGTTACCGTTTCTCCAGAACTGACAGGGTTTCTCCTTGCACGACTGTGCGGTACTCAACCTGGGCAGACCGCGACACTTGTCAGCTGACATACTGATCTGGACAGACGACGAAACAATTTGTTTGCACGTGACCACACGAGTCTGCGTTCCGTACCCACAACTTTTGCTGCATGCAGACCAAGGATCGCTCCACCAACTGGAAATTAACAGCCAATGAGTTGACGAAGGTCTAAGTTTTACAATGTTCAAGTTTAAAATTTCATGACGGGCGCCGCGATTGTGCAGCATTAAATATCCAATGCATTCTCTTATATATGCGAGGCTCCATATGGCTCCTCGCATATATACGTGAATCCACAGACTGATGAGATCAAAGTCAATATCGTTAGGCCAATGCATTCTCTTATATATCCGAGGCTCCCTGTGAGAGACTCGCATATATCCGAGGCTCCCTATGAGAGACTCGCATATATAAGAAAATGCATTGGCACAGGGTTTTCGCAAAATTTCAGGAAGCTCCAGTCATGGAAGGGTTAAAAAAACACTTCTCTTTAAAAAAAAAAAAACACTTCTCTGGTGAGTGTCCAATAAATTTAGAGTATCTCCATTATTTATTCACCATAATCAGTCCAAAAGGAAGTATATTAGTAGCGGTTAGTTGGCTCCGGTTACCCCCCCCCCCCCTTCCGATTAAATATGATCCTATCATTGCATGGCACGTGTTACTCAGATTCAATATCAAACGCTATATAATCGAGAACCCGGATTAGATATTGTTCGATATTTATTCCTTATCGTATTGGCATGGCCACTCAGATGTTACACTTTTCATACTAAATAATTCAAGCGGGTAAATTAACCCAAAAACATAGTAGAAATTTAAATTCTTTGTAAGGCTTATCTTACACTCAGAGGTTATTTTTACTTTCAGGTGTGCGGTTATTCTTACACCCAAAACGATGGTTGAAAGTTGAGTAATTTAACTGGTGAATTTGTTACGGAAATATGATATGATAATTGTTAACGTATAAATTGTTTGTATAAATTGTTTGTTTGTATATATGTATATATGTTTGGCTTTGTTCCAACTTAAATGTTGGCTTTGCAAATAAACAATCAAACTCTGATCGATATAACTCATAACAGTCAAAATATGTCAAATTGCCTTCAGATTGGCAATGTGTGACCCGCCATATAAAATCCAGTCGTAAGTCGGGATTTATTTTACCCTGTGCCAATGCATTCTCTTATATATGCGAGTAGACCATAGGTCGCCTCGCATATATAAGAGAATGCATTGGCCTAACAATTTTTGACAATTTTGATAATTTGTTCTTGTATTCTTTAACAATTTTATAATTTCACCCATACAGAGCCCCAGACAAACATGCATGAGCAGACGACACTCTTCTATATGCTTCTATATGTGTGTGGGGCTCCCTGCAAGGTAATGGATGTTTTTTATTTTATGTCCTAAAAATTGTAAGAAACATTTATTTAAAAAACATGATAAAAAATTGTTAGGGCAAAGCATTCTCTTATATATGCGAGGCGACCTATGGTCGACTCGCATATATAAGAGAATGCATTGGCACAGGGTAAACAAAATCCCGACTTACGGCTGGATTTGATATGGCGGGTCACATGCATGTGGTCACTGTGTAGCTGTATAGGATGAACAGGACCTACACGTTATGTATTAGTGATACCCTTTAGATGTTTAGCCCCACATATATAGTGTTAAATCCACCAAATGATATATATCCTTGTAGCTAACTTTGAATGTCTTACTGAACACGCTATAAATTAGATTATGTCATGCATCTCTACTATGGATAACATAACGTCCGTAGAGATCATATTCCACCCATACAAAACCTTGGAACTTTTTGAAGTTTGACAGGGAACCTTATAAAGTCTAAAAAATAACGCGGGGAATACATTTCTTAGTTATTATCTGTTCCTTCATAATGTACTTCACTGTAGGTGAAGATCCCAACTCGAAATTGCATGCCTTTCTGTGACTTTTCTGAGCCGATAACTAACTTATTATCTATTCCTTATTAATGTAATTCACTGTATGTGAAGGTTCCCAGCTCGAAATTTCATGAGTTAAGTGACTTGTGCGCGATTTTCCTTTACGTCGGTTGCAAGTATGGAATTTCTCCTGGGTCATTAATTCAATGTTTATTGCGATATCCTATTTCAGTGATCAAATATATGGGTACGTTCCATGGGTTTACTCGGAACAGCACCCAAACAACTTCCTGTCAACTGTACCCATAGTAAACACATGTGAGCGGTTGACTCGATTACGCAACCCCTGGCTGCGCGGTGACGTATTTTACGCTCGTTGTCATGACGTGGTACTACATTCAAAATATGTTAACCGATCAGCGGCCGATGCTGGTCATTCGAAAACTAAAAGTATTATCTCTCGACCAATCAGAATGCGTGTTTTATCATATTCAACTTGAATTACAATGAAAATTCGAACATGATTTGGGGCGTGAAATAACAACAAACATCCACAGTTGCACCCATGAATGCCATTTGAATGACGGCACTCGATCTAACGTTGTTGCTGTCGTCCATTGGGGACAGACAGTGAGCACTCCGTATATATGAGACCCACCCTTCCCTTGGCAGACTTGTGACCCGGTCTGCACTTTGCGTGCTATGCACTCTTAAACTAATAGTGTCACCCTACGCATGCCCAGACATACAAGCGCTATCAGACATACAAGCGCTACTGGAATGTGAGTGGACCGTGAGGGTGGTCCGATATTTGACACTGGTATCTCATGTATCTTTGTCGCGCTCTTTTGATTATAATTGTTTGGTATTATATGACGTATATCGGATCATAAAACATAGCCCTAATTGCCAAGGTCTGCATATACGGAGTTAAATTGTGAGAGTTGGTATCGAGTTCAGACAAAAACGACCAATAAATTTGATACTCGAATTTGACCTTCTCGTGTGCATAATTTATGGCATTAGCCCTGGAACAAGGAAACTATAACCCGAGTATTTGTCAATGCACTCCCTTGTGTCAGTAACGCACGAAAGTTATTTGGAGAATGCATGTCTGGGTGAAGTACCACTGGGCGGTGGAGATTTAACACGATACAGCACGATAGCATACCTTGTAGGTACTCTAGCACCGGCATGTCAATATGAGTGCACCGGAACCAATGTATTGATCTATATAATATCGGTCGAAGTTACATACTCCCCAATACTGACTTAACGAATAAAGATGGGCCATGGCCCATACTGGTTGAATGCTATTTGCACGTTTCCCAGATCACATCATGAATCTCTATCCAGACTACGTCCGTATAGATCATATTCCACAAGTCCAAAACATGGGAACATTATGATGTTCTAACCGGTTCCGACGGGGAACTTTATAACGTTGAACGCACAACACAGGGAATGTATTTCTTTGGTTTAAACATATACATTGTAACACAAGTTACACGGGATTTGGGCACACGTTATAATAACTTAATGTGACCCCTCTCCGGACAATATTTACACAAATGTTTAAACAAGATGAATAAGAGATATATAGTATATTTCTTTGTTAACATTTGTTCCTCAGTAATCTATTTTCAGCTCGAGATTCCAGTCTCGAGATCGCAATAAACATTGAATTATTTCCCGGGAGATATTCCATAATTGTAATCGATGTAAATCTAAATCAGCTCAACAAACTCATCTAACTTATACAATCTCGAGAACAGGTTTTAACTGTGAAATACGTTATTAACGAACAGGTTTTAACTGGGAAATACGTTATTAACGAACAGGTTTTAACTGTGAAATACGTTATTAACGAACATGTTTTAATTTTGAAATACGTTACTAACTGTGAAATACGTTATTCGCGAACAGGTTTTACTACAGTCTAATTAAAACTAGACCTAATTTTCATTACTTTCAACTTACGAAAGTAAGACTGTAAGGAAACCTTGGTCTAGTTATTACTAGACTGCTTTTACTAGTGAAATACGTTCTTAACGAACAGGTTTTAACTGTGAAATACGTTATTAACGAAAAAAAAATACTAGTGAGATACGTAATTAACGAACAGGTTTTAAGTCAGAAATACGTTATTAACGAACAGGTTTTAAGTCAGAAATACGTTATTAACGAACAGGTATTAACTGGGAAATACGTTATTAACGAACAGGTTTTAAGTCAGAAATACGTTATTAACGAACAGGTTTTAAGTCAGAAATACGTTATTAACGAACAGGTTTTAAGTCAGAAATACGTTATTAACGAACAGGTATTAACTGTGAAATACGTTATTAACTGTGAAATACATTATTAACGAACAGGTTTTACTAGTGAAATACGTTATTAACGAACAGGTTTTAACTGTGGAATACGTTGTTAACTGTGAAATATGTTATTAACGAACATGTTTTACCAGTGAAATACGTTGTTAACGAACAGGTTTTAACTGTGAAATACGTTGTTATTAAAACGAATAGGTTTTACAAGTGAAATATACGTTATTAACTAACATGTTTTAACTGTGAAATACGTTACCTGCAATGTTACAAACTTCCCTATGTTTTGAACTGATGGCGTGGTATCACTATGACCATAGCCAGAGTAGAGATTGATTGCGCGATCTAACGTTTCGAATGCCCTAAGACAATGAAACGACACTATGACACCATTCGTGAATCATGAGAGGTTCTGGGTGTCAGATATCCACTGTCAAACGAGAGACAACTTAAAGAAAGCTACGGCGACATGAAATACAGATCTACAAACTCACGAAATATTAGGACGAGTTTAGCTACGCCCTTAGGTATTATATTCCACGAGTACAAAACCTGGGAACTTGTTGATGTTCTGATCCGTTCTGACAGGGACATTTATAACATTGAGCAAACAAGGCAGGGAATATATTTCTTTGTTAATATTTGTTCCTCTATAATCTAAGAATTTTGATATTTGAACATGACCAAATGTCCAGCGTACATGGACATGTTAGTGAGTTTGTGCTTTTTGGAAAGTCGACTCTTCAATTGGTGTACAATCAAGCGTGTAGCAACTCCCCATGTCATTAGTCATAAGATGTGTTGGTAACAAATCAGAGATTATCTTCCCAAAGTTTCATCGCATTAATTTTATCACATCTAAAGATATCCTCAAAAATGTCAGTGGTGAACTTACTTTAGAAGCTGCTAATCCTTTCATGAATTGAGCTTCCTGAAATTTTGCGAAAACTCTGTGCCAATGCATCATCTTATATATGCGAGTCGACCATAGGTCGCCTCGCGTATATAAGAGAATGCATTGGCCTAACAAATTATTTATTAACTACTATATATTTTGGGACTTCCGTCTGTCTGTCTGTCTGTCTGTTTGTTTGTTAGCACTGGCCGGGAAAACTGCCGGACGGATTTCAACGAAATTTTATACCTATGGGTTATTTTGTCCGGGGAGTGTTTTGGACGGGTCAAATCGTGACCCCGACCTGACCTTGACCTTCAAAATGGTAAATTCGAGGTCAAATCGCGCCTTTCGACGGATTTCGATGTTAGATCCACGGAGGTTTTCAAAACCAGCTATTTGAAAATTGGTATCTGAAATCCGGATGAAAGCAGAGGGGGAACAGCCCGGACGAAGTCTGGTCACCCTGCTAGTTTTTTTTATAATTGTTAAAGAAAGTAAGAAAAACATTAAAAAATTGAAAAAGAAAAACTAAATGTATCGTTACTCCATCGTTAACTGGGGTAACTCCAGTAACCCGGTTACAAATCCGTATTTAATATTTACTATTTGCTGTGTTAATTCCAGTAACCCGGTTACAAATCCGTATTTAATATTTACTGCGTTAATTCCAGTAAGCCCGGTTACAAATCCGTATTTAATATTTGTGAATATTTGGAGGGTTACAAAGTTACATTTGATTACCAGAGAATAACTTCAACTAGGAATATGAAAATATTTCCACTATTCTCCACAGGGTTACAAAGTTACATTTGGAAGTCGTTTAAAAATCCGAAATGTTTTTGTCACCCAATTACATGTGCTCACGAGAGATTAACTACAACCATAAAAATGAAAAATATTTCAATTTTGTTCTAATGAGGGTTACAAAGTTACATTTGGACGTCGTTTAAAAAATCCCACGTGTTTCATGTCACAAAGTTACGTTTTCTGGAAATTTCTGTATGTATTGTGGCTTATATTGTAACTCTTTTTTCACGACAGGAGTGTGTTGTAAAGATATAGTGGTGCGGACGCGCCTTATATGGACACATTTACATAGCCCGTATGTGTTACACTAAATCCTGTTTATTGATTTGGTCAAATGCCAATTGGGTCACTCGTTTTACATCCCAATAATGCGAAGAGTGTATCACGAACAGGAAGTTACAAACTATTGTCCTAATCTCAACTAATCACTAAGCGCGGTCAGCAGAATAAATGGGCGTGCTTTTAAAAATTCAGCCGAATTGCATTTGAAGTTATATCGATCACGTTATCATAGCTAAGATATTGGAAATCTTATATTGGGTTGACTTAATGTGCTGCTTGGGCAAGCCTAAAATTATCGGCAGATTTCGTGAAAATAAATAAGAATACACTCAACGTTTTTTATGGAAACAAATCATCAAAAAGCAAATTAAATTTAAGAAATGAATGTATACGGGTGTGTGTTATTGTGGATACGGCGCTGTGATCGTTGGGGGGGGGGGGGGCTTTAGTGTAAACTGCTTCGCGGTTTATACACAATGTTCCCAAACGGTCACAGCGCCGTATCCCCTATAGTAATACACACACCCGCTCATTCATTTCTTAATTATGTACTTATTTGTACTCAATTACTTATATGCACATATTTACTTATATGCACTTATATATTTACTAATATGTACTCATTGTTCGAGTGTACAAAATTATATATAAATCTCAACTATCATGTTCATTGGTTTTAATGAGATGAAAGAATTGAATTGAAAGAAATATTAACGAGGTGTAACAGTCATCTAATGCCCTATTCTCACGAATAACAGCCATATAATACCTTCTTCTCGGGTATTGACACCCATTGGGTTGCAAAAATGTTTATGAACCTATATATCAACCACAATTGTTGTACAAGGTAGTTTGCTTAGCCATGGATTGTATTACCTATAGCCTGTCATACACCCACAAGTTATGTGCAAAACGTTAGACGTTTATGTTGCAGTTTAGATGCATTTCATTGAAGTGACAAAACGAATAATCCTACGCTAAGCCATAAAGCGTGACAATATGCAATTTTATTATGTAAGCTATTTTATAATCGGAAAGTAAAACCCGCAGATCGTAATTAACCTGCAAATATCACCTGCCGATGTGAGAATTTCAATGGTGCTGGATTCAATTTGATATATCGTGGTGTTCCGGTTTCTTGCATACAATTAGGAGATTAACATATAATATCCCATATATCCCAGAATATCCAAAGAAACAGGGTACGTTTATCTCCATTGTAATTCAATCCATCAACAGATATAATTCAAACTGCACGAAAGGCACTTTTTATCGACATTGCATGCATGCCGTTATTTTTTCTAAAGTTGACATTTTCGTTGTGTTTGGCTTATACGAGCGATTTGAGAAAAAGCAGTGCGTGTATGAAACATTCAAGAACATATATATATATTTGAAAAATATAATAATGCCTGCGTTGGTGTTTCTAAAACGACGTGAATAACCATTTTGATTATAGTCGATTTTAAACATGAGTTCATGAGTGAGCGATGCTTGTGTGGATGTTATGCTCAATTCAAAAGTATACAAAATGTACGAGGTAGTGTTCGGTCCGTAATTGTGCCTCGGTTTCTCCCTAATTCAAGACACTGGCATTATAAGTTTCAGGGCGAGTTGTTGTCGGCTACGGTGTCATTTGAGGCGAAGTGAGATTAATATTTGTGACCCGCCATATCAAATCCAGTCGTAAGTCGGGATTTTTTTTACCCTGTGCCAATGCATTCTCTTATATATGCGAGTCGACCATAGGTCGTCTCGCATATATAAGAGAATGCATTGGCCTAACATTTTTTTTTAATTTTAATAATTTTTTCTTGTATTCTTTAACAATTTTATAATTTCACCCATACAGAGCCCCAGACAAACATCAGCAGACGACACTCTTCTATATGCTTCTATATATGTGTGGGGCTCCCTGCAGGGTAATGGATGTTTTTTTATTTTATGTCCTAAAAATTGTAAGAAACATTTATTATAAAAAATTATAAAAAATTGTTAAGCCAATGCATTCTCTTATATATGCGAGGCGACCTATGGTCGACTCGCATATATAAGAGAATGCATTGGCACAGGGTAAAAAAAATCCCGACTTACGACTGGATTTGATATGGCGGGTCACATTTGGCAAGGCTCTAGCCGAGCCTGATATTAATCTCACTGAGCCTCATATGTCACCGTAGCCGGCAACTTGGGAGTCCTCTAACGATTTTATCATGCTTCCCAGGTGAGAATTTGAATTACATTTGAGAAGTTCATTAGATTCTAGTAAGTTAAATGTGTCGTCTAGGGCCGCTAACTTATGTAACAGTCACAGTGGCGCGCCATGCTCGCTGAACGTCAACGCATTGAGTCAATGGCTAATTACCAGAAGTAGGACAACAAATTGAGTTTGAGTAAATTTATGAGTCTTTAGAATTCCTCAAATATATAACATGCAGGTTTTTGGTACATGGACTATGTCTTTAAATTCGCAGAAAATGATTTCCGACAGATATCTCTTTTCTTGGCGCCAAAATACACCGAAAATATTCCCGAGGCGACAGTTACAAGAAAAACAAGATGGCGTCTATAGACCCCATATGAATCCATATAACCCCTGTGACTTTAAATATGGGGTCGGTGTCAATCAAGGTCAACCTAATATGCCCTCATCTCCTGTCAGTAAATCTCCGTTCTCATTGGTCAATCTAATAGGCCAGCGTGAGAAGTACATTTATACGACCACACCATATTTATTTTCGTCGCTTAAACTTAAAATATGGCATTAATTATTGGTTGGAAAAATAAAACAAGAAAAATTTCAACCTATATATGGTGTAAACATTTCCAACAAATGATGTAAGGCATGCAATTGCCGACTGTTAAAAATTGACCAAATTTGAATTTTGAACCCACCCTTCTGTCACGTCAATGACGGTATACTCACTCGGGAGGGCACACTTGCGTGTTACATATGGTCGATTGTGGCTTTGGCTTCGTCTTAGGGTCACAGTTTTCATTCGTAACTTGAGAATTCCCTATTGTACAAATTATAGACGTCTCTTGCATACCTGCGGATAGAAAATGTTTTGGAACGATAATTACATAACCATTGCCTGATGCATAATTTTCTGACTACCTAGAAAGACTCGATGACTTAGATGGACAGCGCTAACGATCGCACCGTCGTTATGAATATAGACAAAATTATATTGGCCCCTGTTTCATATATGGCAGATTTAACCTCAAAAACACGTCGCATTTTTAAAACGACTTCCAAATGTAACCTATGTAACCAGGTTACAAATGCATAACGTATATTTCGTGCACCAAATCTGGACATATCTACCCTGTTTACACGAATACTTGATACGTTTTTGTATTGAACGCCTGGAGTGGATTGTTGTTTGAAAGTGTATAGTTGATTAGATCGTGCCACGAATCTTACTGTACTGTAGCTAACGCCCGTAGAGAACATATTCCACCAGTACAAAACCGGGGAACTTTTTGAAGTTTTGACAGGGAACCTTATAAAGTAGAAACAGTAGCAAGGGGAGTATATTTCTTAGTTATTATCTGTCCCTTAATAATATACTTCACTGCATGTGAAGGTCCTAGCTCGAAATCTCACGAGTTATAAGTGACTTGGTGTGAGGTTTTCATTTACGTCGCTTACAAGTATGAAATTTATCCTGGGAAATTAATTCAATGTTTATTGCGATATCGGTTCAGAAAAGTCACAGTAAAGCATGCAATTTCGAGTTGGCACCTTCACCTACAGTGAAGTACATTATTATGGAACAGATAATAACTAAGAAATATATTCCCCATGTTACTGTTTCGACTTTATAAGGTTCCATGTCAACACTTCAAAACGTTCCCAGTTTGTACTGGTGGAATATGATCTCTACGGGCGATAGCCAGAATAGAGATTCGTGACATAATCTTATAATTGATGTCAAATTTTGATATTCAATGCTTCCCATTGGGATTGTGCTTTGTTGCTGTCACTAGATGTCACGAAGCCAAAATGCATCTTTAACCCTTTCATGACGGGAGATGCGCTGGTGCAGCATTGAAGATCGTGTGCCAGTGCATTCTCTTGTATATGCGAGTCTCCCATAGGGAGCCTCGCATATATAAGAGAATGCACTGGCTTGCGAGATCAAGTTAAATGTTGTTAGGCCAATGCATTCTCTTATATATGCGAGTATGACTCGCATATATAAGAGAATGCATTGGCACATGATTTTCGTAAAACACCAGGAAGCCCCAGTCATGAAAAGGTTAAATAGACTAATCTACTAATTCCATAGATCGTATTTTGTTTGTATAGCTCATCGTCGTATTGTGACATACATAATGATAGAATTAAGCGGACATGGCTCCAAATTTTTTCTACGTATTTGGAAGGAGATATAAGATATATATAGGTTGACAAAAACACGAAATATTGATATACCAGATTCATATTCCTCTGGAAAAATACTTGCCATTTCAACTTTTCGCATGTTAAGTAAAATAAACGCTCTTTATTTCTACCATATTAGGAATAGACTAACACTGATCGCTCTTTTCTGTTCCATCTCGTGCAAATTGCTGTTTTTATTTGGGACCCAAACATCGTGTTCAAATTTGTATTTTTCATGACTCCAGTGCGTCGTTTCGGGACACATAATCCTCGTATAATGGTAGTTCATGTATTTACTATTTATGGACCTATTTCGAAACGGGAACATTTTTAACTTTGTAAACACGCTCTAGTATGTACTTTACCGAATTATAACAAACGGCGAATATAAATGCAACATCAAAGTCAATATTATATATGAAAAGAAAAGAAAATCAAATAAGTGCCGAAACGTCTTCGATGAAGTGCCGAAACGTCCAAGTACCTGGGCCGAAACAACCAAGTGCCGAAAACCCAGGTGCCGAAACGTCTCGAAAACCAAGTGCCGAAACGTCCAGGTACCGAAACGTCCTGCACCCCTTACATGTATGTGTATATATTATGGATAGGAGTATGAAAAGATGTAGTCATTAAATTTGGCGTTAGTTTGAAAATCAGATCAAAAACAGAAATGATGTGTGTAATAAATTATGAGCCTCGGGAGTTAGACATTGGACATACGAAGTACACATTTCATGTTCTCGTGGATGGAATGCAACCACATAGGGGGGGGGGGGGGCAGGAATGTTTTATTATGGATAATTATGAACAGTGCTTGACGTCGAATCCGTTCCGTGACATGCTCTCGTCTATTGCACTCCCATCAACTTTTCATTTCTGTACGGTTGCGGGCTTCCCCCAAATTACGTCACACCGCGGTAAATATAAATGTAAAATTAGTCGTGATTGACAGGTGTAAACATGGTCACGTACCAGTGCCGTCATGGCCGCTTCAACCCATGTGAATCCGATTCTCAGAATCGGAATTTATAGTTGCAGGGTTTGTGACTTTTCGTTCGACGATAGTGTTACCGACAATAAAGGTAAACAGCATCCAGGTTCCAAAAATGTCAATTTATGTGGATTTCTTGGACTCAGAACAAATTATTTCTCTCTTCCGGTATAACATGACGTCATGGATACTATTTTAACAACCTTTAGCCACACCTTCGGAATTTCCACACCAAGAGCACGTGACATGTTAATAGTTTTTGATTGGCGCACACATTTCTTAGAGTAAGTTTTGATTGGCGGTAAATACAAGGAATCCCGGGTTTGGGAAATGAAAACTGAACGAAAGGTCGTCAGACCCACTATTTTTTATGGAGGTGTCTATATACCATCGGATGGCAAATAGCGATTCTACCGATATGCGCTATTTACCATCCGATGGTATTTAAAAAAAAAAAAAAATCATATCATCACAATACACTCATATAATGACAATTACTACCCACCTTCTTGGTAAATGGGCCCAGTTGACCCTCGGTTGACCACCTACAGATATCCTGGGGGGATGATACGCAAAAAATGACAAATTTTGAAGGAAATTTCGTATAGTTTGAGTATTTAGTGGCATAAGCTGTCGCTTTATGTCCACATAATCACCATTCCTAACCGCCTTACAGAAAACCCGGACCAGTTGACCCTCGGTTGACCACCTACAGATATCCTGGGGGGATGGTACGTAAAAAATGACCAATTTTGAAGGAAATTTCGTATAGTTTGAGTATTTAGTGGCATAAGCTGTCGCTTTATGTCCACATAATCACCATTCCTAACCGCCTTACAGAAAACCCGGACCAGTTGACCCTCGGTTGACCACCTACCGATATCCTGGGGGGATGGTACGTAAAAAATGACCAATTTTGAAGGAAATTTCGTATAGTTTGAGTATTTAGTGGCATAAGCTGTCGCTTTATGTCCACATAATCACCATTCCTAACCGCCTTACAGAAAACCCGGACCAGTTGACCCTCGGTTGACCACCTACAGATATCCTGGGGGGATGGTACGCAAAAAATGACCAATTTTGAAGGAAATTTCGTATAGTTTGAGTATTTAGTGGCATAAGCTGTCGCTTTATGTCCACATAATCACCATTCCTAACCGCCTTACAGAAAACCCGGACCAGTTGACCCTCGGTTGACCACCTACAGATATCCTGGGGGGATGGGACGCAAAAAATGACCAATTTTGAAGGAAATTTCGTATAGTTTGAGTATTTAGTGGCATAAGCTGTCGCTTTATGTCCACATAATCACCATTCCTAACCGCCTTACAGAAAACCCGGACCAGTTGACCCTCGGTTGACCACCTACAGATATCCTGGGGGATCGTACGCAAAAAATGACCAATTTTGAAGGAAATTTCGTATAGTTTGAGTATTTAGTGGCATAAGCTGTCGCTTTATGTCCACATAATCACCATTCCTAACCGCCTTACGACGAAAACCCGGACCAGTTGACCCTCGGTTGACCACCTACAGATATCCTGGGGGGATGGTACGTAAAAAATGACCAATTTTGAAGGAAATTTCGTATAGTTTGAGTATTTAGTGGCATAAGCTGTCGCTTTATGTCCACATTATCACCATTCCTAACCGCCTTACAGAAAACCCGGACCAGTTGACCCTCGGTTGACCACCTACAGATATCCTGGGGGGATGGTACGCAAAAAATGACAAATTTTGAAGGAAATTTCGTATAGTTTGAGTATTTAGTGGCATAAGCTGTCGCTTTATGTCCACATAATCACCATTCCTAACCGCCTTACAGAAAAACCCGGACCAGTTGACCCTCGGTTGACCACCTACAGATATCCTGGGGGGATGGTACGCAAAAAATGACCAATTTTGAAGGAAATTTCGTATAGTTTGAGTATTTAGTGGCATAAGCTGTCGCTTTATGTCCACATAATCACCATTCCTAACCGCCTTACAGAAAACCCGGACCAGTTGACCCTCGGTTGACCACCTACAGATATCCTGGGGGGATGGTACGTAAAAAATGACCAATTTTGAAGGAAATTTCGTATAGTTTGAGTATTTAGTGGCATAAGCTGTCGCTTTATGTCCACATAATCACAATTCCTAACCGCCTTACAGAAAACCCGGACGAGTTGACCCTCGGTTGACCACCTACATATATCCTGGGGAGATGGTACGTAAAAAATGACCAATTTTGAAGGAAATTTCGTATAGTTTTGACTATTTAGTGGCATAAGCTGTCGCTTTATGTCCACATAATCACCATTCCTAACCGCCTTACAGAAAACCCGGACCAGTTGACCCTCGGTTGACCACCTACAGATATCCTGGGGGGATGGTACGCAAAAAATGACCAATTTTGAAGGAAATTTCGTATAGTTTGAGTATTTAGTGGCATAAGCTGTCGCTTTATGTCCACATAATCACCATTCCTAACCGCCTTACAGAAAACCCGGACCAGTTGACCCTCGGTTGACCACCTACAGATATCCTGGGGGGATGGTACGTAAAAAATGACCAATTTTGAAGGAAATTTCGTATAGTTTGAGTATTTAGTCATTTTTTACGTACCATCCCCCCAGGATATCTGTAGGTGGTCAACCGAGGGTCAACTGGTCCGGGTTTTCTGTAAGGCGGTTAGGAATGGTGATTATGTGGACATAAAGCGACAGCTTATGCCACTAAATACTCAAACTATACGAAATTTCCTTCAAAATTGGTCATTTTTTACGTACCATCCCCCCAGGATATCTGTAGGTGGTCAACCGAGGGTCAACTGGTCCGGGTTTTCTGTAAGGCGGTTAGGAATGGTGATTATGTGGTCATAAAGCGACAGCTTATGCCACTAAATACTCAAACTATACGAAATTTCCTTCAAAATTTGTCATTTTTTACGTACCATCCCCCCAGGATATCTGTAGGTGGTCAACCGAGGATCAACTGGTCCGGGTTTTCTGTAAGGCGGTTAGGAATGGTGATTATGTGGACATAAAGCGACAGCTTATGCCACTAAATACTCAAACTATACGAAATTTCCTTCAAAATTTGTCATTTTTTACGTACCATCCCCCCAGGATATCTGTAGGTGGTCAACCGAGGGTCAACTGGTCCGGGTTTTCTGTAAGGCGGTTAGGAATGGTGATTATGTGGACATAAAGCGACAGCTTATGCCACTAAATACTCAAACTATACGAAATTTCCTTCAAAATTGGTCATTTTTTACGTACCATCCCCCCAGGATATCTGTAGGTGGTCAACCGAGGGTCAACTGGTCCGGGTTTTCTGTAAGGCGGTTAGGAATGGTTATTATGTGGACATAAAGCGACAGCTTATGCCACTAAATACTCAAACTATACGAAATTTCCTTCAAAATTGGTCATTTTTTGCGTGCCATCCCCCCAGGATATCTGTAGGTGGTCAACCGAGGGTCAACTGGTCCGGGTTTTCTGTAAGGCGGTTAGGAATGGTGATTATGTGGACATAAAGCGACAGCTTATGCCACTAAATACTCAAACTATACGAAATTTCCTTCAAAATTGGTCATTTTTTACGTACCATCCCCCCAGGATATCTGTAGGTGGTCAACCGAGGGTCAACTGGTCCGGGTTTTCTGTAAGGCGGTTAGGAATGGTGATTATGTGGACATAAAGCGACAGATTATGCCACTAAATACTCAAACTATACGAAATTTCCTTCAAAATTGGTCATTTTTTACGTACCATCCCCCCAGGATATCTGTAGGTGGTCAAGCGAGGGCCAACTCGTCCGGGTTTTCTGTAAGGCGGTTAGGAATGGTGATTATGTGGACATAAAGCGACAGCTTATGCCACTAAATACTCAAACTATACGAAATTTCCTTCAAAATTGGTCATTTTTTGCGTACCATCCCCCCAGGATATCTGTAGGTGGTCAACCGAGGGTCAACTGGTCCGGGTTTTCTGTAAGGCGGTTAGGAATGGTGATTATGTGGACATAAAGCGACAGCTTATGCCACTAAATACTCAAACTATACGAAATTTCCTTCAAAATTGGTCATTTTTGCGTACCATCCCCCCAGGATATCTGTAGGTGGTCAACCGAGGGTCAACTGGTCCGGGTTTTCTGTAAGGCGGTTAGGAATGGTGATTATGTGGACATAAAGCGACAGCTTATGCCACTAAATACTCAAACTATACGAAATTTCCTTCAAAATTGGTCATTTTGTACGTACCATCCCCCCAGGATATCTGTAGGTGGTCAACCGAGGGTCAACTTGTCCGGGTTTTCTGTAAGGCGGATAGGAATGGTGATTATGTGGACATAAAGCGACAGCTAATGCCACTAAATACTCAAACTATACGAAATTTCCTTCAAAATTGGTCATTTTTTGAGTACCATCCCCCCAGGATATCTGTAGGTGGTCAACCGAGGGTCAACTGGTCCGGGTTTTCTGTAAGGCGGTTAGGAATGGTGATTATGTGGACATAAAGCGACAGCTTATGCCACTAAATACTCAAACTATACGAAATTTCCTTCAAAATTGGTCATTTTTTACGTAACATCCCCCCAGGTTATCTGTAGGTGGTCAACCGAGGGTCAACTAGTCCGGGTTTTCTGTAAGGCGGTTAGGAATGGTGATTATGTGGACATAAAGCGACAGCTTATGCCACTAAATACTCAAACTATACGAAATTTCCTTCAAAATTGGTCATTTTTTGCGTACCATCCCCCCCAGGATATCTGTAGGTGGTCAACCGAGGGTCAACTGGTCCGGGTTTTCTGTAAGGCGGTTAGGAATGGTGATTATGTGGACATAAAGCGACAGCTTATGCCACTAAATACTCAAACTATACGAAATTTCCTTCAAAATTGGTCATTTTTTACGTACCATCCCCCCAGGATATCTGTAGGTGGTCAACCGAGGGTCAACTGGTCCGGGTTTTCTGTAAGGCGGTTAGGAATGGTGATTATGTGGACATAAAGCGACAGCTTATGCCACTAAATACTCAAACTATACGAAATTTCCTTCAAAATTTGTCATTTTTTACGTACCATCCCCCCAGGATATCTGTAGGTGGTCAACCGAGGGTCAACTGGTCCGGGTTTTCTGTAAGGCGGTTATGAATGGTGATTATGTGGACATAAAGCGACAGCTTATGCCACTAAATACTCAAACTATACGAAAATTCCTTCAAAATTGGTCATTTTTTACGTACCATCCCCCCAGGATATCTGTAGGTGGTCAACTGAGGGTCAACTGGTCCGGGTTTTCTGTAAGGCGGTTAGGAATGGTGATTATGTGGACATAAAGCGACAGCTTATGCCACTAAATACTCAAACTATACGAAATTTCCTTCAAAATTGGTCATTTTTTGCGTACCATCCCCCCAGGATATCTGTAGGTGGTCAACCGAGGGTCAACTGGTCCGGGTTTTCTGTAAGGCGGTTAGGAATGGTGATTATGTGGACATAAAGCGACAGCTTATGCCACTAAATACTCAAACTATACGAAATTTCCTTCAAAATTTGTCATTTTTTACGTAACATTCCCCCCAGGATATCTGTAGGTGGTCAACCGAGGGTCAACTAGTCCGGGTTTTCTGTAAGGCGGTTAGGAATGGTGATTATGTGGACATAAAGCGACAGCTTATGCCACTAAATACTCAAACTATACGAAATTTCCTTCAAAATTGGTCATTTTTTGCGTACCATCCCCCAGGATATCTGTAGGTGGTCAACCGAGGGTCAACTGGTCCGGGTTTTCTGTAAGGCGGTTAGAAATGGTGATTATGTGGACATAAAGCGACAGCTTATGCCACTAAATACTCAAACTATACGAAATTTCCTTCAAAATTGGTCATTTTTTACGTACCATCCCCCCCAGGATATCTGTAGGTGGTCAACCGAGGGTCAACTGGTCCGGGTTTTCTGTAAGGCGGTTAGGAATGGTGATTATGTGGACATAAAGCGACAGCTTATGCCACTAAATACTCAAACTATACAAAATTTCCTTCAAAATTGGTCATTTTTTACGTACCATCCCCCCAGGATATCTGTAGGTGGTCAACCGAGGGTCAACTGGTCCGGGTTTTCTGTAAGGCGGTTAGGAATGGTGATTATGTGGACATAAAGCGACAGCTTATGCCACTAAATACTCAAACTATACGAAATTTCCTTCAAAATTGGTCATTTTGTGCGTACAATCCCCCCAGGATATCTGTAGGTGGTCAACCGAGGGTCAACTGGGCCCATTTACCAAGAAGGTGGGTAGTAATTGTCATTATATGAGTGTATTGTGATGATATGATATTTGTTTGTTTTTTTTATACCATCGGATGGTAAATAGTGCATTTCGGTAGAATCGCTATTTGCCATCCGATGGTAAATAGCCGCTGCCATTTTTTATATGTGGGTATGTAGTTTACTCCAGACTGGTCCCCAGTCTGTGTATCTTCATATTGAACAATCCAAACAGGTTATAAATATTATATAACCGAACTTCTCACCAATATAACATACACCAATTTACTTTGTAATCAGTGTGGATAACTATACTCATGAAAACCTTCTGATTGTATAAAGTATGGCTCTTTTTAAAAGTTGTTTCTTATAAAACGCTTGGCATTAGAGATAGTGCCATATCGGCGCGACTATAACCACAATGAACGGTGCTCACAAATGGTTCATCCACTTAGGCCTCGTCCACATACTGGCAACATTGTCTGGATTTTTTGCAGTCGATACAGAAAGCTATAATGCGCCCGAAAAAGAATGCAAACCTGCTTACGAATGCATCTAATTATATGAGAAGTTATAACTCTGTATAGTTCCACATGTATACATAGCATTGCTTCCGATATTTGTCTGTAAATAGCATGCAATTATCTCGCAAGAATCAAACATACAGGCATGTGAAGGCAAATGCAAGTAGCACCGTTGCAAGTGGAACTACATTACTTTTGCTTCCCATATGGATAATTTTGGTGAAGGTGCAATTTTGTCATTCATATTCTGGCACCGTAATGGTTTCCATGACGAAATGCCAACACAAAGTACCGTGCAAACTTGCCAGTGTATTCTTATTCTTCATTTGAATTTAATATGATGAAAAACTGACATTTCTGCTTGAAAGAAAACATGCAGGACTGTGTAATTAATGCAGGACTGTGTAATTAATGCAGGACTGTGTAATTGACACTTACCACCACCACATGTCTGTGAACATTCCTCGAACCCTACGAGCTTCCATTTGTAATCGAAATCAGAAAGCACTGAATTGCGGTTGGTCGCCAGTTTATTTCTATATTTCTCTGTTGGGGACAGGGGGCTAGTCTCATCTCCACGTGTCGATAGAGAGTTGGTTTGTCTGTCCAACAACAGAACAGGACTTGTCCTTTCAGATGGCGGAGACTGTTTCAGTTCCGAAAACGTCCTTGGGGTCTGTGGCTCTAGCACATCGCTGACTGTTCCAGAAATTCTGTCGTTAGATCTATCACGTGACCGAACTGCGGAAATTATATCCGATTGTCTGTTTCTCGAATTGATATAACGGTGTCGTTCAGTCGACGTTCCCTTGAGTTTCAATATGTGATTCGAATTCCGCCTGTCGTGCATGCGAATATTAGCTAAACCTCTGTTTCTATGTTTGTGACGTTGGTGATGACGTCGACGAGAGGCGTGTTTATGATGACCACGCCCAGTACTCTGGTCGTAATAAGGTGTCCTCTTGTTTCCTCGATCACTGGTAATAGAGCCTAGGACAGTGTTTTTGAGCAAGTCATTTGGAATCGTGAACTGGTAATAGATGCCCGGGTTAACCCCGTATGATAAGAGCTGGAACAAAAGTTGTTTTATAATTAGATAGATGTTCCTCGTGTTGATGTCCCACACATTAACCCTGGAAATTAGACATATTTAACCCTGAACATTGGATAATTGGTAAAACGTTAAAGATGCATAATCCGATTGAGCACCCCTCATTTACTATTTATTTGGATTCGGGGGTAAACAATATTTGATTCGAGTCGAGGAACCCACATATTAAAGCTCAGAGTTATTAGATATCGATTTTCTAAATCTATTATTTTGCACCATCGAGACTTATTAGCGGCCCAGAAAAAGTACGACGGTGTCGGACTAAATTGTGGATGAAGATGGATAACTCTAAAACCAAGAGGCCTTGTGTTGATAATAAGGCCAAATTTCTTCAAACAACATGTTGATAAATAACACGTTTCGTGTAATTGTATACTATAGTTGACAGTGGTTGGCATTATTTTTGGGCAATTAATCGATTCTGATAACTGATGCGGCATTTCTTGTTGTTGTTCTTGTTGGAATCTGATTATATGGAGTCCATCGAATCGGATTGAGTACCTTTAACGGACCATGTCTTGAGCGATGGATTGACTAATTTCCCGGTGTTACAAGCCCAAATACCAGATTCAGGGTGTAACTACTTAGCACTCCGGCAATATACAATCGCCATACTATGATACATAAAATCTAGTCAGCCAACATATAATCGCCATACTATTATACATCAGATCTAGTCATCCAATATATAATCACCATACTATTATACATAACATCTACTCAGCCAATATATAATCGCCATACTATTATACATATCATCTATTCAGCCAATGTATAATCGCCATACTATTATACATAACATCTACTCAGCCAATATATAATCGCCATACTATGATACATAACATCTACTCAGCCAATGTATAATCGCCATACTATGATACATAACATCTACTCAGCCAATATATAATCGCCATACTATTATAAATAACATCTAGTCATCCAATATATAATCGCCATACTATTATACATAACATCTAGTCAGCCAATATATAATCGCCATACTATTATACATAACATCTAGTCAGCCAATATATAATCACCATACTATTATACATAACATCTACTCAGCCAATATATAATCGCCATACTATGATACATAACATCTACTCAGCCAATATATAATCGCCATACTATGATACATAACATCTACTCAGCCAATATATAATCGCCATACTATGATACATAACATCTACTCAGCCAATATATAATCGCCATACTATGATACATAACATCTAGTCAGCTAATATATAATCGCCATACTATTATAAATAACATCTAGTCAGCCAATATATAATCGCCATACTATTATACATAACATCTAGTCAGCCAATATATAATCACCATACTATTATACATAACATCTACTCAGCCAATATATAATCGCCATACTATGATACATAACATCTACTCAGCCAATATATAATCGCCATACTATGATACATAACATCTACTAGGCCAATATATAATCGGCATACTATGATACATAACATCTAGTCAGCCAATATCACTTCTGTATCATAGTATGGCGATTATATATTGTATCATAGTATGGCGATTATATATAATATATAATCGCCATACTATGATACAATATATAACCGCCATACTATGATACAGAAGTGAAAAATCTACATAAATTTGCACCCATTCAGTCATATTATACATCAGACACAGCTTTCTGATGACCATATACTCAGTGCTCCAGCCGAACAGCTTGATAGTAGCCAGGTTCAGACACACGTATGCGTAACTTGTAACATGTGTTATACTATGGTTATTGACATACACATGGCATCAGGAGATTTTACGGCGCAAACTCACTAGTGTATAGAAATCGGACAACGTTTAAAGTGATATGAAACACTCTGTTGCGGCTAACAACGAATAAATTTGCTCAACGCAGGTATTGAAATAAATTGCCAGCACACAATGTCATTCTATTGTATAAATTAACTGACTCTCATTTGTGAAATCAAAGGGCACAGCTGTTGTTGTACACTATTTTGGGCAATAATAGTTTAAAGACATATTATGAACTTGTTCGGGTATGACAAACTGATAAGTTAGTATCCAGGCTCTATGTCAACTGGAGGAATGTAGCATTTTAGTAACATCGCCGAAAAATTACAAGCAAATCGACCCTACCACTCCATAGAAATCATCGTCTGAACTACCATCAATTGTAAATAATTACTTCTCGATTCTGGACGCAAATATCTGCGATAAACTAACGAAAACGATTTCACCTTCGAGAATCACTACAATTAATTAATGTATAATAATGACGGTGTGTGTTGCCAAACTACTTTGAGCAAGATTATTCTCCATTTCTATTTGATCACCCTACCGGAGTGTTTCATATCACTTTAAGATTATTCTCCATTTCTATTTGATCACCCTACCGCAGTGTTTCATATCACTTTAAGATTATTCTCCATTTCTATTTGATCACCCTACCGCAGTGTTTCATATCACTTTAAGATTATTCTCCATTTCTATTTGATCACCCTACCGCAGTGTTTCACATCACTTTAAGATTATTCTCCATTTCTATTTGATCACCCTACCGCAGTGTTTCATATCACTTTAAGATTATTCTCCATTTCTATTTGATCACCCTACCGCAGTGTTTCATATCACTTTAAGATTTATTCTCCATTTCTATTTGATCACCCTACCGGAGTGTTTCACATCACTTTAAAATTATTCTCCATTTCTATTTGATCACCCTATCGCAGTGTTTCATATCACTTTAAGATTATTCTCCATTTCTATTTGATCACCCTACCGCAGTGTTTCATATCACTTTAAGATTATTCTCCATTTCTATTTGATCACCCTACCGCAGTGTTTCACATCACTTTAAGATTATTCTCCATTTCTATTTGATCACCCTACCGGAGTGTTTCATGTCACTTTAAGATTATTCTCCATTTCTATTTGATCACCCTACCGCAGTGTTTCATATCACTTTAAGATTATTCTCCATTTCTATTTGATCACCCTACCGCAGTGTTTCATATCACTTTAATATTATTCTCCATTTCTATTTGATCACCCTACCGGAGTGTTTCACATCACTTTAAGATTATTCTCCATTTCTATTTGATCACCCTACCGCAGTGTTTCATATCACTTTAAGATTATTCTCCATTTCTATTTGATCACCCTACCGCAGTGTTTCACATCACTTTAAGATTATTCTCCATTTCTATTTGATCACCCTACCGCAGTGTTTCATATCACTTTAAGATTATTCTCCATTTCTATTTGATCACCCTACCGCAGTGTTTCATATCACTTTAAGATTATTCTCTATTTCTATTTAATCACCCTACCGCAGTGTTTCACATCACTTTAAGATTATTCTCCATTTCTATTTGATCACCCTACCGCAGTGTTTCACATCACTTTAATATTATTCTCCATTTCTATTTGATCACCCTACCGCAGTGTTTCACATCACTTTAAGATTATTCTCCATTTCTATTTGATCACCCTACCGGAGTGTTTCACATCACTTTAAGATTATTCTCCATTTCTATTTGATCACCCTACTGCAGTGTTTCACATCACTTTAATGGTACATTCTTCAGATGGTTGTAGTGGCTGAATGGTAAAATATCAGTTTGAATTATTGAAATAAGCACTTAATATGTCTTTAACGAAACTAGTAAATTATAATAATCGGGTGGTGAGAACAAGCGGCCACAATGCTACCAGCGATACTCGTAAGTAGCTTCACTCAAATACAAGACTTTCCTCACAGGCAAATCTGTGTCTGCATAGAGTTTATTGCTCATTCGGTTATCAGATTGGATTATTCCTCTTCGCTACAAGTTCCGCATGCTACACGTTGGGCACAAAATTTATAAACGGTTGACCGTGTACGTGTAGGCGAACTAATCACGTGAATCATTTTACCTGCGTTGGTAGTGGCAACACGCCGTTACAGGTTACACGCAGGTGCGTCTGAACATGAGTAATATATAACTGTAGAGACCGCGAATCGTGGCCGAAGAAGGGTGTAGTTCGTGATATGCAATGGCTGTACATTGTGACAACAGACAACCTCTATTCGTTTGCAATATATCTTGATATTTTTATGACAGATATTGCGACAGTTGCACGATAGAATACATTGTTTAGACACACATGCAGCATACTGCAGCGTGACATATGCAATTTATTAATAAAGGAAACGTGTGTTTACAGATGTCGCAACATTCTTGCTTCGGCGAGCATTCAAGGTGCTACCTTCTAATCAGAAACTGCTTCTAGACACATTAAAGCCAGATAAAAATAATAGTTGGTTTCTCCAGTAACAATTTGTTCATAGTGATGGGGAAGGCAGATATTATTTATTTATTATTTATTTCAAATTATTATGTGAGAATGCCGGTATTTATATATTACAATTGGCACTAAAACATGGGTAATATACTGAACCAGGACTGATGTCCATCACATTTACCCTACGTTGTGTGGATACAATGTTACTCATTAATAATATAAGGAAACTTAATCAGTATAATTTTATCTAACACCGGTCTCTGGTTGAGCACCAACATCAAACTTTATTCAACAAGGTTGGTCTCTTTATGCAATACACATGATTTACTATATACAAATGATGACTTGTTAGATCGTGATTTTTATATTTATAGAAATAAGGCATTGGTGCACCATTGGAACGGTCAACTTTTGCCATGAAAACTTCTGTCAATTGAATAAGGATGAGCAGTATTTAAATATTTACTTATTTGTGGCAGGTCATAAATATGTTTGAGGAGTATGTGTTTTGGCAGCCTGTTCTCGTGAAATAATCACAATACGGGTTTATTTTATAATTGGGCGAGATAAGCTCATATTGGCATTATTTATTACTGTCTATATGGGCCTAACAGTTGTTTATTAAAACACCACTATATGGGACTATTTCAATATGAGATAAGCCCGTACTGTGCTTATTTTCACGAGAACAGGTTGGAAAATAAAACGAATAAACCAACTGACGACTTACCAGATGTACGCTCTTTATAATGTGTTTTCACTGTGGCCCGCGGCATACAACGGAATAACGGATATAAGTCCACTATGGGCTTATTCCCTAATCAAACAAGTCCACTATGAACTTATGTGAATACGTTGGTCCACTGTGAACATATTTGCACGAGGATATGTTGGTTTTGGTGACGAGGCTTTCTCTGAGAAACAAACTATTTTATGTATCCGGCCTAATGAAATATATGGCCTTAAGCTACGTGCTAATGTTTTCTGAAATGTGTGAAGATGAGTTTTCGCCCCGCTGTTGATAGACTTACTTGAACTTCGATGGTGACGTTGATGGGACCTCTAGCACTGACACAACCACCTGGACAAGATCCTCTGACCTTGTCGTATACAAATTTTGTGCCCGCATTATAATATGCTCCCGTGGACTGCATCCGCCAGTTACCGTTCAGAATGTATCCACCTCCTTGTATCTTAAGTGCTAAAACGGTTGAAAACATAATTATTCTGATTGCTATTCCGACTTGTATATATATGCAGTGTGTAGGTGGCCGGTATTACAGAGAACATACAAAACAAAAAAAGTACGCAAAATTCCGAGTACGTTTTTAATCACATTTACTCCATCACATGCTACGACACGGGTAAATACGCTTGTCAGTTATACGCCCTAAGATGGCGTACTAAGAAATTATATTATATAATTGAATGTAACTGAATACCTAACCTATGTGATTGAATACCTCACCTATGTGATTGAATACCTCACCTATGTGATTGCGGCTTCTCTTTAGCTCCGTGATGTTGAGGTTACACGCCCCCTTCGGAACCAGCGTCAGGAAGGTGTATCTTGCTTGTGGTAGATGGCGCCTCGTGTAGATTCCCGACACTATTTTACAAGAGGTGTTGTTGCCTCCACAAACACCACACTTGTCGGCGACTTTACCAGAATCCAGAACTCCATCGCAACCGACAAGCTGGAAGAAAAAAATGTTGTGTCAATCATACCGTTAACCATTACATGACTGGAACTTCTGATATTTTGCGAAAACCCCGTGCCAATATATTCTCTTATATATGCGAGTCTTCCATGGGGAGCCTCCCATATATAAGATAATACATTGGTCTAACACTATTGACCTTGACCTTGTAAGCCAGTGCATGATCTTGTATATGCGATGATCCCCATGGGAGACTCAAATATATAAGAGAATGCACTGGCAGACTACAATGAGTAGTGCATGAAGATCATGAAGATGACCGAACAACCAGTTCCAGAAAGCAAACTATCCTTGGGGTCAGTCAGTTCTCTATAAACCCTCATTGCGACACCTCACCCCACTCAAGTCGAAAACCTACTTATTTCTCCCATATTTACCCCGTTACCTCCAGATCTGCCCAAAAAAGGATGGTGTTGCTCTAATATATGTGAGTACGTGCAATTCTTTTAAGTTTCTAATCTAGCTCTAAATCGTGAAGGTTCTTGAAACATCATCCTTTCCTGGCATCCATAAGATCTGTCAATTTTGAGGCCCAGAGGGAGTTGCTTGGTGTGAGCCGATTATAAATTGAGATGATGGATATCCCATAAAATGGTAACCCGGTTTCTTACATTTTTGGTAATATTAAAGTGATGTGAAACAAATGTGATTTGATCAAATATAAATGGAGAATAATCTTGTTGAAAGTAGTAATGTTTACAAATATTATATACAAATTGACAACACACACCGTCATTCTTATATATTAATTAAACGCAGTCACTCTCGATGACGAAATCGTTTTCGTTAGTTTATCGCCGATAGATGCGTCCAGAATCAGGCAGTAAATATTTACAATTGAGCGTAGTTCAGACGATGTTTTCTATGGAGTGGTACGGTCGATTTGCTTCAGATTTCAGCGATGTTAGTAAAATTCTATACATTCCTCTTGGCATACCGTCTGGTTACTAACTGATCAGTTTCACGCACCCGAACAAGTACATAATATGTCTTTCAATTATATACATGTAAATTATCAATATATCCTCACGCAAATAGATTCATAATCGACCTATAATATTCACATAATTATGTTCATATTGGATTATTTTATTCAGAAAGCCCATAGTGGACTCATATCAGTTATTACGTTTTATGGCGCGGGCAACATTGCAAATAAACTTTAAAAAGAGTACATCTGGTAAGTCGTGAGTTGGTTGTATTTTTGTTATTGTCCGCCCATAATGAACTTATAAGTTATTATGAGTCAATAATTACTCTCATTTTCAGTTCGTTATGGACTAAAATTGAGGCGATTCTACGCCGATTATGAATCTAAAACAAATCATATTATAAGCCGATAACATGCCGATGTTCGGGAGAACATGTTAAAATGAAGGTCAGACATATATGTGGGAAACTAAAACTCCACAAGGTCCCATAAACCGGAACAGACTCCAGACTCAAGAAACCTGACCAAGCATATATCATCTAAAAACATCACTGGGTCAAACAGTGTCAGGTTTCCACGTTTTCGGACCAAGAACCAGTCTATTAAACAAAAGACATTGAGTGCGCGACCTTAAACAGACATGAAAGTCACAAAAACAGACGACAGCTAAAAGCAATCGCATCAAGATGGAGATGAAACTCTGTACTTTTATAATTCTAAGTAGGAACTTTGACATTGGTTGTCATATTTGTCACATTAGACTGCATGGTCCTTGTCCAAATTGAACCAGCCACCAGATTCGTATAGTAATCTGGCCCTTATTACATCACTGTGTGCGGCTTGAAACTCAAGTGGTGTTTTACGAGCAGATAATTTAAGGGGTACTGTACATTAAATCCGACCATTTATGGGACCATACCCTTTTATACTCAACATAATATATGCAACAAATGAATGAATTCGAGCCATGGATAAGTGCAAGATACACTCATGTGCTCTATGAACTATGCAAATAACATGGTAATTATAATGGAAATGAATTTATGACTGCAGTCATAAATTAATTTTCATTATAATTACCATTCAGTTATAAAAGTATACATTGAAATGGTCCATTATATATTTAGAGGGATGATTTGGTAATATAAGCAGATGACAGACCGCCGAAACAATATGACAAGGGCAGAAGGATGCATAATCATTGGCGGGAGATATAAACAATTCTTAAATCTGGAGTTCCTCATAATAGGTAATATATAAGATACAGCTCTCTCGTTTTGATTTGAAATTTGAATTTCGAGCTACGATTACTGGAAACTAATGGGGTGGTGTCGAGAGACGGGTAACATACAGGCAACAATTCCGTTCATCTGATGCATGGACTGCCAAACAGTGACTCATTATTATTATAGGTTACTGTTTGACAGTCTATGCCCCAGATGACTGACAATGAAAATGAAATAGAAAAAAATTAACATAAAAGCCAAACCTAACTGAAAAAAAACAACATTATGAATAATCATATCCGTTATTACGTTTTATGGCGCGGGCGACAATGCAAAAACACTTTAACAAGAGTACATCTGGTAAGTCGTGAGTTGGTTGTATTCGTTTTATTGTCCGCACATAATGAACTTATAATAAGTTATTATGAGTCAATAATGACTCTCATTTTCAGTTCGTTATGGACTAAAAATGAGGCGATTCTACGCCGATGTGAATGCTAAAGATGGAGGACATGGCTGCTATGAGCTTCTTGCTTTCTGCCAATCCATTCTCTAATATAATTGTCTTTATGTTACAGTATACGATTTTGTTAAGTCGTGTGCATGATTTAGAGAAATAAATATGTTTACACCAATTCTTAAGGGAGCTAATCATCATTGAGTATCCAGTAAAGAAAGTAAAATAGTGCCCACGTTACAACGTGTCGTCTGGATACCAACCGACACACTTCGTCTGGATACCAAGCGGCACAGGTCGTCTGGATAGCGAACGGCACAGGGATTTGGCTAGAGGATCTCCGTTGGGAGTGTAGACCTTGGATTTTTCAGCTGCATCCTCCTTCAACCAGACCAAGCTCACAAATTTGTGTAATTCCATTTACACCCCAACCCTACGGGCTCCCAAACTACATGCTACATGTACCTCACATACCTGGGTGGTATGCTATTGGCCCATTGTGATAGTTATTTTGAGAACTGAAAATTGCAAACATCCAGAGGTTTAATTCCAGGCAAATGCAGACCCCGATTTTTTTTTAATTGATTGGCAGTTTTGATTGGCCACGGGGGAGGGACCACGACACACCGGGCCGACCATGTTGTGAGAAAATTTGGAAATATGAACTTGAAAATTGCTAAATCCCAGCATCAAGACTGGCATCAACTGAGCTAAAAACAACAAATTCCCCGCTAATAAATTGTTGGAAGATCAAACTACGAGAACAATTTCAACTTAATGATGGTGTGAAATTTCCAAATAATGTTGTATCTGGTATGAAATTTTCAAATCTTAACCCGTTCAGTGCCAGGTCCGATTTTTGTATCAACCCATATACCCTGTGCCAATGCATTCTCTTATATATGCGAGTCGATTTATTTATAATTTTTTACAATTTTTTACAATTTTAATAAATTTTTTCTTATATTCTTTAACGGACTTATATTGTAGGTTTAGTGGGAATCTTACGTTTTTCATGGGCATCAAAATTATTACTATGAATACTTGGTGATAGTTTTGAGTTATAACATGCCCCTAAGGTTTTAACCAGTTTGTTTTTAAATTCGCTATAGCATGCTTAAAGGGGTACTGTACGCCAAATGTTGTTGTTGGTTTCTATAGTCTCCGAGTCGGAGAATAAGGTAACAATTTTTCCATTATTTGAAAGTCTGTTGAGTACGAAGTCATGTTACGGATGACAAATTTACCGGAATGCAAAAATACAAATTGTCGTTGTCGAGTAATTTTTGTAAAGTTTTCAACCAAATGAATCAAATAAAAGTTATATTATATGCATACTAGTCCCATATAATCATTTAAGTTATTGTATCGTCGCTAGTCAGTGAGTGGCTTGAGTGTTCTCCCCGTGTCATCATAATATTTTAAGCGATCGTGTGTGCGATCGGTTTAACAATCCAGTATCCCTCAATTACTGTTTTTGATTACGGTAATTCGTAATTTAATTGACGCCATTTTATGGCTCCAGTCATAAATTCAATTTATATCAAATTATTAACTTTAAAATTATTAAATTTTAAGATAGCCTATTAACCTGAGCGTTTACAGAATACATCTTCGACTCAAATTACTTATGTTTCTATATATTATCGATATTAGATCGTTGTTGTCACCGGAAATTTAATGAAAATGGCGTACAGTACCCCTTTAAGCATACCCAAAAAAAATTCAACCCAAAAAAACATTTCGAAAAAAAAACAAACAAAAAACAAATCTTTTTGAATTTTTTAGGGCCGATTTTACAGACCGTAAATTGGCACTGAAAGAGTTAAACATTGTTATCAAAGTTGGGGGTGAGACACCTCCCCCCACTGTCTCCACGTTCCTGAACCGACATGAGTACTTGTGTACTCAGATTGTTCATATCTGATCAGCACAATTTTACGCCAGACAACAGCTGCGCCTGTGAATACTTTGTATGGTCCTGACAATCCACATTCAAATGGAAAGTTGTTTACAGTGCACATCTTCTCTCAAGAGCAACATTATGTTTCGTTAACTTAGTTTAAACAGTCTTTATTCCACGAATGATACGTATTACATGACAAGTACATGTATAACAATATTGCATCATATCTCGTTTTCCACAACAAGGGTTGTGTTAATGTGTGAGTCGTTTCCGGGAAACATTTTGTATCCATTTTACATCGCGGGAGCGTGATTTTATGCATATATGGCATGACGTAAAATACAATTTGAATTCGGAAATGACTGTCGCTTCGTTCATGTCTTAACTCGTTTCACTCGAACAAACGTAAATTATTTACAGAATAACAACTACGAATTCAAATGTATAATATTTGAATGTAAATAGACAACTTGATATTCACGTGGAGCTCCGTGGTCCAGTGGTTATCGTATATAGCGCGTTGAACTTATCTTCGCTGTCAAGTGGCTTGGCCCCTTTCAGCAATGTGCAATTGTAGTAGTGTACACTGTTTTGAATCTCGCGCCTTGAGCAAGGTAGCTCGTACTGTGTCTGCTTTGCACCACCATGCGGTACAAGAAAACTAAGATGCATGCATCAGGTCGGCCGTGAACTATCTACCATAGAATTGTTGTAGCTATCGATTATACATTTTGGAACACCTGTCTGTATGTATGTGTGTATGCATGAATGCATGTGTGTATGTGTTATAGACTCTAACACTGCTCGACTGATCCGACTCGGATTTGGTATTTAACGTGTCAACTTGACCTCGCTCATAGGCATGTTTCTGGACCTTGACCGATCCGACTAAAAATTTGTGTGTAGGACTACTTCGATCCCGGGAGCAATATTGACGGGTCCAATTTCACGTGGAACCATGTTCTCGAACGTGCTGATGTAGGTATGTTTCTGGACTATTTGGACGGGTCAAATCTTGATCCCGACCTGACTTTGACATTCAAAAAGATCAATTCAAGGTCAAATCTGGTAAAACGAAGTATTTCAACGAAATATAATACCTACTGTTACTTTTGTCCCAGGAGTGTTTCGGGTGGGTCAAATTATGACCCTGACCTGATCTTGACATTCAAAATTGTCAATTCAAGGTCAAATCGGGTAAAGCCGGGCGGATTTCGACGGGTACTTTTGTCGTGACTTTTGTCCGGGGAGTGTTTTGGGCGGGTCAAATCGTGACCCGACATGACGTTCACCTTTAAAATGGTCAATTCAAGGTTAAATCGCGCAATTCTCCGAAAATCAGAGGGGAACATCCCGGACGAAGTAGGGTCCACCAGCTACTATTATATATTTCTAGATTTAGTTACAAACTAAATACCTGTATATTGTACAAAGAAATGTTTGACAAATATATCTGTATCAATATTACCATACGGGTCATTAAAATAGATACGACGAAACAAATTTTGAAGGGTGCATGGTATCAGGTAAATTTTTATATTTCAAATGATGACAGGAATGCGGAAAGTTGAAGTACCTACGTAATACTGGCTATCCGAATGAAGAGATATACATGTATATAAAAACCAAAATAGAAGATGACTGCTGGCGACAATGTTTTCCAAAAAAATTCAAAGCATTCGATAGCTCCCATCTAGTTGTCAGCCCGAAGATCAATATAAAGTGTGGTGACTATCAGATGAGGGATATGACTGTACAGTTGCTAAACAATTCAGTCACGCAAAAGAGGATCAAACAGTAAGATACCAAATTGCTGCCTGTGGTAATGTTTTTTAACGAAATTCGGGAAAATTAGATTACTCTCCCCCTGGTTATCCAGAAGATCATTGTGGAATCTGGTGACGATCGGACAAGGGGTGTCGTCTGTAGGATCAACCAAATTATTTAGCCATAAAAATAGTAAAATTCAAGATCACCGCTGGCTGTGATGTCTTCACAAGGACAGCTTGAGAACAAAACATGGCTCACATCTAGCGGTGACCCAAACTATCCACATGAGAAAAAGTTCTCCAATAAAAGCTGGCTGCAGGGTGCGCCAATTGATTCAAATTCGAAATTTAACAGGGTGTACTGCTTGTGGCCATGTTTTCCCCGCAAATTTGATAGACTGATGGACAAAACCACTGAATCCGTTGAATCAATATACATGTATACATGGATTAATGTATATGCATTGTTATACACAGTACTGGTATATAAAGGTACTGAAAATAACAATATTACTAGTATACACAAAATAAACCATATATCATGGCTATGGGTTCTAATATCCGAATATGACAGCTGATAACTTGGTGTGAATTGAAGAGTGGTGGTGTCTCACGCATATCTAACCCTCCATGTTAGAAACATGCCATTAAATGTCATAAGTATAATCTAGCTTGAGGACAGAAGTTATCCATAAAAACCCCCCTTAATTCAACCAGGTCCTCGCGCGATGTATGGTCGATCACATGATGATCTAGGGGGGATTAGAATTGTTGTATAAAAACAGCACTGCATGTAAATATAAAATAAAATAGTGCTACATCTTATTACAGATTATTGCCATATATAATCAGTGACTATACAGACAGTCTGACAAAATAAAGTTTCAGTGACACTCTATCCGAAGAGGGGAATAATTCCATCTGTTACAGTCAATGGAGCAATTATGAATCTGGAAAGGTGAAATTTCTAAGTAATACTAGATATCGACATGACGCGATAACATATAACGTAAATGCAATATGGCCGCTGGCGACCATTTTTTCCTATAAAATTAAAAAAATATTTGATAGCTCTCATCTGATAGATCAATATCAAGATAAATATGAAGTTTAGTGATGATCGGATGAGTGAAGTGGACTGTGCTAAACGGTTTAGTAATGCTTAAAAAGATTTTTACCTTAATATTTTTATGTTCACTTTATAAACTTCACTGAGTCATCTTTGTCATGTATTGAGTTTGATATCTGTTGTTAACAGTTTATAAATCATGTATGTCTCATGTTTGTTATTTTAATTTATGTGTTTATTATCATTAAATAAAGTTGAATTCCTTAAAAAGATTCTTACCTCAATGTTTTTATGTTCACTTTATAAACTCCACTGAGTCATCTTTGTCATGTATTGAATATGATATATTTTGTTAACAGTTCATAAATTATGTATGTCTCGTGTTCGTTATTATATTATATACACTTTATAGTGTGTTTCAGAACGAAAACAAAATGAATAAAATCAACAAATTTGTAAATTTAAAAACAATTCAAACGTTGTTGTATTCCATGTCCCAGCCCGGACATATACACCAAATTTCAATAATATTCATTGAGAAACAACGGACCAAACGCCATATAACACCCCGTATGCATCTTTTATTCCGAGTTGGCCTTTTATTCCGAGTTGGCACGCGCCGATTGGGCGAGTTAGCCCATGGGGCGAGTTAGCCGATTCCGACACCTTTTCTATTTGCAGCAGGTTAAGTTTACGCGTAATTTAATTTACAAAGTTCCCCAATTGGTATCGTAAATAGAGCGACCTTATTTGACAGAGAATGCCTCTGTTATTGATTATAAAGTTGCTATACATTAAAAACGACAATTCACATGCTCGTTCAAGCGCAGTAGTCTATTTTCCCCATGTTAAAGGACATCCACAAATACTAAATAACGCTAACTTACTGCCGAATGTTTTACACGACAACTGTTAACATATTTGGGCTGAATTCATCTGACGCGGTATTATTCCTCAAAATAAACAACAAAACCATCGTTACTTGGAAATGTAGTTTGGGCTAACATTTACATAAATCCTCCATATCATTATTCCGACACACACGTCAGATGAAAAAGTCACATGAAGTAACCGGCCAAATTGGCCGAAATAAGGGTACCTGATTATGTGCCATGAAAGATCTTGTCAGTATTCTAGCCACATGGTATTTTGGTATACTCTCGGCTGTCACCGGGGAGCAGTAGATAGTCACCGAGTGTTTAGGCTCATCAGGGTAATAATTGTAATAATTTGAGCGCTTTGGGCCTCATGTGACAAGGCGCTTTACAAATTCTATACATTATTTATTCATTGCAGTTTCAGTATGACAGTATAACATTACTATACAAAGTCGTGACATACAACTTTAGAACAACTACATGTATATGATATGTAAATGATTATGTATAACTACATGTATACCTTATTATAACTTGCTGGTACTCATTACTGTTAACAAACATGTTTTTGAAATACTATATATCATTATCAAATAAAACGTTGATTTGTTTGTCATTGGTGTTGATTTGTTTATCATTGGTGTTGATTTGTTTATCATTGGTGTTGATTTGTTTATCATTGGTGTTGTATTTATGGGTTTCATGAGTTAGGACTGGTATATTAAAACCTATACCAAAGACAGAAACGCTCCGAGGCGACAACATCCGTATCGGTCAACGGTCAAATATAGCTATTGAAGCGAAGATACGGGAAAATCCGGAAACCACCGAGGATGCCCGAAGATACCCGCAAGCCGACGAGGTGACCATGCGAATGAAGATCGTCACTCAGAACAGAAACCTCTTATTGTTAACATCAATTATTGTCCCGTCGTGTATTAAAGGTATTATTTCACACTTGCACTTATTTTTATCATCTATAACTATGCAGCACTAATGCACTGTACCCCAATAATATTACAATTGGCGTCGTCGACAGGATTCGAACCTGTGCGGGGAAACCCCAATAGATTTCATTAATAATTTCATTAATAATATTACATTGGGCCGGTTTGGGAGGGCGGCAGTATACTTACCACTGGGGTTGAAGCTGGATGTAGAGTGACCAAAAATCTGACAACCATGTATCAAAACATTTCTGATTACATACGGTTTGCGTGCCAATACCTGAACTCAATCACTTGATTTCCTTCTCACACGACATCCACTATACGCTTCACTGTACACAAATTCAACCTATTTTCGGACACTCGATTTACTCTCTACCTGCCAATATGAGTTCTTCATTGTACTCCAATAAAATATATATTTATATTTATTATATACTTGCCCATGAATTATAAGGTTTTAGCAGTGAGATATAAGTGATATCCCACTCTAGAGTGATATCCCACTAGTGACTGATATCAGCTTGAAATTTATGATGTATTGACATTCATTGGGGGCCATAGGCAAGTAACTAAAGTATATAACAAACAGAATATCCACACTTTTTCAGTGGATATGGGTTAAATCTCATTCGTGATGACAACACATTTGAATTTCCACTCGTGGCTAAAGCGACTCGTGGAAATTCAATGTTTTGTCATCACTCATGAGATATAACCCATATCCACTGAAAAAGTGTGGATATCCTCTATATATCTGTTCCATTGTTTTCGCGAGGTCAATGTACTTCCCATTGTCATATCACTATGTACATATATTGAAAATGGAAACCGGAAAATAATTCCTTAAACCTAGTGTAAGAGATAGAGTACATGTCATTTTGGGAAATAAGGAACGGAATGAGATAAAGAGAAGAGATAAAGGGCTCTTATCGTGTATAGAAGTTTAAGTGTGTGCTTCTTTGTTAACTTTATGACAAATTTTCTCTGTTCACGTAACGATAACACACATTTCTCACCAGGTAGTCGAGAGTTGACCAATCATAGTGTTAAAACACTAATATACGAACCAGGATATTATACATCTACCAAGTTTGTTGCATGCACACATGTACTAGTACACGCTTTTTAAAGCATTATTGTACTTAACCCTTTACCCAACAGAAGGGCCCTGTGCCAATGCATTCTCTTATATATGCGAGTCGACCATAGGTCGCCTCGCATATATAAGAGAATGCATTGGCTTAACACATTAAAAATTATAAAATTGTTAAAGAATGGTAAAAAAAATGGTAAAAAGTGTTTAAAAAAGTTTTTTTTTTTAGGCCAATGCATTCTCTTATATATGCGAGGCGACCTATGGTCGACTCGCATATATAAGAGAATGCATTGGCACAGGGCATAACTGTAACTATCACAATGTGGTCAATGAGCCGGTTCCAATGATATCCATATTTGTATGGTTCTATTGAGACAGACCGAAGATATTTTAGGCTGTTGCAGCTTTATTTGGCCGGTTTTGGCCGGTTTGTTGTACTTAAAGTGATGTGAAACAATCCGGTGATCAAATAAATATGTAGAATAATCTTGCTATAAGTAGTTATATATTTACGAATATAAATCCAAATTTACAATACACACCGTCATTATTATATATCAATTAAATTCAATGACTCTCGATGGCGAAATCATTTGGTTTATCGCCGTTTGTTGCGTCCCGGATCGAGATGTAAATATTTACAATTGCGCGTTGTTCAGGCGATGTTTTTTCTATGGAGTGATGTGGTCGATTTTTTGCGTTATTCGTAGAATTCTATATTCCCCCAGTTGGCACAGCGCCTGAGTACTAACTTATCAGTTTCATGCACCCCAACAAGTCCATAATGTCCTTAAACGAATTGGTTAACCAGGGATGTAGCGACAGTGGGTTCTGTTGTGTCTCACCCCACACCAACATTCAAATCTCAATTTGAAAAGGTCATGCCTGCCACTACACTAGTTGAAATGTTACACCACATGTATGTTGAAATGTTACACCACATGTATATTGAAATGTTACACCACATGTATGTTGAAATGTTACACCACATGTATGTTGAAATGTTACACCACATGTATGTTGAAATGTTACACCACATGTATGTTGAAATGTTACACCACATGTATGTTGAAAAGTTACACCACATGTATGTTAAAATGTTACACCAAATGTATGTTGAAAAGTTACACCACATGTATGTTGAAAAGTTACACCACATGTATGTTGAAAAGTTACACCACATGTATGTTGAAAAGTTACACCACATGTATGTTGAAATGTTACACCACATGTATGTTGAAATTTTACACCACATGTATGTTGAAATGTTACACCACATGTATGTTGAAATGTTACACCACATGTATGTTGAAATGTTACACCACATGTATGTTGAAATGTTACACCACATGTATGTTGAAATGTTACACCACATGTATGTTGAAATGTTACACCACATGTATGTTGAAATGTTACACCACATGTATGTTGAAATGTTACACCACATGTATGTTGAAATGTTACACCACGTGTATGTTGAAAAGTTACACCACATGTATGTTGAAAAGTTACACCACATGTATGTTAAAAATTTACACCACATGTATGTTGAAATGTTACACCACATGTATGTTGAAATGTTACACCACATGTATGTTGAAATGTTACACCACATGTATGTTAAAACGTTACACCACATGTATGTTGAAAAGTTACACCACATGTATGTTGAAATCGTTCTTATTGCTTGATATACCAACCAGTAATTAGTGATGAATTTGTTATTTTCATACCGACATCAGCATATACTTCTACTTCCGGCCAAACATTTGTGACCCGCCATATCAAATCCAGTCGTAAGTCGGGATTTTTTTACCCTTTGCCAATGCATTCTCTTATATATACGAGTCGACCATATTTCGCCTCGCATATATAAGAGAATGCATTGGCCTAACAATTTTTTATCATTTATTTTAAATAAATGTTTCTTACAATTTTTAGGACATAAAATAAAAAACATCCATTACCCTGCAGGGAGCCCAACACATATATAGAAGCATATAGAAGAGTGTCGTCTGCTCATGTTTGTCTGGGGCTCTGTATGGGTGAAATTATAAAATTGTTAAAGAATACAAGAAAAAATTATTAAAATTGTAAAAAATTGTTAGGCCGATGCATTCTCTTATATATGCGAGGCGACCTATTGTCGACTCGCATATATAAGAGAATGCATTGGCACAGGGTAAAAAAAATCCCGACTTACGACTGGATTTGATATGGCGGGTCTGAAATGGCCATCAGTTGGAATGTTTCAAGTTGGAAAATGATAGTCCCCACCCAAGTGAGAGCGCAAATGGACCGGTCTGGTTCAAGGGGCGGGTGTGGGTTTCAATGTGTACACCCCCAATGGAGACCCTCTGACCACGTCCCTGGGGATAACATCCAATATAGCTCTAGTAATTGGCCCACCCCTGTAGTAGTGGAGTCATGACAATATTGAGTGTTTTGCTTATCGCACACTATTCACGTACTGTAGCATATATTAAACCACTGCACATGGTATGTGATCTAGAACATCTAATTCTGCGTTCAGTTGTAGACAGATTTCGCTAAATAACTTCAATGTTTTCAATTTCGAAAGCTCGATAAAATGTCAAAATGATTGCTGAGTGTCGATTTTGACAGCGGTGTAATAAATCATGATATGGATATGGCAGTCTATAGACATGTTTGGGGCAAAAAATCACTAACAACCTCGTCCGATTTCAACAACACGTGACAGTCTGGATCACCTCGATTACGGCGGAATTTATTTGGCGCCTCGACTATTAAACACCAGATAACTGCAATGACACCAAGAAAATCAAGCCGTATATGAACGACAGGTAGACATGATATTCGCGTTGTACGCACTGATGTGTGTACCCATGCATGTAGATATTTTTGTCCCCCGAAATTTATTTTTTGGGGGACTATTAAAATAGCCGGTGTCCGTCCGTCCGTCCGTTCGGACAGTTTCCGGTGATAACTTTATTTTTTGGGCTATCGGATCGAAACCAAATTTGGTATGTGAGTTTATGAGCTCCAAATACAGGTCAAGTTCGAATATGGCTTCGGTCCGCCCATTTTTGCGGGAGTTATGGCCCCTTTTCGACTTAGAATTTGTCGAATTTGGTGTGTGGATTAACCACAAGAAGATACAGCTCAAGTTCGAATTTGGGTTTGGTCCGCCCATTATTGCCAGAGTTATGGTCCTTTTCGGCTTAAAATATTCCGATTATTTTTGTTTCCGGGTGATAACTTTGCTTTTAGTTCTCAGATTGTTTTTAAATTCAACTGAATCTCTTTATATTTGGTACGTAGTTCAATCTTCAGAAGACAAAAGCCAAGTCCGAATTTGGTCATGGTCCGTTTTTTTTTTACAGAGTTAAAAGAAGCTATCCTAACTAAAAAGCCACCTTTCGGGGGACGCGTGGTCAGTGACCTTTTATTTTATTTCAAAACCTCCAAGTTGGAGAGCGTATGCACCTGCACCGTTATAAATATGATATAACATACCTATACGGTTACTATAACATACCTATACGGTTAATATAACATACCTATACGGTTAATATAACATAACTATACGGTTAATATAACATACCTATACGGTTACAATAATATGATATAACATACCTATACGGTTAATATAATTGACTGGCGCGTAAGTTCATAGCTCACGGAAAGAGAATCCATATATATGAGGTATATATCCATTGCGGATGATGGTTGCATGGTCGCAAACATCAAGTTAACGATTGGCGTGCCTGTCATTTGCAGAATGAGGTCCACAGAGGGTGAATTTAGTGATGCTATAGCGGGATAGCATCAGTAAATTCACCCTCTGAGAACTTCATGCTGCTTAGGGCTCATCTTCTCTGGAAAGTTTCTTTATTATCAAGTTTTTGTAGAAACTTCTTCCCATAGATTCCATTTCTTTTTTACTTTAGTTTCTCTGTATCCCAAAATTGGCAGACGACACATTGATAATCGAGGTCCCTTATGGGTGTACATCACAATATCCTCCATTTCGGAACTTCAATCTCAGTCTATGTCTCCCATTGTAGATGAGGCCATGTAGAATGAGGTCCACAGAGGGTGAATTTTGTGATGCTAGCCCGCTATGCGTGATAGCGTCAATAAATTCACCCTCTGTGGGCCTCATTCTACAAATTACAGGTACACTAAACACCGGGTTCTGACACAAGATAAACTGCAATGCCTGACACAAGATAAACTGCAATGCTTGACACAAGATCATTTGAGGATTTGATACCAATAATACGTGGACAATTTTCTGATATTTATGTCTGTTCTCCAGAAAATCATCACGTTATGGGCTTGTAATAGGATTTGTTTTTTATTCTAACATGCGCATTCAAGTTTAAACGAATTTCATCATATATCATGCTGATGCTCATCCCATTTTAAAGAAATCAATATTTGAAACCTCGTGTGAAAGAACAGCATTTCAGATATCAGTATTTTTACAAACCAGTTTAAATACTCACTAATTCGACAATGACGCGCCCATACATATATTCATCTTAAAGTTTAACCTTATAATTTCAAAACTTCATAGTTCTACGGAAGTTCTCACCTTTTGATGACTATGTCTACCAACTCTTTACATTTTCTGTATAACACATGTGGTCATTGTTTAGCTTACCAAGCTAAACAACCACATATAACGGTAGGATGTGGTGTGCCATTCGGACCCCATTTGTATATTGATTCCAACATGCACTTTCAAGTTCACAATAATTCTATTATCGAGCTCATACAAATTGTTATAGAAATTAATATGGGAGACCTCATATACCCCCTCTGGATACCAACGACCGACATAAGTCTTCATTACTTATATCTTATTGTTTTGTTTATCACTATAAACGGAACCTCATCAAATAGTGCCTATTGCAAATATTACAGAAATCTTCTGTTGGTATCAAATAATTTCACTGAGAGATAGTTTCGCGTTGAGCCTCGATCGATATTCACTACCCGGACAACCCAGTTGATGAATACGAGCCTATAAAGTTTTTAGCATCAGTTGCATTGATGATGGGTGACGTGCGACCCACGTAGGAAGGTATATCCTGTCGGGACTGATGAGTCGAACATATGATTTATATTTAATGTGGAGGGTGATTTCATTAAGAAACAATTAGGAGCGCGTGATGCACTGTGTGAACTTATTTAGCAGATAAGCACCCACAATGTGCATATCAAAAGTAATTACATATACCCAGTTCACAGGTACTGAAAAAACATCTGGATAACAAATACGCCGAAATTGAGCTGCGTGTGAGTGTATACATAGAGACAGGTGCACACGTGTCCCATTCTTGCCGTGCACAGAAATCCATCTGATTCTGAGTTGTTATCAAGATTGATTATATAGACAAGTGCTGTTGTCTATATAATAAGTAGATCATGCCATGAATTTCTACTCTGCATGGCTACGCCCGTAGAGATCATATTCCATGCGCCAGTGCAATACGTGGGAACTTCTTGATGATGTGACAAGGAAGTTTATAAGATTGTAAAAACAGTGCAGGTAATATATTTCATAGTTAATGCCTGTTTCTTAACAATGTAGTTCCCTGTATGTGAAGATCGCAACTCGAAGTTGCACGATGTTTGCTTTGCGTCGCTTACAATCATGGAATTTCTCCCGGGTAATTAATTCAATGTTTATTGCGATATCGGCTCAAAAAGGTCACCAAAAAGCATGGAATATGGAGCTGGTACCACCTTTACCGTGAAGGAGTGGATACAACAGCTTCATACGTGAGGATACAATATGTACTTTTCTGAGCTTATTATCTGAACATTTCCAATGCACAAATTAATATTAATCATTCTGTATTTGCGTTATCTATTCGCATGTCTGTCATCTGCGCATTTTTTCTGGACACGCCGCCCCCAATGAATGCTAGACCATTCCAATATATACATTTATAACGGGAGGACGAATACATTTAGTAAAGTAAAGGTTAACGACCTGTTGACAGACAGACAACTGTCGATATGTAGTAACAATAGCTTCAGGAGCCCACTAAAGGCTAGCAGACAAGTGGGAATCATTTCCGGTCAGATTGTACAGGACGCTTCTCGAGTACACACTCGCACACAGAATGCTATCTAAATTCTGGCTCGAGAGAAATTGCTACTGAATATTCAATTACGTGGCGACAATTCGGTTTTGATGTTTCTTTATTCTAGATCATGCCATGAATCTCTACTCTAGGCCCGTATAGATCATATGCCACTAGTACAAAACCTGGGAACTTTTTGTTGTTGTGACAGGGCAGTTTTTAATATTGAAAAATCAGTGCAGGTAATATATATCTTAGTTAATACTAGTCCGCAAATCTGACGTTAATGATCAGAGCACAGCTCTATTAACGTCAGACAGTTTTCTTTTTTAAATTAGCGTTCCAAAATTATGGACATATACTCGACATTTCATGAGCTATAACATACAATAAAACTATTATTTAACAACCAAAACTGCCCCATACTTGTAGATCAGAGCTTCTAGTACATTTCTAGTGTGGTGTCAATGCATGTTTCAGATGTTAGTCGTGTCATTCTTCGCATAAATCGAGAGCATATATTTCTACCGCCTCGAATTTGAAGCCATATTGTTTTTGCAAAAAGCCGTGAAAATAGTGAAACAGGAATCGGAATCGGAACGAACATAATTGGATTCCGACTATAACATGTTCTCGCGTTCTTGTTTGTTACGAGTTTTTCTCTCGATTCAAATAGATTTAAAAGCACATATAACAAGAATGGATACCACGATGAGTGAGTTTGGAGACAACAATATATATGCAGTTGTCAGTTCGTTCCGCTTTTCCGTTCCGTCAATTTACTACAGTTCAAGTTTTAAATGTTGACAAATTAACGGTCTCGGATTTCTCTCAAAGTTCGGATTATATTTCGAGAGGCAGGTATTGTGCACAATGACTTCGTAATATGTCACTATTGCTTGACCTTATTACTGAATAGTAGCAGACAAAACCATCTAGTTACATGTGATTTTGGTGATTGAAATGAGGGGCTACTTTTCCCCAGCTAGCGCTTGGGGGAGCCGTCTACCACGTATTTTTCAAACGGATACAAATGTCACATTTTGAATTTTTTTTCGTCGGGTAACTTGTTGATACTGACTCAGAATAGATTAGTCTTCAACAAAATTGATATGCAATGTTTGTATTTGCCTGTTATAAGTGGGGAAAAAATTTCATAATAAAGATTAAGCCAATCAGCCAAAGGAGTTAGTGAATGAACGTACGGTTTCCCAACTATTCGAGAGCGTCTAGCTCTGTTTGAATAGTTGGGTCCACCAACTAAGTTAATACCTGTTCCATAATAATGTATTTCTCTGTTGATGAAGATCCGACTTCGAAATTGCACGATGTAAGGGACTTTGCGCAGTTTTGCTTTGCGTCGCTTACACTTATGGAATGTATTCAATCTTTAATGCGATATCAGCTCACAAAAGTTACAAACAAGCATGCAATCTGGAGCTGGAACCATCCCTACTGTGTTGTAGATTATTGAGGAACAAGTTTTAACAAAGAAATATATTCCCTGCCTTGTTTGTTCATTGTTATAAAGTTCCCTGTCAGAACTGGTCAGAACATCAAGGTGTTTCCAGGTTTTGTACTGGCAGAATGTGATCTCTACGGTCGAAGCTATAGTAGAGATTCGTGGTATGATCTAGCTTTAACCCTTTACCCAACAAACCGGCCAAAACCGGCCAAATAAAGCTTCAACAGCCTAAAATATCTTCGGTCTGTCTCAATAGAACCATACAAATATGGATATCATTGGAACCGGCTCCTTGACCACATTGTGATAGTTACAGTTAGCCCTGTGCCAATGCACTCTCTTATATATGCGAGTCGACCATAGGTCGCCTCGCATATATAAGAGAATGCATTGGCCTAAAAAAATCTTTTTTTTAACACTTTTTACCATTTTTTCTTACATTCTTTAACAATTTTATAATTTTTAATGTGTTAAGCCAATGCATTCTCTTATATATGCGAGGCGACCTATGGTCGACTCGCATATATAAGAGAATGCATTGGCACAGGGCCGTTCTGTTGGGTAAAGGGTTAATCGGGAATTGGTTTAATTTTATTTCTTGTGATATATCGTTTTTTCAGCGATATGTAGGCCATACCACAGCTTTGTCACAATTTCAACGGTTCGGTCATTTCCGCTTTCGCTCGACCACTTCCGCTTTAGCGTAGAAATAACATCTCCCAATAAATAAGCGGCATAACTGCCGGACTATTTCAATTACGTGTTTGATCATAATGATAAATTCGTTTGTTAACCGGGGAAACTCGCCTGTTGAATTTGAACTAATTATTATTATTTACTACTATTTTTTGCTATTTATTGAACAATTTATTTACGTATCTGTTGTTAACCTCGGCGTTCTCCCAAATTTCACTTTGTAACAATAACGAGTCAATGTCATTGCCGTGTTACCATGGCCTGTACTGTATATAGCCATTCGCGAATATAGTGTATATTAATGGGAAAGGTAATTGGGCTTTGTCAGTGTTATTGGTGGAAAAAAAACTAATATACGCTCTATTTGGACCTAAAACGCTGTTTTTAAAACAGTCCAATATGGGACTTCCATGCGAAATAAGCATTATTTCATCTACCTGTTCTCATCGAAACGACTTACCAGAGGCAAGCTCTTTAAGATGTGTTTTCAAACATGCGGCCCGCGCCATTCAACAGCATAACGGGTATAAGCTCACTATGGCTTATTTCAGAGTAAATATGAACCTTTGTGTATTGTTCAGGTCCAATATGAACCTATGTGTACGAGAATATGTTGGACTGTGTGCTTATTTCTTAATCAATGAAGTCCAATGTGAACCTATGTGAATATTTAGGTCCAATATGAAACTATATGTACGATATGTTGAACTATGATCTTATTTCTGAATCAAAGAAGTCCAATTTGAACATATGTGAATATTTAGGTCCAATACGATACGATACGATACGATTTATTTGCACAAACACCAATAAAGGCAGTATGCTAACGATACAAATAGTAATAAAACAATAAACAATTAATAAACAATTACATGTGAACATGGCATGTCTAGCTATATGTATTTTATTGTGTGATGGCAAGCATAATATTCATTCAGAGCACTTATCAAAGAAGCGCCGGACCACGTTGCTGATTTTGCTGCTTATTTCAGGGTTATCATTTTTCATTACAAGATTAAATTTCTGATCGTTTGACATACTTGTAAAATAGCTGTGATATCTACCAACAATTTGGAAAAGTTCATTTCTGAGATCGCAATAGTGTGGACATTCCATAATGAAATGATACTCATTTTCTATATCCGAACCTGTCCTGCATTTAAGGCACAGTCTCTTCCCCTCCTTAATTATAGGCTGATGATGTCTACCTTTTTCAATAGCGAGTTTGTGATCACTAACACGGAGTTTTGTAAAACTGATCCTATCTTTTAAAGATGTTGTGTTTATTAAGTAAGTCTCTAAGATATAATCATTTTTAAACAATCTATATGTTCTGAGTTTATTTTTATGGCCATCTCGTTTTGAGTCATCAAATATAGATCTCTTGAATTCTTTCACATGTTCTTCCTGGAGCTTACACTTGAGATTTCTAATGTTGGCATAAATGCCGGGAACTGAACCAACCTGGCCACCACAGATGATGACGTCACCATGACGGCCTGGTGTGCTATGTGGGTCATACCGACTGCGCCAACACCGATGATGACGAACTGATGCGATATGTGGGTCATACCGACTGGGCAACCAGGCCACTCTTCTCGTGATAAACCTAGCTAACAAAGGGACAGGCGCGTGTTTTGCATCAATACAGGCACAAATTGCATCAGATGGTCAACCAAAAAATTATCTTGATCTATCAGCTGAAAAATTATGAATTTCACATAATCCTCAACTTCTTTGTAAACATAATCTGAACAAGTGTTAAGAGAAGACACAAACAATAGATCTTAAAATATTTTAGAGGTTGAAAATATTTAATTTTGTACCAAGAAATGCTAATAATTTGAAACAACAATCCCAATCTCCAAATAGCTTCTTAATATCTTGGCGTTATACTGTTGAGTTAAATGAGCTACTGTGTGCATAACCAATGAAATAGCACCCAGTCTGCCACGTGACAATGGAATGAAGGGAATCCCATCAATACAGAAATAAAATCTGAATCACTGACCCCAAACACGCAGGGGCGCCGGAAGAGGGGGCAGAGGGGGAGCTGACCCCAAACACGCAGGGGCGCCGGAAGAGGGGGGGGGCAGAGGGGGAGCTGACCCCAAACACACAGGGGCGCCGGAAGAGGGGGGCAGAGGGGGCAGCTGACCCCAAACACGGAACTCTCATAAGAATATCATCGGATTTTTAAAAACAGACAGGTGTTTACTGTGTGTTTCGAACAACTAATGAATCATCACGAACAGCAATCATACGAGGAAGAGAAACAGGATGAAAGATGGCGCGTAAATGGACTTCTGTTGTAGTTTCTCTCTGTGGTTTCGTCACTGCCCAGAACATAACGAATGTGTTCTACTAATACATTTGTAAGAACTGGGTTTTTTCGAGTTCGAAAAGCGGATCCATTTGCTCGAGGAACACCTACATATAAGGCCAATAGTATTAAATATCTGTTTGTTTATTCCCTAACAAATATAAACAGTGTGGGTAGTATGTCGTCTGTTTAAGTTCCGTTGTTTTCATCCTGAATTGTATCTATAAAATATCCCATAAATTAATGTACTTTCAGGTGCCTCGAGGGGCATTATTATTATTTTTTTAGGAAATGTCCTACGATCACTGTTATTTGGCAACGATAAGTCAATATTATTATTTTTAGCCAAAAAGCTTGCCTATCACTATTATTAGGCCATCACAATTTTAAGCCAATTTATAATAGTATTTTTTCAGTTCTTCATAGAAACTGTAAAAACGTCACATCAATTTTGTGAAATCGAAGGTATAATCTATGGCTGGACAATAAAATATTTTTTTTTTTAAGTAGGCTGATAAAGTTATTCCTGCATGTGGCGTTCTCTTGTGTATGGTACGGAGTGGACAAACAATCAAAATGTTTATTTTGGCCTAAATGCCTACATTTGTCATTGATGTCATGAGTATTATTCTACTGTATAACCTATATTACTTTATATTTGAGGAGCGACAATATGCCGTATACATTCATTTTCTACGGCATGCTTAGTAACACATGTTGTTTGAGGTCAACGTGTTATTCGGGTCGCCCATTCGCTCTAGTCCGTCTTAACCTGGGTTATCTGATCCTGTTAGGGTACGTTCATGCACTGGCAAGTTTCTGTCACCACACGTCGCCTCGCATATAAGAGAATGCATTGACATAACAAATTTTATATTATTTTTTATAATTGTTAAATAATGTAAGAAAAAATGGAAAAAATTATAAACATTGGTAAAGAATGAAAGAACAAAATGGTAAAAATTTATAACGAATGTAAGAAAAATTCAAAAACAAAATGATAAAAATTGTTAAAGATTTTGTAAGCAAAATAATAAATAAATGATAACAAAAATGATAAAAATTGTTAACGAATGTACGAAAAATTGTTAGCCAATGCATTCTCTTATATATGCGAGGTGACCTATGGTTGACTCGTATAGGTAAGGGAATGCATTTGCACAGGGTCTTTAATGTTACGCCATCGCAGCTCCCGTCATGAAAGGGTTAATTGTGTCTCAATTGTGTCTGTTGGGGTACGTTCATACACTGGCAAGTTTGCATGTTTTTTTCTCATAGAAAACACTATGGAGCCAGAATATGAACGGCAACATGCATATGTGACCCGCCATATCAAATCCAGTCGTAAGTCGGGATTTTTTTACCCTGTGCCAATGCATTCTCTTATATATGCGAGTCGACAATAGGTCGCCTCGCATATATAAGAGAATGCATTGGCCTAACAATTTTTTACAATTTTAATAATTTTTTCTTGTATTCTTTAACAATTTTATAATTTCACCCATACATAGCCCCAGACAAACATGAGCAGACGACACTCTTCTATATGCTTCTATATATGTGTGGGGCTCCCTGCAGGGTAATGGATGTTTTTTTATTTTATGTCCTAAAAATTGTAAGAAACATTTATTTAAAAAAAATGATAAAACATTGTTAGGCCAATGCATTCTCTTATATATGCGAGGCGACCTATGGTCGACTCGCATATATAAGAGAATGCATTGGCACAGGGTAAAAAAAATCCCGACTTACGACTGGATTTTATATGGCGGGTCACATTTACCAAAGCTAACGACATGAGAAGTAAAATTTCGATGGTTCCACATGTCACGGTGCTACTAACACATTGTTTTAAAATTCTTGTATGATTTATTCTTGCGAGATAACTGCATGCTATTTACAGGCAAATTTCGATAGCATACCAGTGGAACTACATAATTTACTTCCCATGTAGTTAGCCGTGGAACATGTGCGTTTTAAAAGAATTTTTGCATTCGGTTTCTGGCATTTTGTAGCTTTCTATACCGACATGCATGCTAACGAATGCCTGGCAAATTCGATTGTCTGAACGTACCCTAAAGATAGTGTTATTTATTCTTCTGCACCTGCTATACTTTGCGTTTAACACAATATGCTGCTAATGAATAGTGCAGTTATTTTCTCGATTTATAATTGTTTCTATCCTTGCGGAATCAGGCCTTCACAGTGGGTAAATGTGCGAAATAACAAATAAGTCTGTAAAAACATCAACACTAAGAACATGCATGGAGAAATAGATAAATGTGTTCTGATAGTCATCACTGATAGTTCTCCAATAATGAAATATCGCGTGTTAAAACCATTGAAGAAAATACTAAATGGATTACCCTACTCCGTTATTAAAGTATACATTGGAATGGTGCATCGTCCATCTGGCGGGGATTTCAGGAAACATAACCATAAGACAGAAATTAAAAGTGCAGAAGGGGTTCGATTTATTATTGGAAACTGTTCAAGTAATAAGTTCAACAAACGTTTTTTGATCTTATTATCTGAACATTTCCTAAGGGAACAACTCCTCAATGAGTATTTAGTAAATACAGGATTGAGTAGTAATTAAAGGGTGAAGTGGCTACACATTTTATTGCAAAATTATTTCTCTGATCACTTTTAAACAGCCAACGAGTCCGTTGTAAAAGCATTTTGAATATCTTTATTCTATTTTTATAGTGACGTTTTCTCAAGATGATTCATTCGAATGCGCCAAAGGAAATCATAGAAATGGGATTTAAGAAGGATAATGGGCCTCTTTTGTGCCCTTTCTTTACAGCATGACTTTGTTTCACAAACAGCATAGCTAATAAAGCAACATCATGACAATTTAGTAGGTCCACTTAACCCGAGATGCATCTGTCAAGAAAAAACAAAACGTCTTATTTGCTGAACCATATTTAGCTCGGCCGCCTCTGTCCACACGGTGCGACGTGACTGATTATGAATTCTTGTGTGTGTTAAAAGCTTGCGGAGTTAATAGGATGATCCACTCTTACTTTGTGTCTAAATCCAACAGACTGTCTGGCTTAAGGGATGATCTTAAAGGATTTTAGAAAGTTAGTTGGTCGCATGCAAATTAGTCTGAGTCATTTTAATGTCATACCGCAGCCTGTTCTCGTGAAAATTAGCACATAACGGGCTTATTTTAATGAGCGAAATAGCTCATATTCGAATAATTTTAATCTCAATATTCCCTTTATATGAGCCTAAAACGCGGGTTTTAAAACAGTCCAATATGGGACTATTTCCATACGAAATAAGCCCATAGTGGCATTATTTGACCTCAATATTCGCTTTATATGGACAAAAAACGCGGTTTTTAAAACAGTCCAATATGGGACTATTTCCATTCGAAATACGCCCATATTAGCATTATTTAATCTAACTTTTTCCATCGATACGACTTATCAGATTCACACTCATCATAATGTTTTTTTTTACTGTGGCCCGCGCCATTCAACGGAATAACTCCTATACACTCACTATGGGCTTATTTCAAGATCCAATATGAACCTATGTGAATATTTAGGTCCAATATGAAACCATTTTAAAGTTCTGTTTGTCGCCCATATTTATCGCAGCACATTTTTCACCTTAGATCAGAAAGTCGAATGCATCAAATAGCAAAACCAAAGAGGATCCATATGAGTTTTTTATGTTCGAATGAAGGATGTGGTCAGTAAGGCTTTATATAACAATTCATAAAATCCAAGATGGCTCCAATAAATGTGAGCTGCATCGTGTGTCGGTGAGTTCAAATGTGAAATCCAAGATGGCTGTAATTGGTGGCCATGTTTTAACGAATTTCGGGACAAAATCGATGGCTCCCAATTTAGATGTCAACCCGAAGATCCATAAGAAAGTTGGTTGCAATCGGATGAGGGATGTGGACTGTATGGTGTGCCAATGGAAATTGTTCAAGTTGACGGACGGACGGACGAAGGACGCTAACACATTTGTCAAGTTGAGCTATTAACACCGATGGCCAAAATGAATAGCAGAAACCGTATGCTTAGGCATTGCGACACAACGATTCACCAGTCGGGGTTATATCATAGACCAGTATATCACATCGTCGATGCAGTTATGAAAAATCACCCTCAATTCAAAGATCGAATTACCGATATAATGCACGGTAGCGTGTGGGTGAATGCACATCAATTTATTGGGCAAAAGTTCTCTAGCTGGATCGACGATGTTCATCCGTCAGTATTGACAACTCAGGTAGTTGGTATCAGATATCAGAGAATGTATGTGTGAGTATTAGCCGCGATGGCGTCATTCAGCGTTGATCCGGTGAGGGATGGGTCCATTATTTTGCAAAGTAATGCAATACCATTATTTGCCCATTTCCGCATTACAATTACAATTACCATTATATTCAGTATGTGTGGTTCAAAATTAAAAAAATAAAGTGTGTGTTTGTGGTCTCCCTGCATGCCTAACCGAAAGTCACGCCGACCATAATGTGTTATCTAACCGCCAGGTAATTGTGATTGCTTCCATCTGGTTTGGCAACTATGGCATTGACATTGGCATTGAGAGAATAAACAGTAAAACAGAAATTAAACACATGCCCACTATTCAGTTTGGCATCAGTACCAACGTATACATCAGCTCTCATACAACATCTTGTTACACATGTCATCACTTTCCAATTCTAACCAAATGTGTCATGCTCTCGTTGATCACACCCTTTAGTGAGGTTGTATACTAGTATTTGAGTGTAGACAACTCCTAACCGCAGTGCAAGTTGTTACACCACACAACGGACGCTCTTCATCTTCAGCATGGCCCGAGTTCGCGTGGGGCCGACTTCGCATGGGGCCGACTTTTCTTGTATTTGACCTACCCGAGTAAATATTTCACCACGTAAAATATATGCTTAAATCAACTAGCGCACCACCGTTCGATGGGTTAATATTTTACCTATGCTGAACACGTGCGAGCTTCGATAGATAATATCATTTCAACCCAGACACCACGAGATTACACTCACGATTAGTATGAAAGATGAATGTGCAAATATCTCAACAGTTAGTGAAGTAACTCATACATTACACTTCGTTAAGTAATTTATTTTAAAATGGTTTGACAATCAACAAAGACAAATGGGGACACAATCATTGAAGCAACTGTAACAAAATCCAGAGCTGGATTAATAAATACATAATATTCTGCGATTCTAATGATGTGTGATAGCATCATTCATATTTTTGTGAGTTCGACTGATTGTGTCCTTATGTTATCACAAATCGACACACGATGATTTATGATACGTATATTGCATGTGTTAAGGACCACCCGCAAGTTAAGTGCTACTTGCATGTGATCAAACCTGAGTTTATCGTGCCTGCCATATATGCAGAATGAGGTCCCCATAGGGTGAATTTGGTGACTATCCCGCATAGCGGGCTAGCATTACCAAATTCTCCTTTCGGGGACCTCATTCTGAATGGCATCATCTGCTATGGGAGACATGACTCAAATTGAAGTTCCTAAATGGTGAATAATGTGATGTACACCCATTGTGAACTCGATTATGCAATGTGTCGTCTGCCAGTTTGGGGATATAGAGAAATTAACTAACTAGAGGTGTGACTGTCCCAATGGGACTAAGGATACCCCCGTGTTTTTAAAATACTATGATGTTTCACATGTCAGTAAACATTTAGTTAAAACAATAAACTAACAGTTCCCATTGCAGGTGCACAACCATAACCTTAATCTTAAACCAATTGACTGAAAAATGTAGGAATAAAAGCTCGGACAAAATTATGCACGTTGCGAAAATGTCGAAAAGTCGAAAAAGGGGAATAACTCCACCAAAAAAAGTCGGACAGACATCATCATCGCAGGTGCACAGGTTCACATGGTACTAAATGTCAGTGCCAAGATTAAAAAACATTTACGTAAAAATGTAGGAATAAAAGCTCGGACAAAATTATCCATCTTGCAAAAAAAATGCTAACTCCACCAAAAAATGTCCGACAGACATCATAATCGCAGGTGCACAGGTTCCCATGGTACTAAATATCTGTACCAAGTTAAAAAAAAATTACCTAAAAATGTAGGAATAAAAGCTTGGACAAAATTATACATATTGCGAAAATTTTCTAAGTAAAAAAAGGGGGATAACTCCCATGGTGGTTGATGTCTGTGCCAAGTTTCACGGAAATTGATCAAAAAACGACTGAGAAAAACTCCGGACAAATTTGTGTCCACGGACGGACGGACGATGGACGAACGGACAAGCTGATTCCAGTATACCTCCCTAACTTCGTTACGGGGGCTATAAAAAAGATATAGAATCTATGTGAAGAAAATTACATACAAATTTGATCATAAAGAAACTTTCCAGAGAAGATGAGGCCTAAGCAGAATACGGTCCACAGAGGACACCTTTCTGAAAATGACAGACACGCTATAATCATGCATGTGATATGTGTTACGGAAAGAAGAAACGATATGATTATATTCGTAAATGAAATATCCTCTCATTTATTTCTTGTGGCATTTTATTCCTTTGGAATGGGGTAGAGAGCTGTGAATGTGTAACACCGCCTCTGTAATGGGGTAGAGAGCTGTGAGTGTGTGACACCCCTTCTGTAATGGGGTAGAGAGCTGTGCATGTATGACACCCCCTCTGTAATGGGTTAGAGAGCTGTGAATGTGTGACACCCCTTCTGTAATGGGGTAGAAAGCTGTGAATGTGTGACACCCCTTCTGTGATGGGGTAGAGAGCTGTGAATGTGTGACACACACTCTGTCTGTACTTGGGATTCAGGCCATTTACAGGCCGTACGCAGTATTCAAACCCCTCTGTTTCTGGTACTCATACTGGGATTCATAAGCCCAATTTAACCAATATTCAAGATTCAACAAAAAGGCTGGTATCCAACTTGTACAGCACACAGTTACACAAATTTATATTATGTTCCAGCCCAATTAAAGTGATATGAAACACTCCGGTTGTGTGATAAAATAATGGAGAATAATCTTGCTCAAAGTTGTTATTTCTACTAATAGCAATCCAAATTGACAACACACACTTTCATTCCTATATATTAATTAAATGCAATGCCTCTTAATGTCGAAATCATTTGTGTGAGTGTATCGCCGATAGTTGCGTCCCGAATCGTGATGTAAATATTTACAATTGAGCGTAGTTCAGACGATGTTTTCTAGGGAGTGGTATGGTCGATATCTTTGAAATTTTCGGCAATGTTAGTAGAATGCTATATACCCCAGGTTGGCATAGGGCATGAGTACTAACTTATCAGATTCACGAACTCGAACAAGTCCATCATATGTCTTTAAGAACTAATTGAGGGGGTAATACCTCTTGATATGTTGAAGTTATGGATACTTCTAAAAGTGTGTGAAAACTATGATAATAATATAAAATTTCAAAGAAAGTATTCCATAGTTTCTTGACTTGTTGGGGGCTCGTTGGCTTAGTCGGTTAGGGGTACAACTTTCTGTCGTCTCGCCCTCCAGCGCGATCGCTATCTGGTGGAGTTGACAATTACTCGCCAATGGCCGGTGGTTTGCCACACATGGTCGACGAGTTTATCAGCAATTGAAATCACTGTTTGATTAGCCGTAAGTGTGTGGATTTCCTCCACCACTAAAACTGGCAATGTCGTGATAAGGCCTTAATTGCTAAAAGCGACATTAAACCCCAATCAATAAATCTTAACTTGTTCGCAGGTATTCAGGATTCAGTGAGGTAGTGGTGACATTCTATGCTGTTTTAAATAATTGGGACATATAATAGCAATGAAGGTTTGTCGTAAATGTTATGTCGATTTTTATGTTATTGTGTGCTAGTTTTAACTTATAGTTCGTCGCTGTCGTAACGAATTGAACAATTTACCTTCACCAGTCGACCCAGACTTGGCGGGTAAACGTAGCAGTGTGCAGGCCACATACCATGTGACAAACAAAACATGATATCCTGAATATGGAATTAATTTGCTATTCAATAAATCATCGTCAACAAATCAATCTATTTTTCTGTTCGGGTATTTCGGTCTATTCAGTCATATTGATTTCTACCTGCTCTATAGTAATTAACAGTTGACCTATAAATTCTGTTTCATTGTTTGCACTCGGATTTAATTTACAACCCTTCACTCAATCATTGCTTCAAAGTGCAATTGGGTTAATGAGATGCTACCCTAATGTTGACTGTTGATCAGGTGTCTAATTTTGACTTTTCCTATAAATATTTGGTCATTTTCAGAATTCGGCACAAAGTAAAAAACACCAGCACATCTACGGTACATCCGTTAAGGAATTACGTCACATAAGGAAATTAAATTCATACAGAATTGTAGTTTTTGCGGATCCAACAATTCATCCTTTGAGACAAATTATTGCTGTCAATTACAGGACAAGGACATTGCCAACAATGATTCTTTGGATTACTAGGGCTGTCATATCAAATTTCTCTTCTTTTTTTATCATAGTATATGTACATTGTGATTGACTTGAGAGAGAAAAAATATTGTTTTTCATTCACTAAGTGTAGTTTAAGTGTATGACTACATGAGAATATAAAGATAAATGGCAGATAATGCATCGTCGGACAAATACAGTTTGTGCGTGCTGGATTTATTTCTCACTGAGCTCTTCCACAAGAACCAACCGAAGACCGTTCTCAAGAAATATGAGACGCCATCAAACGCCAAAGTTCTAGAAGACACACAATTGAGGCTTTTAATTAATCCGATCCTTCCTGTGGTGTGTTGTTCGTTTTTGTGCACTATTTGGAAATCTCATAAACACAGGCCCATGGGGAAAATTACTAAAATACCAATATAGACTATATACCAGTGTAAAGGTTCAAATGATCGATTTTGGCTAAAACCACACCAACTATCAATACGCTACTAAATTCTAGCAATCAATAATTGCAGGCAAAATATTCTCAGGTGGGTCTTATTGGTAATAAAATCCCTGTCATTTGCCATATAACTCGGCGAAATAGAACGAATCGAAGTCGAGATATCCTATCGCAAACTATCGAAATCTACCGAAGAAATCGGGTCGTCAATCTCCTTGAACCCCTCAGAGGCCTTTGACCTAGTTATAAAATAAATATTTTCGACCAATAATTTGTCGCGAACGTGTACTTAAATGCGATGACATAACCTATATGCTCATATATGTTCCGCAAGTCATTCCGAAGCCACCCTTATCTTTTTTATTTCATCAGATGTGTTTGTGCCCAATTTTTCAACTTTATTCATCAAACGAATTCCAGAAACAATACGTAATTCCAACAAAGAGCATTAACTCTGGTGAAAATTGGCGGGAGGAACCCAAATTCGAAATTGACCTGTATTTTGAGTTATTAGGAAACGAAAATTGAGTGCAAATTACAACAAAAAGGGCCGTAAATCTGATGAAAAATATGGGGTGAACCCGAATTCAACTTGACCTGTATTTTGAACTAGTAAACCAAAAAATACCTTTTTTTTTCATTCAGTTGAGACTATCTAAATTATCATCCGGAAACCAAAAGCGACCGGACGGACGAACTGACTGATAGACGGCAGACAGACGGCACTATGTCCCTTTTTTTTAAACGGGCGTATATAGTGACAATATAGTCAGACAGACATGTCTTTAATTAAGCAACTAGTATTCTTACATTTTCATAAATATTCCAAGGGATATGAGTGACTGTTGGAAAAGTGCGCTTAATATGTGACCCGCCATATCAAATCCAGTCGTAAGTCGGGATTATTTTACCCTGTGCCAATGCATTCTCTTGTATATGCGAGTCGACCATAGGTCGCCTCGCATATATAAGAGAATGCATTGGCCTAACAATTTTTTACAATTTTAATAATTTTTTCTTGTATTCTTTAACAATTTTATAATTTCACCCATACAGAGCCCCAGACAAACATGAGCAGACGACACTCTTCTATATGCTTCTATATATATGTGGGGCTCCCTGCAGGATAATGGATGTTTTTTATTTTATGTCCTAAAAATTGTAAGAAACATTTATTTAAAAAAAATGATAAAAAATTGTTAGGCCAATGCATTCTCTTATATATGCGAGGCGACCTATGGTCGACTCGCATATATAAGAGAATGCATTGGCACAGGGTAAAAAAATCCCGACTTACGACTGGATTTGATATGGCGGGTCACATAATATACCACGCTATAGGGCATGGTGTGTTTATAACGAAGACAAAGGTAGAGTTAGGTATTTATGTTGGTGGCATTTCATTCCAATATATAAATATTACGCTAAAATCGAACTCATGTTCAAAGTGATACGCAGCTCAACTCTCGGAGAAAGGATGTCCCGGTTAGACGAAGATGTCCTGGGTTCGAAACCTGACATTGGCGAAAATCGGGAGCGATTTCCAAGCTTGACCCTTTACCCAACAAACCGGCCAAAACCGCCGAAATAAAGCTTCCAACAGCCTAAAATACCCTGTGCTAATGCATTCTCTTATATATGCGAGTCGACCATAGGTCGCCTCGCATATATAAGAGAATGCATTGGCCTAACAACTTTTTATCATTTTTGTTAAATAAATGTTTCTTACAAATTTTAGGACATAAAATAAAAAACATCCATTACCCTGCAGGGATCCCCACACATATATAGAAGCATATAGAAGAGTGTCGTCTGCTCATGTTTGTCTGGGGCTCTGTATGGGTGAAATGATAAAATTGTTAAAGAATACAAGAAAAAATTATTAAAATTGTAAAAAATTGTTAGGCCAATGCATTCTCTTATATATGCGAGGCGACCTATGGTCGACTCGCATATATAAGAGAATGCGTTGGCACAGGGCCGTTCTGTTGGGTAAAGGGTTAATCTATGTTTATAGCAACATCTAAATATGCCATTCCGATCGTAACAGGGTCATGTCGATAAGAAATTATAATTTGTTCACGCATACAGTAATGCCCTAAGAAATCGACTCCTTAACTACAGCAGAATTATGGGTAACTTTTCAGGATTTAGTCGGAAATATGGCTTGTTGCCATTCATCGGAAAGCTCTCCCCGAGAATGAATGGCAACAAGCCATATTTCCGACTAAATCCTGATCCTGAAAAGTTACCCATAATTCTGCTGTGGTTAAGGAGTCGATTACTTAGGGCATTACTGTATATGAAGCAATGGACACATTATACTCAGCCGGAGCCTCCATCCATCAGGGACGACGTGGCTAGATGCCCAACAAGTCCTCGCACAAATACGCACATAATCGACCTATAATGTGATTATTATTATGGCGCGGGCCACAGTGAAAACTCGTGTTAAAGAGCGTACACTTGAAAAGTCGTGAGTTGGCTTCTTTGTGTCATTGTCAGTGCATAATATGCTAGAATCGCCTCATTATGAGTCGAAAATGTGACTGAAACGCTATAATTTTCAGCACATTATATAGACTCAAAATGAGGCGATTCTATGCACATTATCTACCTAAAACAAGTTCTATTATAAGCAGATAATGTGCAGGTTTTTGAGAGAACAGGCTGAGATGCCACCCCCCCCCCCCCACGAAATTTTCATCTGCAACCCCTCCCCTTGAACCTGACCAGATTCCCAGGTTCGCCCTCACACATGTTTATATTATATGTAATGACTCCACTTGCAGTGAGGAAGTCGATGTCGGCCGCTCGGAGATGGTGATACTTCCTTGACGACAAAGCGCGTGGGATCGGTTGTGTTTTGTTTTCTATAATCAGCAAGTGAATCATTTAGCGACAGCTGGTTTATAAGTTTGATATATACTATCTTCCTGTTATTGAGAGCACGTGTTTTGTGTCAACAAAACGACTCACGCAATCGATAAATATATCCGGCGGCGTAGATAGAGGATGGACGCTCTTCGACTGAGGTGTCCACCCCTAAAGTTTATAACTGCATTAGATCTCGCCATGAATCTCTACTCTAGCTATTCCCCCGTATATATATCATATACTTCACCCTGGCACCCATTCAAAACCTTGGAACCTTTTGATGTTCTGACGGTGAACTTTATAGCATTAAACAAACAACGCATGAAATATATTTCTTTGTCAATAAGAGTTCCTTAATAATCTATAGTTCACAGCTAGATCATGCCATGAATCTCTACTATGGCTAACGCCCGTAGAGATCATATTCCATCAGTATAATACCTTGGAATAACGCGGGTAATATATTTCTAAGTTATTATCTGTTCCTCGATAATGTACTTCAGTGTGGGTCAAGGAACTAACTCGAAATTTCACGATTTAAGTGACTTTGTGAGCGATTTTGCCTTACAACGCTTACAATCATGGCATTGATCATGGGTAATTTAATTCAAAGTGTATTGCGATATCGGCTCACAAAAGTAACAGAAAAGCATGCAATGTCGAGTTGGGATCTTCACCTGCAGTGAAGTACATTACCATATAAGGAACAGATAATAACTGAGAAATATATACCCCGTGTTATTTTTTCGATATTATAAGGTTCCCTGTCAAAACTTCAAAAAGTTCCAAGGTTTTGTACTGATGGAATATGATCTCTATACAGGCGTTAGCCAGAGTAGAGATTCGTGGCATTATATAGTTCACAGTAGGAGTGATCAGATATCGAGTTTGCATGTTTTTTTACTTTTGTGAGCCGATATCGCATTCAATATTGAATTGATTTGCCTGTAAGAAATTCCATGATTGTAAGCGATGCAATTCAAAATCGGCTCACCAAGTCACCTAAGTCTCACAATCTCGACATACAGTATTAAAGTGATATGAAACACTCCGGTTGGGTGATCAAATAGAAATGGATAATAATCTTGCTCAAAGTAGTTATTTGTATGCATATTAATCCAAATGTGCAACACACACCGTCAGTCTTATATATTTATTAAATGCAATGAGTATCGGTGGCGAAATTATTATTGCGTTAGTTTATCGGTGGTTGTTGCGTCCGTATATATAATCGAGATGAAATATTTACAATTGAGCGTAGTTCAGACGGTGTTTTCTACGGAGTTGTATAGTCGATTTCTTTGAAATTTTGGGCGTTAGTAGAATGCTACATTCTGCCGGTTGGCATAGCGTCTGAGTACTAATTTATCAGTTTCACGCACCCGAACAAGTCCATAATATGTCTTTAAAGAACATGTTTAACTATTTAAAGAAATATATTACTTGCATCTTTTTAATTTGTCAATGTTATAAACTGTCCTGTCAGAATATCAAAACGTTCCCATGTTTTGAACTGGTGGAGTATGGTCTCTACGAACGGGCATACAGTAATGTCCAAAGTAATTGACCACTTAACCACAGCAGAATTATGGGTAATTTTTCAGGATTTAGTCGGAAAATGGCTTGTTGCCATTCATCGGAAAGCTCTCGGCGAGAGCTTTCCGATGAATGGCAACAAGCCATATTTCCGACTAAATCCTGAAAAATTACCCATAATTCTGCTGTGGTTAAGTGGTCAATTACTTTGGGCATTACTGTAAGCCAGAGTAGATATTCATAGTATGAACTGAACCCGTCGGGGCCAGAAAAATTCACAATCTCATGTTTTCTAACTGAAGACTATATTCCATCTGACGCCCATAATAACTCTATATATGGGGCATCACCCCTTACACCAAGAATCATGAATATTAGAGTTAATAGAGAGGGTGAATCATGTGGAACACAAGACAAGACAATAATTTCACAATAATATAAGTGTTCACATATTTGCTGAGGTATAAATGTCCGTAACTGCATAATATCACGAGATACAGTAATGCTCTAAATAATCGACTCCTTAACCACAGCAGAATTATATATATATATATATATATGTTCAGGATTTAGTCAGAAATATGGCTTGTTGCCATTCATACACTATTATAACTGAGTGGGAGAATCCATTTAAATATAGAACGGGTTAAATCTGGCATATGAATCACAAGAACCCGACAACAGAAGGATGCATGAATCTTGCGTACCACACATACACTCTGTTAACCCTTTGATGAAGGGAACTGCGCTGGTGCAGCATTAAAGATCCCGTGCCAGTGCATTCTATTATATATGCGAGTCTCCCATATGGAGCCTCGCATATATAAGAGAATTCATTGGCTTACAAGGTCAAGATAAATATTTTAGGCCAATGCATTCTCTTATATATGCGAAGCACCCTATGGGAGACTCGCATATATAAGATAATTCACTGGCTTACAAGGTCAATGTAAATATTTTTAGGCCAATGCATTCTCTTATATATGTGAGGCGCCCTATGGGAGCCTCGCATATATAAGAAAATTCACTGGCTTACAAGGTCAAGGTAAATATTTTTAGGCCAATGAGTTCTCTTATATATGCGAGGCGCCCTGTGGGAGACTCGCATATATAAGAAAATGTATTGGCACAGGGTTTTCGCAAAAATTCAGGAAGTTCCAGTCACGGAAAGGTTATGGTTCTAAACTATGATCGAACCGAGAGCAGTGTTAATTGTTTGGTTTAACCCTTTCATGACGGTGCAGCATTAAAGATCATGTGCCAGTGCATTCTATAATATGTGCGAGTCTCCATACAGGGAGCCTCTCATATAGGAGAATGCACTGGCTTACAATGTCTTCCTATATGGGAGACTCGCATTGTATAAGACAATGTATTGGCACAGGGTTTTCGCAAAACTTCAGAAACCTCCAGTCATCGAAGGGTTAAATAAAACTCATACGTTGACCAAGTCCAGTGTTTGAATATTCTTTTTTCCTCGAGTGCATCTAACTTTTATAGTAAAAGGCGTAAGTTTGGATTTTTTTTACCCTGTGCCAATGCATTCTCTTATATATGCGAGTCGACCATAGGTCGCCTCGCATATATAAGAGAATGCATTGGCCTAACAATTTTTTAATATTTTAATATTTTTTTCTTGTATTCTTTAACAATTTTATAATTTCACCCATACAGAGCCCCAGACAATCATGAGCAGACGACACTCTTCAATATGCTTCTATATATGTGTGGGGGGGGGGGGCTCCCTGCAGTGTATAAATGGATGTTTTTTTATTTTATGTCCTAAAAATTGTAAGAAACATTTATTTTAAAAAAATGATAAAAAATTGTTAGGCCAATGCGTTCTCTTATATATGCAAGGCGACCTATGGTCGACTCGCATATATAAGAGAATGCATTGGCACAGGGTAAAAAAAATCCCGACTTACGAATGGATTTGATATGGCGGATCACATATTTGGGATGAGAAAACTAAGCATCTTACACAGCAGAATTGTAGTGAACTCAAATCAGATATGTACAACAATTTTATCTCTGATACCTCTAAATGCACATGTGGATAGGAAGTCGAAGATGCCTTTCGTTATTTCTTTGAGTGCCCCCTGAATGCAACCGAAAGATGCGAACTTTTCAACAAGATTGCAGCCCACCAATTTATAATATCTAACATTTCCTCCATACTCACAGGGATATCATCAGAATCGAATCGACGCAATGAAATTCTTTTCCATTTTGTTTATTCATACATGTCATCAACGAAAGGATTTAATTAGGCCCCCTCTGCTAAAAATATTGGCGATCCTCCTGTGCGTTACAAATGTTGACTACCTCAGATAAAATTTCAAAAGCAGGATAGGACTGACAGCAATCACAAACACACCATACATCATCCTGTATATATGTTATGTTCGTCATCTACGTTGTATTTGTTAAAATGTTAATGGGAGAGGGGCGGGTGTAAGTTGTTAAAACTTGTGCCCCGATCCCTCTTGTAATATTATTTTACAATAAAAATATGTTTTAAAAAAATATTTGGGATGAGACGGCCCACCCCACTCTGAAGCAATAAACCTGAACATCGGACATAAGACGGTCTCGATAATATATATACTATAGATCGTTATTAACCCTTTACCCAACAGAAGGGCCCTGTGCCAATGCATTCTCTTATATATGCGAGTCGACCACAGGTCGCCTCGCATATATAAGAGAATGCATTGGCTTAACACATTAAAAATTATAAAATTGTTAAAGAATGTAAGAAAAAATGGTAAAAAGTGTTTTTTTAGGCCAATGCATTCTCTTATATATGCGAGGCGACCTATGGTCGACTCGCATATATAAGAGAATGCATTGGCACAGGGCATAACTGTAACCATCACAATGTGGTCAATAAACCGGTTCCAATGATATCCATATCTGTATGGTTCTATTGAGACAGACCGAAGATATTTTTAGGCTGTTGAAGCTTTATTTGGGCGTTTTTGGCCGTTTTGTTGGGTAAAGGGTTAACATAATTACTCACCAAAATTGTCGAAATAACGCAAATGGTCAAATAGAAAGAACGAACAAATGAGGAAGTCCTGTTCATAATTAATTTATCCATGTAAACTTGTATAAACCAGAAGAAACCACAGAGTCGGCATAAAGCCCGATATCACGAGAATTCACGAATCACGGAATCCATCTCGGAACTTTCCCGACAACCTGGTGAGTGTCTCCCGATAAAAGCTCAGTGGGGTGTCCCGGTACCACAACCAACGGAGAACAGAGAGAAAGTGACTTGAGAGAACACCGTTAGTTATCGGGAGTCATTCAACACCAGTAAATGTCCCACTCAGAAATGAAACCCCGATATTCTCAACGAGCGCACAGCCGACTTCAGATGACAGTTTGTCAATTAAATGCAATTCTGACAAAACGACCATGGCGTAACATTGTTCGCGGTACACTGTAGTCCGGTCCAACACGTATCCCATTAACTATTCTCGATACAAAACCGGCGTTATATTTAGTGGGGAATGAAATGCAACTAAACAGTCATGGAATTCATCCAAATTCGAGCAGATTTGAATGAACGATAACGACTCGGCCGTGTGCCATTTGCATAATACGCGCAATGACGAAACTACTTAAGGGTGTGTTCAAACACTGGCGAAATGTCCTGGCAAATTTTCAGGCATTTCTTCCCAGATGGCTATATGGTCTGTCTAAAAATGCTAATCTGCACTCACTCTTATATCATAAGATGTATGATTTGTGTTCTGAGATTTTAATATAACTGAACTATAAAGAAGGAAGCAGAACGATATGTACAAAGTCTGTATGCTTATCTATAATTGACTATGACATTTCTATGAGGCACTGACTTCTACAATATTGAGTTTGTGTGAAGATGAACTCTAGATATATAACATCCCCCTTTTTCAAAAAACACTAAAAATGCACTACTTAAAGACATATTATGGACTTGTTCGGGTGCGTGAAATTGATCAGATAGTACTCAGGCGCTATGCCAACTGGAGGAATGTACCATTCTACTAACATCGCCGAAAATTTCAAAGAAATCTACCATACCACTCCATACTGTAGAAAACATCGTCTGAACTACGTTCAAATGTAAATATTTACATCTCAATTCGGGACGCAACTATCGTCGATAAACTAACACAAATGCTATCGCCATCGAGAGTCAATGCATTTAATTAATATATAAGAATGACGGCGTGTGTTGTCAATTTAGATTAATATTTATAAACAAATAACTACTTTGAGGAAGATTATTCTCAAATTCCAATTGATCACCATACCGGAGTGTTTCACATCACTTTAAGTCACAGTGTTATTTACAGTCACTGAGAATATTGTTCATCGCCAGTTGTATTCATTTTCATATCTCAATGGTGGTTTTGATATTCAGCCACTTCTGGTTTGTGAATTTCGAATTGGGCTACTTATGATTGTACTAGAAGTTGGAGTTACATCTTGATCATAATCATCGAATTTAACGTTTGTATAATCCTTCTCATTTGTTGCTAAAATGTATCGTCTATTCCTTCGATATATTTCACCAGATTTAGTTTATATGATGTATGAGTTCGGCGCATCAGAAATGTTTTTCACCTTTGCCGGTATCCACTCATTGGTTTTCACATTCCTCATTCTAACGATTTGTCCTTTAATTAGAGGTGTTAGTTTCTTGGCCGATCTAACATGGACATGGTTCTGCTGTCGTTTCTCGAAGTTCATTATTTAGTACCATTATTAGTTAGTTCCACTATTGTTCCTTCCTTCCTCTCACTTTCGCTAGCAATCCTCCATATGTGTGTATGTATGTGTATGTATATACATATGTATATTACTTGTGATACACTTAAAAGTGCTTCCAGAATTTCCATTTTTTATGTGGCAGTTATCTCACAAATGGACCAACCTCCCCACACAAACATGCACGTTCATATTAATTGTCAGTAATGTCTTCCAAAGGGCTACAAAAAACAAAATCGAGTACATGACTGTCTACTATAACTTTTTTTAACCTCCAAACATACACCAATATATTATATTAGCACTCGCTTATCGTCCCAAATATTCATAATGTACCCACATTGTTTTAACCCTTTACCCAACAAACCGGCCAAAACCGGCCAAATAAAGCTTCAACAGCCTAAAATATCTTCGGTCTGTCTCAATAGAACCATACAAATATAGATATCATTGGAACCGGCTCCTTGACCACATTGTGATGGTTACAGTTATGCCATGTGCCAATGCATTCTCTTATATATGCGAGTCGACCATAGGTCGCCTCGCATATATAAGAGAATGCATTGGCATAAAAAAAATCTTTTTTTAACACTTTTTACCATTTTTTCTTACATTCTTTAACAATTTTATAATTTTTAATGTGTTAAGCCAATGCATTCTCTTGTATATGCGATGCGACCTATGGTCGACTCGCATATATAAGAGAATGCATTGGCACAGGGCCCTTCTGTTGGGTAAAGGGTTAAACACAAATATCCACAACACTGGAAGGCAATACAAATTATATATCTCAAAACCGTCATCTTGATTACATGTGTGTTATTATTGTATCGGGAGAGGTGCTTCATAAGTTTTGAAAACTTGTTCCCCAATCCCGTTTGTATATTATGCAAATAAACCATGTTTCAAGTCATCCTCCCTGTCTATTCTGAAGCACACATTCAAACTGTAAAAATGTGCCAAACCGGTGCATCTCCAATCATGAATTTTATTTGGAGAACGGAATGAGCCTAAATGCCCAACACGTATGTCACAACCCTTCCTTTGTCAATTGTGTATTACACATTGTATCATCTTTGGCAATAAAATATGTTTAGACTATAACAGGCCGGATTCGTCATCTCCGGTTTAAACCTCCGAGTTTAAACCTTGTTGAAACCTACATTGGTGGTCCATCCAAACCGGGTCTAAGGGGGTGTTTTTGTCGTTCAGTTGTCAGCTAATTGACAACTTTATTCGGTGACATGGGCATGCCGAACTGCACTCTTACCAATCGGACCAAAAGGCAGACCGAAAAATGCTTATTGACACCCCACAAATTATCGCCAATTCGTGCACGCTCAAGGGATTTATTAATTGTGAAACAAGTATCGCTCATGGACTAATCCGATCTCATTCTGGGTTTAAATCAATCTGACAAAGGGCATGTCTCTCGACACGAGTTTTGCGCACTGTTCATCACTTTGTTTGTGATAGATTTTCTGCAAGATGCTTTACCCGAAAATACAAAATTTGGTGTATTTATCTGTTTATATGGAAGAGTATAGGATCTGTCTGTAACTGTCTGTCCGTCTGTCTACTCGCAACTTTTCTCCCAGACCCTGGACCGATTTCAACCAAATTATGGGTGGTGACTCGGGGCGACCAGGCGGATGGTACAACGGCGTTAGATTTTTTAAATTTTGATTTAAAAATAAGATAATTAATTATAAAAAATGAAAAAATAGTGTTGTTAAATTGAGTAAGGAGTTGAATCTAAGAAGAAACAAAATGCAAAATTTAAATAAAATTTTTTTTTTATTTAATTCAAATTTTTTTTAATTAAAATGTTCAAATGATAAACATGTGCCAAATGTGTCGCAGGCTCCTAGAACAAAAAGGGGCATGCGGCCGCTCTGATGTTGAATAAAGGCTCCATAATCTAGTCAATCCTGGACCAAGATGTCAGTCAAGTAAAGGCAATTTGCTTATGAGTACACGGCATCTGAACAGTTGGAAGTGGGCAACCACAGGGACATGTTTTAAGAATGAAATATATTACATGCGTTTCTCTTTTTCTATGTTATAAATTGCGTCATGCAGAAAATCAATAACTTCCCACGTTTAGAACTGTTGCAATATTATGGGAATTTATGGGTGTAGCCACAGTAGAGCTTTGTGGTATGATCTACACCAAAATAAGTTATCAAATTTGACCCATAAAGCAATATAAGTTTAAGATTGAAAACTATGTGTATAGCATATCTGGTCATGTAATAGCATCGTTTGGTGTCAAAATTAAAACGTTGAACCCTTCAAATGAGTTCATAGAAAACACCAGTATTTGTGATTGCCACAAGCCAAAATAAAAACACAAGATAGTTGTAAAAATTATATTGAAGGAACATGTCCATATCTGAGCAAAGCTCGCGTGCGAATGAATCAACTGTGACATGGTCACACCAGTCGGCGGTCGCCACTTAGACACGCCCTCATTCGAGATCATTTAAGCTGCACCCGTTGATCTGATTGTTGGACAATTCTAAACCGCGATTGAGAAAAGACCTATTCGTCATCTAAGGTTTAGCCTCGGTAAAGCTGGTTTAGCTGGACCGTCGAATTATATGGTTTATTTGCCGGTTTAAGCTTATAAAATGCAAAAGAAATATCGAAATTGACAAAACAAATATTCCCACACACTTTATATGTGAGAGTGCTTCTCGCTTATAAATGTCCAATCAAAATATGCTCGCTGTCGTAATTATTGATTTTCGCAATCAATAAAACGCGGCGGTCCGCATTAGCAAAGTACGATTAATTATCTCGACGATAGAGAGAAGCTACTGCTAAACCACTGGCCTGGCTTGGACCAGGTTTAAACCAGAGATGACGAATGCGTCACTTAGACCTGCGGTCGCGAGTTTACGCCACGGATTTAGCTGTCAAACGGCGGTTTAAACCTAGAGGTTTACGTAGACCAGGTTTAAACCGGAGATGACGAATCCCGTTCATCTGGTAAGTCGTGAGATAACTTATACTAAGTTATTATGAGTCGATAATAGCACTAACATACTCTCATTTTAAGTTCGTTATGGGCTCAAAACGAGGCGAATCTACGCCAATTATGAACCAAAAACAAAGCCTACATCGCGCTGATGCTCGTCAGAACATGCTGAACAGAGTTAGATGCACAGAACAAGTATACGTTATAGTATGGGTTCACCAAGACTGGGAATACTGAGGAATAATACATGAATGATAGACAAAACATGGCGTCCCCTAATCCTTAATGCGACGTGCATCTGGTTACATCATTAATTTAAATTCCAAGCAGTCAACGAGATCTCTCCGTCATTAGGTATATGTCACTCACAGTATACAGGTATCATATTTTGTCGGAGAATTTATGAATATGAGAAGAATTCGTTATGACAATGGCGGATGCGTGTAAGTGTATGATTAGACTGATCAAATCGTAAAGTAAACGACCGTTTGACAGAAACCCTAATAGGTTTTTTCATAAAGTCATAAAACGAGAAATAGATATAAGTCTCGAATTAAATGGCTTCACGGCAATTAATCCTTTTATAAACAAGACCGCGTGCTGTGAAAAGATCAGAATTCTCCCAATTTCATATTGTCATTACATCTTACACGACCCGTAACGTCGGCTCATGTCGTTAAGCTTTGACACGATTCGTGGCAGTTCTGACAATATCAATATAATGTATCACCTTGTAACACGAGTAAAAACAAGATTGCAGAAGGTTCGAGATTTTTCAGAAAAATATTATCTTGATAAAGTCAAGCTGGGCTATTTGTATTAAAATTTCCGAAGTTATTCTTGGTATGCGCGAAACAAATCGAGATAGTGCGATGGGCTAATTTGGTTGTCGGTGGAATAAACCACCATCAACGTATAACATCAAATGGCAGACTTGTATAACAAGATTACAAATGGTACGAGATTTTTCAGCAAAAGCATCTTGACAAACTCAAGCTGAGCAATTTGCCATAAATTTTCTGAAGCTATTCTCGTGATGTAGAAACAAGAATCGTCGTAGTTTGGCCGTATAGTAGCTAAAACGACATTAAACACTAACTAAGCAAACAAACAAGCGCAACCAATACAATATCGTCACGATGGACCACTCTAATTTCGTTGTCGGTAGAATTAACCATCACCATCGCAGTATAATTACACCTCTATTTTTCTCTTGCATTTTCCTTGATTCTGATTGGACAAGTCATAAAAACCCCTTAGTTACATGTTTCTTGTATCTCTCGATAAATATGTAAGTAGTCGAGTCACCGGCGTTGGAATTCGGGAAGGATTAAAATTCGCCCGAGTCGATTGTCCCCGGGGCGAATTTACCTAGATTGTTTAAGGTGTGTCATTGGTTACCTATCCTTTCTCGGTAAATTGAAAGTATGTTTGCTTCAAAGTAAAAACTGATCGCTTCAAATTGTTGCAATGTTTATAATAAAAGATGCCCAACAATAATTTATCTCCAAATTGTGATAACTGGCTTCACATGTGACAATTAGATGATCAACAGTCTACTTCGAATCGGCAAACTTCAAATTAAATTTTCGAAGGCGTAATTTAAAATTCCTAATATAATTGCAGAAAGGCAATGCATTAGGCGGATTCACATCAAATTCATAAAGTTTGTATTTTCCAAATTCGAAAAGTTATTTTTAATGAAACAGTTATTCCTCTGCGTCAGTTTCATTTTGTTTACATTCAATTCGATCTTGACTTGAGCTGACTTGCAGTGAACTTTTTTTATCGCGCTTTTTGTTCGTTGGTAAATTTGACCAATAAAATTTCATCCAATCGTTCGCACTGGAAATTGTGATTATTTGTCAACAGACAGATTTGAGATCATTCTTTCTATTATAATAGGTCGCTCAAGGATAAAATGTGATATCTAATTAATAATCCAGTGTATTTATTGTTAAAAACTTAAAGTACCACCCACTTTGTAACAATAATCCCAGTTTTACACGAACTTGACATTTCGTTATCGTAAAACCCATTTATACCGTCTGGATCTTTTTCTTTTCAGCAAAAATTTTAAAACTGCGTTTCTAATTGAGCGTTGTCGTTGGCAGGTATGCCAAGACGCCGAAACATTCGCATCGCTCGTTAACATTCCGTCAACACAAGGTCACTACGCCATTAGATACATGTGATGAATTCGGTTGGCAGTTGAATCACCAGATAACCATCTGCTTGGCAAATATGATATAAACAAGTCTTCGCTAAGGCCAGATTCTTCGTCTAAAGTTTAAACCTGGTTTATGGAAACCTCTAGGTTTAAACCGCCGTTTGATGGCCAAATCCGTGGTTTAAACCCGATACCATAGGTCTAAGTGACGCATTCGTAATCTCTGGTTTAAACCAGATTAATCCAGACCATGGTTTAGCAGTAGTGTATCTATATCGTCGAGCTAAACAATCGCACTCGCGTTCTATCGACAGCGATAAGTTTGAAGTATAAGTAAAGTAAAGTTGGTATAAATTTGATCGAAAATGTCGGCAAGATGTTTCACATCGAAGTGAGTATTCATACTTTTATTCACACTTATATATAGAGGATCTACAACGAGTCCCCAGTTTATAGCGGAATTTACAAAACGAGTCCAGTAAATTAGGTATGGACCGAGCCTTTGGCGAAGTCCAGACCTAATTTACTGGACGAGTTTTGTTAATTCCGCTATAAACTGGGAACGAGTTGTAGATTCTATTTATTACATGATCCAAAACCTCGACAAAACATACTTAAATCAACAAATGGGACGTAAAACTAACATCGGCTTCTATAAGGCATGGGGTGCGTTGTTTGTCCGCGTAAAGAAATAGTCCCAGATAAATAAAGACTCTTTGGCATATTTAATAGCGTATATTTAATGACACAACTTTTCAAACACTTCATTCCTTATAGTTTGTTGGAAAAACATATTGGAAGACAATAAAAAGACAACAAACCGGAAGTCAAAGGTCACCTGGCACTATTTCCTGTTATTTATGATATGCTCTACAGTGAATATTAAATGCTGCACCAGCACAGCTCCCGTCATGGAAGGGCTAAAAACAATGCGTTCGACTTTTTTGTGTGTATTATCCGAGCTGAGTTGTTAGGATACCTCATTATTCTAATAGCATTAATGATCATTAATCTGTGTGTTTGCTTAATTGTTTGTTTCTGTAGAGGCGCTTCAGAAGTTGACAATACTTGTGCCTCAATCACTTTGTATTATTATACAAATAACACATGTTTCAATTAAGTCAAAGTCTGATAGCTTGCACATATCTTGAAACAAGAGAATCGCTAGGACGTGGCAAAATACGCCCGTGGTGATTCTAACAAGGGGCATAACGCTGGTGAAAATTGGCGGGCGGAACCCAAATTCAGACTTGGCCTGTATTTTAGGCTTGTAAACTCACATACTAAATTCCATTCCACCTGGAAACGAAAACAAAAAAACGGGCATATAAAACGAATGCTTAAATAGCCAGGCAAGATATCTTGACGCCATTTTGGAGCAAATTGTGACGTATTTTCCCGGCCCTGAGAAGAGGGTCGTTGACTTGAGGGTCCTTGAATGTTGTAATTTAACGGTGTTCGCTCGACACAATGTATTTGACGGGCCATACTTGAGCATCAACAACGAGCCATCTCACCCGCCTGGTATCGATATCCAAGCTATTATGATGGTTTACGAGGACAATGGACACGTCGCATTCCGGAGATATTCAACTCGTTATATTATGCGCAATGTAAACGACTGCTCATTTAACCCTGTCTATTCTAGATTGATTATCCAAGTCAAATTAAACAGTGTACATTAGAATGGTATATTACTGATTTGGAGGGATGCTAAGGTGATAACAGCAGACGACAGATAAATAAAAGTTCAGAAGGTGCCATATTTATTGAGGGAAATGTTTAGATAATTATACGTTCAACAAACGGAACATTTACTATATGATAATTACTCATCAATGATGCTTTAGTATAGAAAGGGTTAACTTATGTGAAAACTTCCTTTGGGATAACTACTCGTCAATGATACTTCAGTTTAGAAAGGGTTCAACTTATTATCTGAACATTTACTATGGGATAACTACTCATCAATGATGCTTTAGTATATAAAGGGTTAAACTTATTATCTGAACATTTCCTATGGGATAATTTCTTATCAATCTTTTGTATAGAAAGGGTTAAACTTAATATCTGAACATTTTCTATGCGACAATTACTCATCAATGATGCTTTAGCATACAGAGGGTTAAACTTATTATCTGAACATTAACAATGGGATAACTACTCATCAATGATGCTTTATTATAGAAAGGGTTAAACTTATTATATGAACATTTTCTATGGGATAATTTCTCATCAATCTTTAGTATAGAAATGGTTAAACTTATTATCTGAACATTTCCTATGAGATAACTACTCATCAATGATGCTTTAGTATAGAAAGGGTTAAACTTATTATATGAACATTTCCTATGGGATAACTACTCATCAATGGTGCTTTATTATAGAAAGGGTTGTTAAACCGTTCGTTCTTGAATTATTTGATTGTTGATTGTTCATTAGCAAAGACAACAGTTACGTTGGAACATGCGATAACATATCTACATAATATATACAAGGCACCCGTAGCATATCAATCATAGCAATAACAATACACGTGCATTCAGATTATATATTAATGCGATGTAACATCTTATTTGGTATCCTTTCAAAGATAGTTTTATAAATATGCTTACCCTTTAAAGAAGGCTCAAATTTTCTTTCAATTACAGTTATGTTATGTCAGGGTTCTCCCAGTAATATATGGCGATGTGAATTTCGAATATATTTTTTAACTGTTGTTAGACAAATAAGATGACAAATAAATTAAATAGCGACTCATTTTCATGGACTTATTTATGTCTCTGCAAAATACGACATGCGATGAAGTGGAAAGCTGTCAAAGAGGTTGTGCTTATACTGTACAATCAGTAGCGATTTTATAGTTCTTACATTCACACATTCAGTTTTAATTGAATTCATAGACATATACATATACGCAGGAAACGGACTGAGCACCATACATATGAATTGCTAATCATTCATTTTATATTTACACAAACCTAAGGTTGTTATCACTTTTTCCATAGCGTAACGATAGCAATTCATCTGCGTCAATGTTGTCATATACTTATAACCACATTGACAGCCATTTTAGCAGTCATTTTCAAATAACCTGAAATTATCGGAGATGGTCTGACATCGGACCACTTTAACTTGATCATGGGTTTTTAACAGCAGGGTTCGAGGTGCAAGGTGCTTAATATTTCTCTCCGACAACATCCCATGAACATATTGAAAACGTCATCCATTTCTTATATGAAAGCAGTTCAATGAATAGATAATGATGTAAGTTGAACGTAATCGATGCAAATTACACGATGAATTTTATCGAGTATCTACTTTTGTAGCCTATCTACTGATCGGGGTGCTATCAATGGATACGGAGTTATAACATTGCAAATAGGTTCATATTGGACCTATATGTTGGCATTGGTTCATATTGGATTTATTTGAATCTGGAATAAGCCCATAGTTGACTTATATGCCTATCCGTTATTCCGTTGGCTGCGAACCGCAGTGAAAAAATATATATAAAGAGCGTACATGTTTACTGCAACATATACTCGTGCAAATAAGTTCATATTAGACTTATTTTATTCTGAAATAGGCCCATAGTGAGCTTATTTTAATTTGTATTTTTTGTTTATTTATTTAATTAAATCTTCTTCTTTTCTTTTTTTTCAGATCAAAATTTTGAAAAACTAACGCCGTTATAACCTCCACCGGGTACCCCGGGTCATCCTACTCTTTTGAAACATCTCTAGTGTATGGAAAGAAATATCGAATTTTCACGAGCATCTGTAAGCCATGAGTGAAAATTAGATATTTTTTTCCAGACACGAATGAGATGTTTCAGGAATGCAAACAAAAAATGTAGGTATTCTTTTTTATTATACCGTATTAATTAATGCTCATAAGTTGCTAAATTATGCATCATTTTCAGTTTTAATACAACAAATTGGTTGACACTTGGTTGAGCCAAATTTCTGACAGCGATCAGCTGATATGTAGCAAACCACTTTCAAGGGGAAATCATGACGTCATTAGTCAAGCTACAGTGAAATAACGAAAGCTACAATTTTTCTGTCATTTTCCGCTATGCTATAGACAAGCATATAATAATGATGGTGTATGTACGTTTGTGCAGTTATAAAATGGATGGATTTGCAGCCATACATAACCGGCGATATATATCTGGTACACACTATTGAAAGGGTTACAACGTTGGTTAGATTACATGACAATAGAGAAATGACAAGCAGACAAATTGCCCGATACATGATCACAGATCAACAACACAGCTCATGTCATAGAATACACTTTCAAAATTATAAAGGTGTAATAACGATTCCCATACATAATCCTCCTGTCCCCGTGTGACCCACAGCATACCTCAACAACTATGCAAAAACTTTAAACTGTCATGGCTCATTTAAACCACAAAATTACGCCTACGTAATTTGGAAGGATGGTCAGAATATATCGTTAAATACACATAATACCGAAATGTTTTACATAGTTATTCTGGAAAACAGTTGCCAAAGTCACACCAATTTACCGGCTGTTTTAATTTTTTTTTTCGCGTAGAAGTTAGAGAAACGCTCTTTATGGTTACCATATCGGGAATAGACTATTAAATAACGTTCTTTGTTGTGTTCCACGATGTACAGTAGACGGGACCCGACCTGGTGCATGTAGTCAGTATAAATGTAACGTATTCATCGACCTATCGAAAGCGGGCCTGGGTGCAACAAAATCGAGCATAAATTTCGGCTGCAAACGAGTTTGGTACGTGACGACTGGGGTGTCTACCCCAACCAACATTGGTTAATATTTCCAATAGTCAGGGGGGGGTCAGGAAAACAATTACGGATACAAGGTGGAAATTTTGTGTTTTTCAGTTTTGGGGACCCACCATCCCGGGAGCGTAAGTTTTTTCCACCCAGGTCTGTAACACCCACCCGGGGACGTAAGTTTTTTCCACCCAGGTCTGGGACACCCACCCCCAAAATTGATGAAAATCTTGTAAGTTCTACTAAATAATGTGTTGTTGGCATGGTAAGGGTCTCTCATTGTGTCTGCACCGGAACTGAGAGAATGCTGATCAAGTACACCCACAAAAAATAAACAAACAAATCACATGGCTGAAAAATATGCCGACAAAACCAGTGACAAAACCTTTAAAAACCCAAATATTTCTGGTTATAAAGGTAAAATACCCACTTTAACAGGATAGTTGTGTCCCTTATTAGCAATATGTTAAAATATGTGCATGTGTAAAGTAAAAACACCATCAATTTGAAATAAACACATTTCCACTCCTCTCCATGTGGGAAATCACTGGTGAGCAATGAGGAGCTCCCCTTAAAATCATTCTATGCTAGTGGCGAGTAACTCTCCTACAAAGTGTCGAGGCGAGTAGCATCCCAGCAGGAGGCATCTCCCGAATGCCTGAGAGGGGAAGAGTATGGGAGGGGGTCAGGGGGCCTCCCCCGGAAATTTTTGAAAATTAGATGCTCTGAGATTGAATCTGGAGCCTTTTAATGCTCCAATCAGTGAACAACACGTTATTATGTGACTTAAGTCACCGAAGTCATGTATCGACATCGACAATGTACTTCGACCACGTGGTCACTGTATTTATCGTTTATTCAATATCTTGACTGATATCATTAATATAAACAAATGAGGCCAACGGTTTTTCGGCTTTTTGACAGCTGGCCACATTGCTAATATAGTACACAAGCAAGTAAGTTGGTATATTTGAAATAAAGTTATCTGATATATTACGCACATTTGAAGCATGTGTATTCTGAGTTATCGACAGTATTTTATTGAACCACGTGGTCTCTCTGTTTGTTGTGCAGAAATTGTATTGCCGATGTGAATCGGAATCAGTTCGATTTTGAATTAATTCATCGATCTATTTTAGTAAATAGCGCATATACTAAAAAGAAAACCTTCGTGTTTTGAGTGGATACCGGAATTACCTCATTCGTGGAAAAAAAATTGCATGACATCAGAAAAAAATCTGCATTCCGGGCTCGGGGATACCCACCCACCCGGTCCTTGTATCCTGTAAAAAAAAAATCGACCCCCCCCCCCCCTGCAATAGTTGGTAATTTCATGCCTGACACAACATTAAGTTGGAAATATTACACCACGTTTATGTTGAAAATTTCTCATTGTTTGAATTATTCAACCAGCGATTAGTGGGAAATTTGTTGTTTTTAGACCAACATTAGCACATTTTTCTACTTTTGGTCAAACTTTTAGTTTGAAATGGACAAATTTTCCAACGGTATGTGGTGTCATGTCTATAGTGTCCAACAGCTGGAAAGACTGAGTTATCAGTTAGAAAGTTACAACCTTAGCCCTTTACCCAACAGAAGGGCCCTGTGCCAATGCATTCTCTTATATATGCGAGTCGACCATAGGTCGCCTCGCATATATAAGAGAATGCATTGGCTTAACACATTAAAAATTATAAAATTGTTAAAGAATGTATTTTTAGGCCAATGCATTCTCTTATATATGCGAGGCGACCTATGGTCGACTCGCATATATAAGAGAATGCATTGGCACATGGCATAACTGTAACTATCACAATGTGGTCAAGGAGCCGGTTCCAATGATATCCATATTTGTATGGTTCTATTGAGAGAGACCGAAGATATTTTAGGCTGTTGAAGCTTTATTTGGCCGGTTTTGGCCGGTTTGTTGGGTAAAGGGTTAATGGTATTTCGCGAACAATGGTCTGGTTCAAGGGGCAGGTGCAGTTATAAATCTAAAATTCCCCTCCCACGGAGACCCTCCATGTTCACGCCATTGTCTATATCGAACTGACACCAATCGGAACACTTCGCGTGTACATATGAAACTCAGAGCGTTTCTTTAAAAGTACAAGTATACCTTGTATGGTAAGAATAAAGAGCGTTTATTTCACTTACACATTTCAACAGATGGGAAATTATACTATGTCTTGGGTAAGATTATTGTAAATTGGATCGCAAACGTATTCACATATATAAGCCAAACGTATCCACATATATAAGTCAAACGTATCCACATATATAAGTCAAACGTATCCACATATATAAGCCAAAAGTATCCACGTATATAAGCCAAACGTATCCACGTATATAAGCCAAACGTATCCACATATATAAGTCAAACGTATCCACATATATAAGTCAAACGTATCCACATATATAAGCCAAACGTATCCACATATATAAGCCAAACGTATCCACGTATATAAGCCAAACGTATCCACGTATATAAGCCAAACGTATCCACGTATATAAGCCAAACGTATCCACATATATAAGCTAAACGTATCCACATATATAAGTCAAACGTATCCACATATATAAGTCAAACGTATCCGCATAAATAAGTCAAACGTATCCACATATATAAGTCAAACGTATCCACATATATAAGTCAAACGTATCCACATATATAAGCCAAACGTATCCACACATATAAGCCAAACGTATCCACATATATAAGTCAAACGTATCCACATATATAAGCCAAACGTATCCACATATATAAGTCAAACGTATCCACATATATAAGCCAAATCATACGGCTGTGCTCAGTGTCGCGAATTTATCTTGTGCAAAGACATGTACACACGAAACAAGACCGGCCATGTCATTATGAAACTCGGAGCGTTTCTTGTAATATATACATTGTGTGGTAAAAATAAAGAGCGTTTGTTTCACTTGCACGTTGAAGCAGATGGGAAATTATACTGTGTCTTTGTTAGCTTATGCAGGGGTTGTAAATTGGGTCGTCAGCGTATACAAATATAAGCCCAAGCATATAGCTATGCTCAATGTCGCGAATGACAAGTACATACGAAACAAAACCTGCCATGTCGGTATGAAACTCGGAGCGTTTCTTGTATGGTAAAAAATAAAGAGCGTTTGTTTCACTTACACATTGAAACAGATGGGAAATTATACTATATCCAGGGGTTGTAAATTGGGTCGCAAACGTGTTCTCAGATAAGCCCAAGCATACAGCTATGATTATTATCGTTAATTTCTCTCGTCCGCGCGCGCTCTTGTACAAAGACATGTGCATACGGGGTCCCATTCTGAGTTTTTGGCGAAACGAGTCAGGGATGTGACCGTATTACGCAGCGAAATTAATTTACTTTAAATCCACTTGGCGGTTTGCGCTCCAAAATACACATAATATTATTCGCTTTTGAATTTTTCTCAGAATCGATATAGGTCGATAAATAACTCAACTACCTTTCTACGAGCATTATGTATAACCCAAAAAGACGGATTGAAGTAATGAACAAAAAATACAACTGCGAATACGGTGTTTGTGTCCCAAACACAAAACAGCCATTTGCGCGACATGGAACAGAAAAGAGCGTTCCGTGGTAGTCAATTCCTGATATGGTAGCAATAAAGGGCCTTTGTCTGATTTCTGGACAAAAGTTGAAAACAACTGAAAAATGGCCGTGACTTTGGCAAAATACGTAGAAAAAACTTTGGTGGTTCGAATGAGCCATGTCCGTTTAATGAATCTAGAATGATTTATACATAAGGATCGGGGCACAATTTACAAAACTTACAACTTCTCTCCTGATACAATCATGGAACATACTTAAAAATACATAGCAGATATAGCAGTGTTTATAAAGAGTATAGTGAGTGTGTATGTGTGCGCTGCGGATGTCGGGTTTTCATCTGTATTCCAGTGTCGGTTATGAAGAACAGCCCAGAATTCAGTGAGTTTGAAAGATGAATGGCGAAATTTACCAGCTTTGTAATTAGTTATAACAGATTGAGTAATGTGAAAAAGAGTAATGTTCTTGTGGTTTGGTATACCTTTAACCCCATATAAGCGAAATTAATCATAAAGGATGCCTTCAGCAACACAGGTAATACCGCTTTGGATGTGTGCACATCCCGTTAATCAGCATAATTCGCAGGCTTTAAAATGATAATTATATCCGTGCACGGTAGATATTGATCTCCGTGGTGAGGTGCATGTGCATAATAATTTGAAAAGTCTGCATCATAAAGGAGGCACCTAGTCATGATTATTCGGCTGGTAAATGCCGACCATCTTGAATCTACCTCGGGGTATATATCAGAAACGAGTGTAATTAACATAACTTGAACGTGTGTGGTGGTGATATAAGTTTGATATCCCAAAACCAGCATAATAACGGGTAAGAGTCCATTATCTGCTTACTTCAGAATCAAATAATCACATTATTTACCTATTTCACATTATAGGTCGATTATGTGCGTATTTGCGCGAGGATATGTTGGATATCCAGGCTGTTCTCCCAGAAAGCAGCATATTATCTGCTTATAATAAACTTGTTTTAGGTTGATATATAATCTACTTAGAATCGCCTCATTTTGAATCGATAATCTGCTGAAAGTGAGAACATTTTAGTCACATTATCGACTCATAATGAAGCGATTCCAAACATATTATGTGCCGACAATGACACAAATAAGCCAACTCACGCCTTTTCATGACATATGTATATGCTCTTTAACATGTGTTTTCACTGTGGCCGGTGCCATACAACGACATAACTGGTAAGAGTCCATTATCTGCTTACTTCAGAATCAAATAATCACATTATGTACCTATTTCAAATTATATGTCGATTATGTGCGTATTTGCGCGAGGATATATATACGTTGCGGTATCGAGCAGCCTGTTCGCGTGAAATTAATAACATAACGAGCTTATTTTGATAAGCGAAATAAGTTCATATTGGCATTATTTAACATCAACATACGCTCTATATGGACCTAAAACGCGGTTTTAAACCAATCCAACATGGGAATATTTCCATACGAAATAAGCCCAGTTTGCCATGCTGTTGGCATTAATTAATCTACCTTTTTCATCGACACGACTTACAGATAATATATGCTCTTTATACCCCCCGCAACAAAGTTGTGGGGGGTATACTGGAATCGGCTTATCCGTCCGTCCGTCGTCCATCCGTGGACACAAATTTGTCCGGAGTTTTTCTCAGTCGTTGTTCGATCAATTTCCCCCTGAAACTTGGCAGGGACATCAACCACCATGGGAACCTGTGCACCTGTGATTATGACGTCTGTCGGACTTTGTTTTGTGGACTTATCCCCCCTTTTTCGACTTATAAATTTTCGCAACATGTATAATTTTGTCCGATCTTTTATTCCTACATTTTTAGGTCAATTTTGTTTAACTTGGCACAGATATTTAGTACCATGGGAACCTGTGCACCTGCGATCATGACGTCTGTCCGACATTTTTTGGTTGAGTTATCCCCCTTTTTCGACTTAGAATTTTTTTTGCAACATGCATAATTTTGTCCGAGCTTTTATTCCTACATTTTTAGGTCAATATTTTTTAATCTTGGCACTGATATATAGTACCATGGGAACCTGTGCACTTGCGATTATGATGTCTGTCCGACTTTTTTGTGTGGAGTTATTCCCCTTTTTTTTTACATAGAACATTTTCACAATATGCATAATTTTGTCCGAGCTTTTATTCCTACATTTTTCAGTCAATAGGTTTTAGATTAGGGTTAGGGTTGTGCACCTGCAATGGGAACTGTTATTTTATTATTTTAACTAAATGTTCACTGACATGTGAAACATCTTAGTATTTTTTTAAATACGGGGGGTATCCTTAGTCCCATTGGGACAGTCACATCTCTAGTTATAATGTGTTTTCACACAGCGAGATGACACATATACCACATGCACCAATATATATTCATATTATATTATGCGTATTCTGAGAGTATACTAGTTGGTTGCCATTCATAAATGACGGGAGAAAGTAATCAAAGTATTGGAAAACGTTATCGGCTTATAATATGTTTTAGGTTCATAATCGGCGTAGAATCGCCTCATTTTGAGTCCAAAACGAACTGAAGATGAGAGTGTTTTAGTGCCATTCTCGACTCATAATGACTTATTATAAGTTTATCATAGGCGGACAATAATGCGAATAAACCAACTCACGACTTACCATAAGAAAATGTGTTTTCATTGTGGCACGCACCATAACACGGAATAGCCATGGGCTTATTTTAGAATCAAATAATCCAATATGAATATATGTGAATATTATAGGTCAATTATGAACCTATTTATGCGAACATGTGTTGGTTTATTCCTTCCCACAACTTCTTTTTAAAATTCATCAGTAGGCCTATGCTTCATATCCCACCCTTAGCAATGTAACACACCTTTACGACCCTTTGGGAAACACGTCAGGTCTCAGGTTTTCGTTGAGCAATCGATGTGAAATTTACTCTATCGTGTTCTCATATAGACAACTGGATGTGGTCCAAATTTGGGCTAAATCGATTGTATAGGCCTAAATATATAGGTCTAGCTGGTTTGACCGACTTCGTCCGGGCTATTTAGGGATTTCTTTGGGATCGTCTCCGCCTGGGCAGAATATACACCGTTGGTCCAGAAACATGCCTATATGAGCGTATATGAGCGATGTCAGGGCCAAGGACACGGTCGCACGTGAAATTGCACCCGCCAATATTGTTCTCAGGATCAAAGTAGCCCTACATACCAAATTTGAGTCGGATCGGTCGAGGTCCAGAAACATGCGTATATGAGCGAGGTCGAGGTCAAGGTCAAGGACACGATCGCACTTGCAATTGGATCCGGGTTCAAAATAGGCCTACATACCAACTTTGAGTCTGATCGGTTGAGCAGTTTTCGAGTCAAAAACACACATACAAACAGACAGACAGAAGTTCCTAAATATATAATAGATAACATTATCCAAATACGGGACAGAGTTACAAACAGACAGACATAGCGTTGTATAATAACTATATTGATATAGACGAGAAGCAATATGGTGGAAATGTATCATTCCACAGCCATTCTTAATGGGCGGGGCATAGCTGTTGCTAGGAGACAGTTCTCAAATACATTACTTGATTTTGCCGCCTGCGTTTATGCTGATTTACACACACAAAAACTTATCTTGTTCTTGTTTTTAAATGTACATGTATATACAAGTTAACAAAATGTCACCCAAAATGAAAGACACTGTTATAGTCGTGGATAAATTACCAACATCACACTGAACATCAGTGTAAAAATCGCAAGTTCAGTATATTACGATTTGACAGCAAAAACATTGTTGAAAATGGAAGATTTAACCTTTCTATATATGACTGGAGCTTCCTGAAATGTTTGCGAAAACACTGTGCCAATGCATTCTCTTATATAAGCGAGTCGCCCATGGGGCGCCACGCATATAAGAGAATGCATTGGCCTAACAATATTTACCTTGACCTTATAAGCCTGTGCATTATTTTATATGGGAGACTCGCATATATACAAGAATGCAGAAGTACAGGGCCTTTGATGCTGAACTAGCGCAGCTCCCATCATGAAAGGGTTAAGATATGAGTTATGCACGGATATACAAATTAGGGTGAACAAAGGTGGCAGTAAACGATCGGCTCAGTCGCTGGTTGGTAGAATATATCTGCCAATATTTATTTGATTGACAGCTGCATGTGGAAAGCGCCATTCTTCATACTCTCAGAGACCCTCCAATACGTACACGATTAGATAGCGAATGATACCTAATCGGGGTTCACGATTAGATAGCGAATGATACCTAACCGGGGGTTGACGATTAGATAGCGAATGATAACTAATCGGGGTTGACGATTAGATAGCGAATGATACCTAATCGGGGTTCACGATTGGATAGCGATTGATATTAAATCGAAATAATACGTGCCCCGCGAGGTTAGGATTATTGTCGAAATAACGGAAATATTTGAAGAAGTGTTTCCTTAACCTCCACCAAGTTCACACACAATAATCAACAATTTATATAAGCACGAAGAAAACTGCGGATCCAGTGTGGTCATGAGATATACCGTGCATGCACACACCTTCTTGTGTGGGCGGCACAGTGCGTTTAAAGACAAAAGCACTTATTTTCGAAGCCGGTACATTGCATGGAGATTATCAGTTCGACATATGATAGAAATGAGTGGGTTTTTGCTCAATAAATTACATGTTTTATGTCCTCGTTTCGACGTATTTTTTTAGTGAATACAGCCAATTATCTACTACTGGAGAATATTACTTCAATATGTACAATTAAACGAGATTCGCAGCCATAGGAATGGGAGAAGGCGTATATCGTTATTTAAAAGTACTCTATACAAATTATTGTTTTACAATTAGTAATTATTCTCAATGGTTTTTATCGGTGTATGCGAATTGTTCGTGGCCGTTCTCATAATTCCCAAGCATGTGAGAAAGATTCTCATTGACCTAGCTACAAAGATCTCTTTTTTTTGTAATGTTTACCCAATTTTTTTCGACAACAAATGCGAATGGCTGTGAGTTGCAACAACAATGTACCCCAATTGGGGCATGTAATGTTTTACACAAAAGCCGAGATGGTTGTCTGTAATTTTGTAGATAAAGTCGCTATTTTAATAAGAATTTTCAATCGGAGAATAGTAACGCCCAGATAGCTAGCTGAGGTTCCCGAGCACCCGGTGACACTGTACCTGTGTGCCCTTGTCGCATATAATGAACATTATGGCTGTTGAAGGGATGTTTGACATTAATGACGATGTGATGCATATATACAATCAGAGACGTCGATATAATGTCTCCGTTTGGTGGGGGGGGGGGGGTGCTGCCAATCTTTATATTTTCGACTACACCCCTTTTGAAACCCAAAATTCTCAAATATGGGAACGCCCGCCCCCTTTCCCAACTGATGCTCATTTCAGTCAAAAAGTTTACACAAGGTATGACAGTATACCACTTTTTTGGCTAAAAACGACAAATTCTGCACTACATATTAGATAGAAAATCAATCTATTGCAACAATTTAAACCTATATGTTTAATATGAAATTTCCAAATAATGTTGTTCCAGGCCACGTCCCTGTGTGTACTGTGCAGAAGAAAAATGCAACACGGACACAATGAACTGTCAGGTACAGGTAATTTATAGCCTAGATTTTATTCTAGATAACCAACAACCGTATATATATATGTCATCTGCTCCCGTTAGGACCTCAATACGAACAGTGACATTTAGACTACAAAGAATAACTACAAAGAATAACCTATATACAGGACAGAAAATGGCATATGTGCTTGGATGAGAAAGTGTTTTTATGTCCGATTTGACAACATACAACCACCATCTGTTAACCCTTCTATGACCGGAGCTTCTTAAAAAACCATCGGCCAATGCATTCTCTTATAGGGATTTTCGGACATATACAGTAATGCCCTAAGTAATCGACTCCTTAAACACAGCAGAATTATGGGCAACTTTTTCAGGATTTAGTCGGAAATATGGCTTGTTGCCATTCATCGGAAAGCTCTCGGGGGAAAGCTCTCCCCCCGAGAGCTTTCCGATGAATGGCAACAGGCCATATTTCCGACTAAATCCTGAAAAGTTACCCATAATTCTACTGTGTTTAAGGAGTCGATTACTTAGGGCATTACTATATGAGAATACACTTGCATAACTGTATTTACTTTGACCTTGTAAGCCAGTGCATTCTCTTATATATGCGATGACCCCTATGGGAGACTTGCATATATAAGAGAATGCACTGGCACATGATCCTTAATGCTGCATCAGCGCAGCTCTCGCCAAGAACATCATGATTGATTAAATCGGACCCATAGGTTTTTGGTGGCCACATATCGACTTTTAAAAGAGGAAGTTTTACCAAGTTTTTAGTTTTTGTCGGCCTAGCAAAAATTCCGACGATCGCATCTTATAAAGAGCGTGCCTCGCCCAAAAGCGGTAGATAATTAAGAGCGTTATGAATTATGATGCTTTGTGATCGACATAATACCACCCCTGGTCAAATGGTCCTGCTAATATGCTATGGTGGGTGCTGGTGGTCCTGTTGAATTGCTATGATGCCGGTAGGGCAAACTGATGCATGACGTTGCGAAAAAGTACCGTTATTTTTTTTTTAAGTTGTCATTTTCGCGGTGTTTGGGCTAATCCGAGCGATTTGAGAAAAAAACCAGTGTGTGTGTATGAAACATTCAAAAACATATATATATATATATATTTTAAATATAATACCTACGCTGGTGTTTCTAAAACGACGTGAATAACCATCTGGATTATAGTCGATTTTCAACAACTAATACTACCAGTATTAAAACTATTTCGCAATAAATATGTTTTTGAATGTTTGATACACATAATGGCTTTTCTTGTATATGTTCAGATTGTCGGAACACCGCGAAAAAGACAAATTAAAAAAATAAACGGTACTGTTTGTTAACGGCATCAGTTTGCAATAACAACATCATAGCAATTCAGCAGGACCCAATCGCATCATAGCACCTTAGCAGCATCACTTTACCAGGGGTGATAACTCTATTCAGGACCACGTGACCAGGGGTGAATACTAATGGCCGATTTTATGGATTTTTGCCATGCCTTTTCGTGTGATATGAAAGATATGATTGTAATTATTGTTTTCGTTTTCTCACGTTTTTCCCTGTAAACGAAACTGTAGGACGTTTGGGAGGTCACTGTATATATTGTACATAAATTCTTTTAGTAATTCCGTCCATCTTTTGTATATAATTTCATTTTCTCAATGTCCATTCATGTTTACTAAAGGTGGATTATCTCTTCATATGACAATTTTGAAATAGTTTCGTGGGTATAAAATAATAAATATGAATTGAAGACCCATGTCCAGAAACGCTTCTGTCAATTAATGTTTCGAACATTTTATTATAAAATGAGATGATTAAATGGGACACTTTATTGTTCTATTTTAGAACAGACGATACCATATAGCGATAGAGATAATTAGGGTGTTCCCATAGCAAAGATCCGAACGTCAAATGCCCCAAATTGATATGTGGTTTGTTTTATTACATAGTTATAAGCGATAATGAGTCTAATTAACGTTTATTTGTGACAAAAATACACAATAAAATTTCTGGTCTCTGTTAACAGAACCACTATTTTTCGTTAGCTAAACAACAACACGTTTTTAAACCCGATCATATTCGAGATATAATCAATCGAAATATAATCAATAGCTATAACATATTCCAAATGTAATCAATCATCGATAGAAACATTTCCGGACAGGGGTCTTCGATTCATATCTAATATTATATACCCGGTAACTATATAACCAACATATCCTCGCGCAAATATGCACCTATAATCGACCAATAAAGTGAAATTGGTACATAGTGTGATTATTTGATTCTGAAATAAGCAGATAATGGAGTCATGTCCGTTATTTAGTTTTATGGCGCGGGCCAATGTGAAAACACGTGTTAAAGAGCGTTCATCTGAAAAGTGGTGAGTTGGCTTATTTATGTCAATGTGCGCACATAATCTGCTTAGACTCGCCTCATATTGAATCGATAATGTGACTAAAATGCTCTCATTTTCAGCACATTATCGACTCAAAATGAGGCGATTCCCAGCAGATTATCAACCTAAAACAAGTTGTATTATGTAAAGGATAATGTGCGATTTTCGGGAGAACAGGCTGATATAACACACGTTTACAAAGAGACAGACCATCTTTAATTAGATCATAGAATAAAGCAATTATAAGGGAATTTGGCTTAGGAACTATAAATTATTTAGTGTCAAATCGGGAAGTGAATCTTTAAAACGATGAATCATTACATCGTCTGTATTTATTAAAGTGATGTGAAACACTTAGTGTGGTGATCAAACAGAAATGGAGAATAATCTTGTTCAAAGCAGGGGGGGGGGGGGGGGGTGAAAAAATTTCTTCCGGCACGTATGCCGGGGTGGGTGGGTGGTCAAAGTCACCAACAAGCAATTTTTTCCGCAACTAAAAAAAAAAATTCCTGCTTGTTTTTAGTGTTTTGGCAATGAGTTGGGCTTCAAAACCACTTTGAATCAGTTTGAATGAGAGAAATAATGTAATTCTAACTGGTAAACTGACTGCAGGCAGTTATCGTGTTGTATTTTGTTGCAAATTTTGAAATCCAAGATGGCCGCTGGCAGCCATGTTTTTTTGGCCGAATGACCTCAAAATTACTCATTCCTATTTACATGTCCATGTTAACATCCATGATAAATAGTATGCACAGAAATTCATATACAGCTGTTGACAGTGAATTTCCCCCCGCAAATCTCTGTTTTAGTGTTAAAAGGGGGGGTGGGTGTCAAAAAATGGTCGGAAAAAACTGCCGAAAACGGAAAAAAATTTGGCGGTGGGGGTGGGTGGGTACAAAAAATGATCGAAAGGGAAAAAATGCCATACGTGCCTGAAATTTTTTTCCGACCCCCCCCTGTTCAAAGTAGTAATTTAAAAAAAATAGTATATCACAATTGGCACCACACACCGTCATTCTTATATATAAATTAAACGCAGTGATTCTCGATGGCGAAATCGTTTTCGTTAGTTTATCGCCGATAGATGCGTCCCGAGTCGAGTCGAGTCGTAAATATTTACAATTGAGCGTAGTTCTGACGATTTTTTCTATGGAGTGATACGGCTGATTTGCTTCAAATTTTCGGCGATGTTTGTAGAATGTTATATTCCTTCAGTTGACATAGCGCCTGAATACTAATTTATTGGTTTCACGCACCCGAACAAGTACATAATATGTCTTTAACCTAGCTCTCAACTCACCCTGCATTTCCCATGAAGACAAACTGTATCATCACCGCATGGTGTACCGTTGTCTTTTTGAGCAGTGAACATGCCAGAATACTGCAATCCTGTCACGTGACAATTCACCTGACATGTGTTTCTCTCTGGAAAAGGAAACAGTCGAAGTCAAAAAAGTTTTACAACATTTTTATTGGTCGTTATAGTTTGATTTTTACCTGAAAATAATCACTTCGTATGTAGGAATGTTTTGTAATCAGTTGTCATAAATGTCTTCCATTCCATAAGACATTCCCCATTTCTATATATTTCTATTGAACTTCTAGTATTCGTCCCTTTTAACCCTTTCATGACTGCAGCTTCCTGAATTTTTGCGAAAACCCTGTGCCAATGCATTCTCTTTTATATGCGAGTCGACCATAGGTCGCCTCGCATATATAAGAGAATGCATTGGCCTAACAAATTTTATATTATTTTGTAAAATTGTTAAAGAATGTACGAAAAATTGTTCGACTCGTATATATAAGAGAATGCATTGACACATGGTCTTTAATGTTGCACAAGCGCAGCCCCATCATGAAAGGGTTAACAAGCGTCCATGTCATACTTTCATCGCCCAAAATCGCCTTCTTAATTATGACACTTTGTACTCAGCGTACCATTATTTATGTTTTCTTTTTTCTTGTGCCCAAAACGCTGAAAACAAAATTAGAATTTTTTTGTTACTAATTTGATGTCAAATCTGACCGAGATTCTTCAAAATAGCCTCAATTCGATTCAATTTCCGCAAACGGACAGCACATTTACAGAAGATGTACTAAATACATGGGGCAGGGAACGTTTTATGGCGTCTCACCCCAAACTTTGGCAAAGTTCATGCCTGACACAACATCAGTTTAAAATTACATACAGAAGATAGGTTGAACTTTTTTCTGATAGTTTTCAAAGAGTATTTAGTGCGAAAGTTGTTGTTTTTAAACCGAAGATCGAATATTTTCCTACTTTTAGATGGCTATTGCAGTCCAAATAATTACCAAAAGTAAGAAAAAATTTGGTTTCAAACCAACCAATTTCACACTTAATTAATACTGATTGAAAACACTACCTATCGTTATATCCAGGCACTTTCCATTTGTATATATTTCTATAGAAATTCATTTTTTCGGTCGGAGGACAATGACACAAAACAGGAAATGGACTCACCATTGATGACCATTTTCCAGTGATGACATAAACATGAGATGAACTCACCATTGATGACTTTTTTCCAGTGATGTCCCTTTGGCACGTTGAGGTAGTACGGTTTCCGTCGCTCACAGAAGTATACCGAGTTAGATTGCTCTTGACAAACCTTCAATTAAAGTGACATATAGGTGAGAGCTGCGTAATCACCAGATCATCCCATGAATCTAAACTTGATTTACTGCACATTAATGACTTCGCCCCAACCACACGCATTAACATTTTCATAGGTCGACCATAGGTCGCCTCGCATATATAAGAGAATGCATTGGCCTAACAATGTTTTACTATTTTTTTAAATCAATTTTTCTTACTTTCCTTAACAATTTTTATCATTTTTTCTTACATTCTTTAACATTTTTTATCATTTTTTATCATTTTTTCTTACATTCTATAAAAAAAATTTAATCATGTTTTTCTTCCATTCTTTAACAATTTTATCATTTTTATCATTCTTTCTTACATCCTTTAACAATTTTATCATTTTTATCCTTTTTTTCATACATTCGTTATCAATTTTTATCATTTATTTTATCGTTATTTCTTATATTCTTTAACAATTTTTTTTTTAATTTCCTTTTTTCTTACGTTCTTTAACAATTATAAAAAATATTATAAAATTTGTTAGGCCAATGCATTCTTTTATATATGCGAGGCGATCCAGTCATCAAAGGGTCGTCAACTGAGCTGCGTAGATGTATATTTTTTATTCACACAATAATTAAATTACAACAAAGCATCAATAATAATTCAAAAGTCTGGTGCAATTATTGTGTATTGTGAGGGAGTGGCATAACCAGGATTGGCTGTCTTCCTGTCACCCCCGTTGTCAATATAATAAATCGTGTATCAAACTACACCTGTCGAGATCATATTCCACGGGTACAAAACCTGGCAACTTTATGATATTCTGACCCGTTCTGACAGGGAACTTTATCACATTGAACAAACAAGGCAGTGAATATCGTTCTTTGGTAATAATTGTTCATCAATAATCTATTTCACTCTAGGGGGTGGTCTCAGCTCGAGATTGTATGTTTTTATTTTGTGAGATGATATCGCAATACACATTGAATTAATTACCGGGAGATCGTCCATGATTGTAAGCGGCGGAAAGCAAAATTGCTCACAAAGTCACTTAAATCGTGCAATTTCGAGTTGGAAACTTCACCTACAGTGAAGTACATTATTAAGGAACAGTTATTAAGTGAGAATAATATTACCTGCACTGCGTTTTCATTGTTATAGTAAACTTCCCTGTCACAAGATCAAAATGTTCCCAAGTTTTGTACTGGGTAATATGATCTATACGGATGTGGCTAGAATAGAACTTCATAATATGGTGGCATGATCTTCATATTCACCCGCGCAATAATTGGGGTACGTTGACACGCTGGGAAATTGCCGGACAATTCGTCCTATATAAAGCGATGTAGATTGCTAGGATATGAACGACACTACATCCAACAATATACTACATACTATATCTGTGTAATTCATCATGTTGTTATACAAAGGAAATGTCCCCAAAATTATTCTTCAGATATCTGGCAATAATCAACATTTCAATAAATTCTGGAAATATATTGCTCTAATAATAGATAATAAAAAAACCCGGAGACGAATATTATGTAATTCCAAAATTTATTATTCCAAAAATGTGCAACAGATAGCCATCTATGAAGATATTGGTGAACATTGTCCAAGCTATTTTGCCAGCTGTGTGAACGCACCATTAAGGTACATTCATACACTCGCGAATTCGCCGTGTGAACGCACCCTTAAGGTACATTCATACACTCGCGAATTCGCCGTGTGAACGCACCCTTAAGGTACATTCAAACACTCGCGAATTCGTCAGGCATGCTGTATGAACGCACCCTTAAGGTACATTCATACACTCGCGAATTCATCAGGCATGCTGTGTGAACGCACCCTTAAGGTACATTCATACACTCGCGAATTCGCCAGGCATGCTCTGTGAACGCACCCTTAAGGTACATTAATAGACTGGCGAATTCGCCGTGTGAACACACCCTTAAGGTACATTAATAGACTGGCGAATTCGCCGTGTGAACACACCCTTAAGGTACATTAATAGACTGGCGAATTCGCCGTGTGAACACACCCTTAAGGTACATCCATACACTCGCGAATTCGCCGTGTGAACGCACCCTTAAGGTACATTAATAGACTGGCGAATTCGCCGTGTGAACACACCCTTAATGTACATCCATACACTCGCGAATTCGCCGTGTGAACGCACCCTTAAGGTACATTAATAGACTGGCGAATTCGCCGTGTGAACACACCCTTAAGGTACATCCATACACTCGCGAATTCGCCGTGTGAACGCGCCCTTAAGGTACATTAATAGACTGGCGAATTCGCCGTGTGAACACACCCTTAAGGTACATCCATACACTCGCGAATTCGCCGTGTGAACGCACCCTTAAGGTACATTAATAGACTGGCGAATTCGCCGTGTGAACACACCCTTAAGGTACATCCATACACTCGCGAATTCGCCGTGTGAACGCACCCTTAAGGTACATTAATAGACTGGCGAATTCGCCGTGTGAACGCACCCTTAATGTACATCTATACACTCGCGAATTTGCCGTGTGAACGCACCCTTAAGGTGCATTAATAGACTGGCGAATTCGCCGTGTGAACGCACCCTTAAGGTACATTCAAACACTCGCGAATTCGCCAGGCATGCTGTGTGAACGCACCCTTAAGGTACATCCATACACTCGCGAATTCATCAGGCATGCTGTGTGAACGCACCCTTAAGGTACATTCATACACTCGCGAATTCGCCAGGCATGCTGTGTGAACGCACCCTTAAGGTACATCCATACACTCGCGAATTCATCAGGCATGCTGTGTGAACTCACCCTTAAGGTACATCCATACACTCGCGAATTCATCAGGCATGCTGTGTGAACGCACCCTTAAGGTACATCCATACACTCGCGAATTCATCAGGCATGCTGTGTGAACGCACCCTTAAGGTACATTCATACACTCGCGAATTCGCCAGGCATTCTTTTGCAGGCATTCGGCACAGAAAGCTACAACGTGTCAGAAACCGAATGCCAATAAAATGCATCTGCTAACTACATGACAAGTAAAACTATAATATATAACGATGCTATCGAAATTTGCCTATAAATGGCATGCAATGCAGGGTAGCATCACTAAATTTACCCTCTGGGGACCTCATTCTGCACACATGTCAGACTCACTATTATCAGGCGTGATTACAGAGTGTGACTACTTACATTTTGGTTACAGATCTTGTACTGTCGACGGACACCTGGACACCACGACCTAAAATAAAATCAATACTGAAATCAGAAATCACAGGGCGGTTCCAGGTCACATAAACTACATACATTGCCTCGTTTAGCTGACATATATTGGTTGAATTTTGCTGAATATTGGCTCGTTTGCAACTAAAGCATCGTTTTTATCGGAGAATGTGGGGGTTGTAATTATGGTTCATCTTGTTATAGATGGTTTGTCTGATGTCACATCTTTATAAAATTCATATTTCAGTTCCGTGTTTTGTTTTTCATCTTATATATAAAGCGCCTTGGTCATTTTGCTCCTCAACAAGGAGCCCTCACTTTAAATACAGCCGTGAAGTCAAATCAATTATGGTACGCCACCACACAGGGACGTGGCGACTGGGTAGGGTGTGATTGGGGGGTCGTACCACAACTTAGGTAAAACGCTCAACATTTGGAACTTTCATGCCTGGCACAACATCATGCAGTTGGAAAATTTCACACCCAAGTTAAAAAAATTCTCATAGTTTGATTCCAACGCATATTTAGTAGTAAATTTGTTGTTTTTAGACAAATAATGATAAATATTGTAAAAGAATGTAAGAAAAAATGATAAAAAATGATAAAATTGTTCAAGAATGTAAGAAAGAATGATAAAATGCTAAAATTGTTAAAGAATGTAAGAACAAAATGATAAAAAGTGTTATAAAATGTAAGAAAAAAATATTTTTAAAAATGCTAAAAAATTGTTAAAGAATGTAAGAAAAAATTATTTTAAAAAATGGTAGGCCAAGGCATTCTCTTATATATGCGAGGCGACCTATGGTAGACTCGCACATATAAGAGAATGCATTGGCACAGGGTCTTTAATGTTTCGCCAATGCAAAAGGTTAATGCGTGTGGTTGGGGCGAAGTCATTAATGTGCAGTAAATCAAGTTCCACATGCTGATCTCATTCTGTTTCCAGGCAAAACTGGCGACGACTTTTATACCCCACCATTGTCCCCAGAGTCGTAGGGTACGGACGGGCTCGAACTGAAGACAGACAATTGAAGTACCTCGAGTGCGTAACAAAACAGATATACAAGTTTGATATAGCTTATATATGTCACCCGTTATATTGGTCTTATCGCTAAAATATATCAAAGGGGACTGCGTTCATCTTTACGACCTTTCTTTTGAAATTCAATCTTGTGAAAATCACACTATTTAAACACCGCGAACTTGACATCCCTAAGTTGAAGCGCCATTACATTCGCTCTTATCGTCAGATTCGCTTTCTTTCTTTACGCAATTATAATGTGCGATTCGTCACGAAAACCTGAGCAGATATCTTTAATGGCGTCCACCTGCGAACAGAAGACATCGCATGCGCCATCAATCAAGATAATTTGTACTAATCGTTTCTATAAGGACCTTTATAGATTCTAATTTGATACAAACGAGGCGAAACGTAACGTGACATACGCTTAGTATGGTATATAGTCATCAATCTGCAACTGGTTATGATCCTATCAAAACATTTTGGCATCTTTTCAACTCATTGGGAGTCAATTTCCAAAAATTTCCATAAAATAAAATCTGCTGTTTTTTGGGGGGGGGGGGGGGGGGTACGTTCTAAACCATTTTTCTAAATTCCATTAAACCCACCAGGATCCAGCTACCATGCACTCTCCAAATTAATGTCATGAGAACTAGGAGCAATTAGTCTGCGATAAATTAGGACCTTCGTCATTATTATATTATTATATTATTATTTCTTTAATATGCCTAACATACATCCATCTTTCTCGTGTCATCCATTAATGTACGCACCACCTTCATTATGTGGGGAAATTATATGACGGATAGGTTGTAAGCCATTATTTCTTTCACTACACTTATGTTGACAAACGGAAAGGCTTAGAAGTCCGTGAGCCAGTCCTCCATTTTATTGTCACTCCTGGTCACTCCGGATAATATGTGACCCGCCAGATCAAATCCAGTCGTAAGTCGGGATTTTTTTTACCCTGTGCCAATGCTTCTCTTATATATGCGAGTCGACCATAGGTCGCCTCGCATATATAAGAGAATGCATTGGCCTAACAATTTTTTACAATTTTAATGATTTTTTCTTGTATTCTTTAACAATTTTATAATTTCACCCATACAGAGCCCCAGACAAACATGAGCAGACGACACTCTTCTATATGCTTCAGATTGCTTCTATATATGTGTGGGGCTCCCTGCAGGGTAATGGATGTTTTTTATTTTATGTCCTAAAAATTGTAAGAAACATTTATTTTTAAAAAATGATAAAAAATTGTTAGGCCAATGCATTCTCTTATATATGCGAGGCGACCTATGGTCAAATAGAAATGGAGAATAATCTTGCTCAAAGTAGTTATTTTTATGAATATTAACTCAAATTACAACACACACCGTCAGCCTTATATATTTATTAAATGCAATGAGTATGGATGGCAAAAATCATTTGCGTTAGTTTATCGCCGATTGTTGCGTCCCGAATCGAGATGTAAATATTACAATTGAGCGTAGTTCAGACGGTGTTTTCTATGGAGTTGTATAGTCGATTTCTTTGAAATTTTCGGCGATGTTAGTAGAATGCTACACCCCCCCCCCCCCCCAGTTGGCATAGCGCCTGAGTACTAATTTATCAGTTTTACGCACCCGAACAAGTACATAATATGTCTTTAAAGATTCCACATCCAATGTTATACCAAATCACTAAATAGTTCAAAGATACGTTCATACACTGACAAGTTTGCACGGTATTTGTTGCACGTATTTCGTCACATAAAACCATATGGGAACAGAATATGAACGGAAACATGTATAAAATTCAACTCTGCCACAACCTAACGATATGAGAAGTAAAATGTATGTAGTTTCGCATGTAACCGTGCTACTCACATTTGCCTTCAAATAACTGTATGAGTGCTGTCTGCGAGACATATGCGTGCTATTTACAGGGAACTGTCTATAGCATCGCTACGGTGGTACTACAAAGCTTTAACTAATTCTGAAAAAAATTCAGGCACGTAAGCTGATTTTTTTTCCTTTCGATCCTTGTTGGCACCCACCCACCCCCGAGTCCAATTTTTGCCGTTTTCGGCAGTTTTTTCCCGACCATTGTTGGACACCCACCCCCCCCCTTTTAACACTAAAACAGAGATTTGCGGGGGTAACTTCACTGTAAACAGCTGTATATGAATTTCTGTGCATACTATTTGTCATGGATGTTAATATTGACATGTAAATAGGAAAGAGTCATTTTGGGGTCATTCGGCCAAAAAACATGGCTGCCAGCGGCCATCTTGGATTTCAAATTCAATCCATTAACATGGGCTACAGGCTATACTGTTCGTCTGATCATCATGAAATTTTTCATTTATGTTAATATTGACATTCTAATGTGTTTTAAGCCAAACTCATTGCAAAAACAGTCAAAAACTGAGACTTGCAGGGGAAAAAAATTTGAGTTGCGGAAAAAATTGTTTGTTGGTCCCATCGACCACCCACCCACCCCGGCATACGTGCCCGGAAACCCCCGACCCCTGCGTTCATAGGTAATAATACGTGATTATTTGAACTTTTGGGCCCACATCTCCCCAATCTGCAAGATTCATACACAAGCTTTGTAACTATATATTTAAGCCGCCTCACAAATTCTCACTCGAATCAGTTTCTCAAAATGAATTTCATGCTTACGCGCATTGAAAATGGTCGTTATGTTCAACTGCAGAAGTGGGTAAGGGAAGGGAAGTGAAGTACCTCGATTGCGTAATAAAAAAACAGATATACAAGTTTGATATATTTCAACTGCAGAAGTGGGGCCTCGGTGGCTGTCGGTAAGGGGATACAACTCCAAGTCGTTTCGCCCTCCAGCGCTGGCGATAAGGGTTCAAATCAGCCATGAACATGACTGTTAGATTAGTAGTAAGTGTGCGGATTATCTCCGCCACTAAAACTGGCAAATGTCGTGATATGGCCTTAGTTTCTGAAAACGTCATTAAACCCCAATCAATAAATCAATACACTTGGGGAAGATGAGTTTCACTTTATTATGCTGATTTGAGAGATGAACTGATTACAGGGTGATGAATTTAGGATATAATGGATTTATTGCTATGGCAATATGAGCTTCAGAAATTTAGATTGATCCGAGTTCGTGATACAAATTATGCAACTTGATTTGGAGATATTTCGACCGAAGATATCACCAGTAACTGTCGTGAATAGTAATGTTAGCTTTAGATGTTCAGTTTTAATGTGTTATAATTTTGTATACATTGTTACAGTGCTGTTCAGTTTTAATGTGTTATAATCTTGTACACATTGTTACAGTGCTGTTCAGTTTTAAAGTGTTATAATATTGTCTACGTTGCTACAGTAATATTCAGTTTTAATGTATTATAATCTTGATTACATTGTTACAGTGCTGTTCAGTTTTAATATGTTATAATCTTGTATACATTGTTACCCTGCTGTTCAGTTTTAATGTGTTATAATATTGTATACATTGTTGCAGTGGTGTTCAGTTTTAATGTGTTATAATCTTGTATACATTGTTACAGTGCTGTTCAAGTGTTCATGTGTTATATAATCTTGTATACATTGCTACAGTGCTGTTCAGTTTTAAAATGTTATAGACGCCCTGTCCTATTTGACCACCATTTGTACGTTTTCTATATCAGTAAATAACTGGATCGGACACATGCGCACATTAATACGTTTTGATGGCCAGATATCGACTTTTTAAAGAGGAAGTTTTAACACGTTTACCTCCCAAAAGAGGTATAATAGAAAATAAAGAGCGTTATCAAGCCTGAGTTTAGTGTGCCTGTCATTTGCAGCATTAGGTCCCCAGAAGGTGAACTTAGTGATGCTATCCCACACAGCGGGCTAGCATCACTAATTTACCCTCTGTGGACCATGTTATATTGTTACCTGTCGCATCATAAATATATAACCATGAAGATGTTATGTCATATCATTACCTATCGAACCATAATATATAACTATGAAGATGTTATGTTATAGTATTACCTGTCGTACCATATATATATAACCATGAAGATGTTATGTCATTATTACCTGTCGTGTCATAATGATATAACCATGAAGATGTTATGTTATATTATTACCTGTACCATAAATATATAACCATGAAGATGTTGTGTCGTTATTACCTGTCGTGTCACAATGATATAACCATGAAGATGTTATGTTATATAATTACCTGTCGTACCATAAAGATATAACCATGAAGATGTTATGTTATATCATTACCTGTCGTACCATAAAGATATAACCATGAAGATGGTATGTTATATCATTACCTGTCGCACCATAAAGATATAACCATGAAGATGGTATGTTATATCATTACCTGTCGCACCATAAAGATATAACCATGAAGATGGTATGTTATATCATTACCTGTCGCACCATAAAGATATAACCATGAAGATGTTATGTTATATCATTACCTGTCGCACCATAAAGATATAACCATGAAGATGGTATGTTATATCATTACCTGTCGCACCATAAAGATATAACCATGAAGATGGTATGTTATATCATTACCTGTCGCACCATAAAGATATAACCATGAAGATGTTATGCCGTTGGTACTTGTCGTGTCATAATGATCGATACCCATGAAGATGTTATAGCATTAACTGTGTTCGTATCATTGTTTTATATAGCATACAGCCTCGCTGTGTGTTTTACACTAATACATGTTATGCTATGTTACGGCGAAATAAGAACTTGCTCAATGTTCGTCACCCCTATCAAATACACACCGATGTATGGGTGCACAATCCACAATGTCCATCACCCCTATCAAATACACACTGAGGTATGGGTGCACAATCCAAAATGTTCATCACCCCTATCAAATACACACTGAGGTATGGGTGCACATGGGTGCACAATCCATAATGTTCATCACCCCTATCAAATACACACTGAGGTATGGGTGCACAATCCAAAATGTTCATCACCCCTATCAAATACACACTGAAGTATGGGTGCACATGAGTGCACAATCCACAATGTTCATCACCCCTATATCAAATACACACTAAGGTATTGAAGCACAATCCACAATTTTCAGCACCGCTATCAAATACACACTGAGGTATGGTTGCACAATCCACGATATACTCCGAACATATAGGACTTTGATATCGGGCCGTCTCATGAAATACCAGACGGCACATTAAACTACACATAGATTTCCACGAATCAAAGGACCATTGTGTTTTCTACACGCAGAATGCGAAGTTTATCGTACACTGACAAGTTCGGTGCCAAGATACCTGTGGTTGGACAAATAGTTAATACAATGTTCAGAAGCTCCTTGCACACAGTGGAAACACAACCCCGCAATCATGGTGCACCGCATTTGATTGTTTTGGATTTTAAAAGATTTCATCGCCCAAAGCCGTGGTATATAACAATTAGAATGTCAACTTAACCGGTGACGGTAGTGTTGGGTTATAATTCATTGATAGCTATTATCTAACTTGAATATTTGATCCAATAGCACAACAACTATAGCCGTGCCACACAAGGTGTGGTTTCATATTAGTGAAGTGATTACTTTCGTTTTAGGCAAAGCGCAATAATTGCAACGACATTCCTTTTCATTGCATTTCGCTTCGGTTGTCAAATTCGAATTATATGAGGATCGAGTGAAGATCTACTCATTTAGGGATACCCTGTTCGATTTGACACCATAAAGCCACAATCTATACCCGCGTTAATTCTATGCCATAAAATAACACGAGGTTGCTGGCATACCTCCCACAGGGCCAATTCAAATGTGAGCAGGTAAGAACCTTAATACTGAGGAAACTGAAATTCTCTACCCCGTAAGATCAGTCATTCAACAGAAGAGGCAGACGGACAAAAATCGTGAAAAATTGAGAAACTACGGATAAACCTGATTTTCGCAATTCAATACAGTGTGGCAAGAAACTTGTATATATACCAATTCACAGGGGCCTGTAACGCGCTCCGCTGTCCGCCCCCTTTTTGCGCTGCCCAGCAAATACGCGGCTTCTATATACGCGCAAGCTTCACGTTAATGGTAGTATTATAGTCTCTATAATACTACCATTAACGTGAAGCAGGCGCGTATATTATAGAAGCCGCGTATATGGGCAGCGCAAAAGGGGGCGGACAGCGGAGCGCGTTACTGATCCCTGTGACCAATTCTACTCTATATAACAATGGTTTTGACATTCGCAATCTCATTATTGAAGAGTTATTAACCCTTTCTATACTAAATACTCATTGACGAGTAGTTACCTCAGGCAATGTTCAGATAATAAGTTTAAACCGTTCAATACTAAATACTCATTTACGAGTAGTTCTCCCTCAGGCAATGTTCAGATAATAAGTTTAACCCGTTCTATACTAAATACTCAATGACGAGTAGTTCCCTCAGGAAATGTTCAGATAATAAGTTAACCCTGTGAATACAAAATACTCATTCGCGAGAAGTTCCCTCAGGCAATGTTCAGATTATAAGTTAAACCTTTTCTATATCAAATACTCACCGACGAGTAGTCTGAACAAGTCTCACCAATGCATATGAATCATACTTCTCTTGTATTATCTGTTATCTGTCTCGTCTGTTTTTACTACATGAACAACCCTCCAAATGAATAACAGACCATTGCAATGAATACTTAGATAACCGAACAGGAGAATCCATTCAGTATAGAATGGGTTAATAATGGAAACATGAATAAAGGTAATCTCTATTTTTTCATGTACTTGTTCATGGTAGTTGTTTTACAGACATTTGTTATTTCGCATGAACCCACTTCACGTGAACCCACTTCACGTGAACCCACTTCACGTGAACCCCGTGAACCCACTTCACATGAACCCACTTCACATGAAACCACTTCACGTGAACCCACTTCACATGAACACCGTGAACCCACTTCACATGAACCCACTTCACATGAAACCACTTCACATGAACCCACTTGGAAGCCTTGAATCCCTTTAACTCTGTCTATACTAAAGCATCATTGACGAGTAGTTACCCCAGTTCGTTTGTTGAACTTATTATCTGAACATTTACCTCCAATAAATGGGAATCATTCTGCAATTGTATTATATGTTGTCCGGTTTTTTTCCCCCAACCCCGACCCCTCCTCAGATCATCGCAGAAGGATCATTTGGTTTTGAGATTGTTTATTGTGGCAGATGTTGAGAATACCATTGTCCCATGTCCACTAAATGATACCAGAACGTAATGACGTAATTGTGCTGAATATTACAACCTATATTAACACTTAATAGAGCCTGTGTTATGTTTTTGTCACATCTGGTCCATATGTTAGTTTAATTTTAAAGTTGACTGTATTAATTAATTCACACTACGATAACATCAAATTCTTCAATAATTCATCTGAAAGTAATTGGATGTAATCAAACCTGAGTTTAGTGTGCCTGTCATTTGCAGAACGAGGTCCTCAGATGATGAATTTAGTGACGCTATCCAGCATGGCGGGCTAGCATAACAAAATTCACCATGTGGGAACCTCATTCGACACGGCCTCATCAGCTACGGCAGACAAAGACTCAGATTGAAGTTCCCAAATGGTGAATATTGTGATGTATGCACCCAATGGGAACTTTCCAGAGAAGATGAAACTTAAGCAGAATGAGGTCCCCAGATGGTGAATTTAATGATGCTAGCCCGCTATGCGGGATATCGTCACTAAATTCACCCTCTGGGGACCTCATTCTGCAAATGACAGGCTCACTAAACCCAGGCAGATTAAAAGTATTTGTATTGTATTTGTAATTATCAAATTAAAAAGTTTTTGTATTTCAATCAAATCCATTAGCCAAAGAATCGCTCCATCCCTGCCCAGATAAATAATAGACCATTCCAAGGTATTATTTTACAACCAAGTGGGAGAATACATTCAGTATAGAAAGGGTTAACTGACTTAACCCTTTCGTGACACAAGCTTCCTGATTTTTTGGTGAAAACCCTGTGCCAATGCGTTCTCTTATATATGTGAGTCTCCCATTTGGGAGCCTCACATATATAAGAAAATATAAGAAAATACATTGGCCTAACAATAATTACCTAGACTGTGTAAGCCAGTGCATTCTCTTATATATGCGAGGCTCCCTATGGGAGACTCGCATATACACGAGAATGCATTGGCACATGATCTTTAATGCTGCACCAGCGATGCTCCCGGCATTAAAATGTTAATTCTTACTTATTTCGTGTCATTTCGAACCGAGGATCTTTGGTTCGTTGTCTGCCCGATTTATCCATATCAACAGATTATTGGTATGGGACTTGTTATGTGATCAAAGCTATTCAATTTGTTTATTCGGCGAAAGGCTCGTGGAAATAGTCATGAAAAAACCTTAGTCAATCAATGCACAATATATATTGTTATTGGAAGGTTCACTTGCAATTGAAAGTGCAAGTCATAACATTTAATGAGGCATAATCATTCATCGGCCGCCGGTGCAGTGGAAATCGCACCGAAATTAGTTTCGGGAATGTAGACAGGGGCCTAAGGGTACATTGTAGACAGGGTCCTAAGGGTACGTTCAGACACAATTTGTGTGACATTTTTGGCAGGTATTCGGGTACATAAAGCTATGATGTGGCAGGAAATTAGCGCAAACATGCCTGTAAAGTTCATCTGTAAACCAAATTACGTGAGTGAAAAAACTCTGTGGTTCCACTTGTAGTGATCATCCTGCCGACATTTGGCTGTAAATAACATGCCAGCCTGTTCCCCGGAAAACCAGCACATTGTATCTGCTTATAATAGAACTTGTTTTAGGTTGATAATCAGCTTAGAGTCCCTAATTTTCAGTCGATAATGTGATGAAAATTAGAACAATTTAGTCACATTATCGACTTATAATGAGGCTATTCTAAGCAGATTATGTGCGGACAATGACAAAAATAAGCCAAACTGACGACTTTTTAGGTGTTCGCTCTTTAATATGTGGTCCGCGCCATAAAACGAAATAACGGGTAAGAGTCCATTATCTGCTTATTTCAGAATTAAAAAATCACATTGTGTACATATTTCACATTATAGGTCGATTATGTGCCTATTTCCGCGATGATATGTTGAACATGCAATTATATCGAAAGAATGAATCTTACATGTTGTTTAAGACAAATGTTAGTATAGCAACATTGCATGTGGAAATACAGAAATTTACTTCTCATGTCTGCTCATGTTGTTAGCTCTGGTAAAAAATACATTTTATATGCATGTTTCCGTTCATAGATCATAGTGGCCCGATTCGTCATCTCAGGTTTAAACCTGGTCTATGTAAACCTCTATGTTTAAACCGCCGTGAGTCAGCTAAATCCGTGGTTTAAACCAGCGACCGCATGTCTAAGTGACGCATTCGTCATCTCTGGTTTAAACATGGTCCAGCCAGACCAGTGGTTTAGCAGTAGTGTCACTGTATCGTCGAAATAATTAATCGTACTTTCCTAATGCGAACCGCCTCGTTTTTTTCACTGCGAAAATCAATAATTACGATAGCGAGCATATTTTGATTGGAAATTTATAATCGAGAAGCACTCAAACTATAAAGCATGTAGTGATAAGTTTTTGTCAATTTCGATATTTTGTTTGCGTTTTATAGGCTTAAACCGATAACTAAACCATCTAATTCGGCGGTCCAGCTAAACCAGCTTTATTGTGGCTAAACTTGAGATGACGAATCCGTCTTTTCTTCATCGCGGTTTAGAATTGTCAAACAATCAGTCAAAGGGTGGAGCTGTAAATAATCTCGAGTTAGGGCGTGTCTAAGTGGTGGCTGCCGACTGGTGTTATCACGTCACAGTTGATTCATTCGCACGCGAGCTTTGCTCAGATATGGACATGTTCCTTTAGTATTATATATACAACTATCTTGTGGCTTTTTTGGCCCGTGTCAATCAGAAATACTGGTGTTTTCTACGAATCTATTTGAAGGGTTCAACGTTTTAATTTTGACACCAACACGATGCTACTGCATGATCAGATATGCTATACACATAGTTTGCAAACCTAAACTTATAGGCAGGATTCGTCATCTCAGGTTTAAACCTGGTCTACGTAAACCTCTAGGTTTAAACCACCGTGAGTCAGCAAAATCCGTGGTTTAAACCCGAGACGGCAGGTCTAAGTGACGCATTCGTCATCTCTGGTTTAAACATGGTCCAGCCATACCAGTGGTTTAGCAGTAGTGGCTCTGTATCGTCGAGATAATTAAACGTACTTTCCTAATGCGGACCGCCTCATTTTATTGATTGCGAAAATAAATAATTACGACAGCGGTCATATTTTGATTGGAAATTTATAAGCGAGAAGCAGTCACACATATAAATCGTATGGGGATAAGTTTTTGTCAATTTCAATATTGTTTTTGCGTTTTGTAAGCTTAAACCGGCAACTAAACCATCTAATTCGGCGGTCCAGCTAAACCAGCTTTATCGAGGCTAAACTTGAGATGACGAATCCGTCTTTTCTTCATCGCGGTTTAGAATTGTCAAACAATCAGTCAAAGGGTGGAGCCGTAAATAATCTTGAGTGAGGGCGTGTCTAAGTGGCGACTGGTGCTATCATGTCACAGTTGATTCATTCGCACGCGAGCTTTGCTCAGATATGGACATATTCCCAAATATATGATTTTTACAACTATTTTGTGGGGTTTTTTGTTTGGCTTGTGGCAATCGCAAATACTGGTGTTTTCTACGAATTCATTTGAAGGGTTCAACGTTTTAATTTTGACACCAAAACGATGCTACTGCATGACCAGATATGCACATAGTTTGCAATCCTCAACCTATAATGCTATATGAGTCAAATTTGATAACTTATTTTGATGTAGATCATGCCACAAAGCTCTACTCTGGCTACGCACATAAATTCCCATAATATTCTACCAGTTCAAAACCTGGGAACCTTTTTGATTTTCTGCATGACTGGAAATTTATGACAGTGAAAAAAATCAACGCATGTAATATATTTCTTTATTAAAAGCTGTCCCTCTGCATGGCTGCCAACTTCCAACAGTTCAGATGCCGCTTATGGTGTGCACTCATAAGCAAATTACTTGACTGGCCTCTTGGTCCAGGATTGACTCGATTATGGAAATTTTATTCAGCGCCAGAGGGGCTTTGCGCACATTTTGATAATTTGAACATTTTAAAATAAAAAATATTTTAATTAAATTTAAAACAAACAAATGTTAATTTTAATTTTAATTTTGTTTCTTTTTAAATTCAACTCCTTACGCAATTTAACATAATTTTTTCATTTTAAAAAAAATTATATTTGTCTTATTTTTAAATCAAAATTTTTAAAACCTAACGCCGTTATACCACACGAATCACCACACCCCTAATTTAATTGAAATCGGTCCAGAGGTATTGGAGAACAGTTGCGAACAGACAAACGGACATACAGATAGACAGCTCCTATATATATATCCTTTAATATATACAGATTTACATGTAAATACACCAAATTTTGTCTTTGCGGGTGAAGCATCTTGCAGAAACCTATCACAAACAAAGTGATGAACAGAGCGTGAAACTCGTGTTGAGAGACATGCCCTTTGTTAAATTGCTTTTCAAAACAGAATGAGATCGGATTAATAGTCAATTAGCGATACTTGTTTCTCAATGATACTTGTTTCTCAATGAATAAAACGCGGTCACGATAATTTATGACTTGTCAATAACCATTATATCGGCCTATCCTTTGGTCCAATTGGTAAGAGGGTAGTTTGATTGCATAATCATATCACCGAATCGAGTTGTCAATTAGCTGTCAACTGAACGACAAAAACGCCCCTTAGACCCGGTTTGGCTGGACCGCCAATGTAGGTTTAAACCAGGTTTAAACTCGGAGGTTTAAACCGGAGATGACGAATCCGGCCATATTGTCAAATTTGATAACTTATTTTTATGTATATCATGCCACAGAGCTCTACTCTGGCTACGCCAATAAATTCCCATAATATTCCGCTAGTTAAAAACCTGGTAACTTTTTGATTTTCTGCATGACGGGAAATTTATGACATTGAAAAAAGTGCGATTTGGGTATGATCTGATGATTTTTGCCAGAGTTATGGCCCTTTTTTTCAACTTAGAAAATTTGAATTTTTGCTTGTTTTTTGGGTTTCCGGATCGCTTGTTTTTGGGTTTCCGGAATTTCTAGTACGAACTTCTTTTGGAACGGTCATATAGACTTCCTCGGGTATCCGCAGTTTCGTCCATGCTTAATCCGAATTGCTACCGTCGGGGGCAAATGCCACGCGACAGCGTACCTCTTGTTTTTATCAACATAAAAGTCAAAACGCACATGGACGACAACGTTATGGCAAGTCAAATACAAGAGTTCTAATTTGCTGTAATTTTGCTACGGAGTGTGCGAAAATTGACAACAAAACTACCGCTCTAATTCTCCATTATGTCAATAAGTTTTAGTGCGAGAATTGTTCTCAAAGCACATAGGATATTTGAGTTTGGTCTCGCCGATTTGAGTTTGGTCTCGCCGATTTGAGTTTGGTCTCGCCGATTTGAGTTTGGTCTCGCCGATTTGAGTTTGGTCTCGCCGATTTGTCTGAAAAAATCCGCGCTAAATATAGAAAACCACAGACTAGTACCCAACCTGTGACAGAGTCAGAAAGGAAGTATGACTGGTGCGCTCTGGTAGAGATTAGTGACATACTGGCCGGATTCGTCATCTTCGGTTTAAACCTGGTTAAACCTACATTTGCGGTCCAGCCAAACCGGGTCTGGGGGGGGGGGCGTTTATGTAGTTCATTTGCCAGCTAATTGACAACTCGATTCGGTGATATGAGCATGCAGTTAAACTACCCTCTAAAAGACTTGCTAATTGGACCAAACGACAGGCCAATATAATGGTTATTGACATGTCATAAATTATCGCGAACCGTGCACGCTCATTGGATTTCTTCATTTGGAAACAAGTATCGCCCATGGACCATTAATCCGATCTCTTTGTGGGCTTAAATCAATCAGACAAAGGGCATGTCTCTCAACACGAGTTTCACGCGCTGTTCATCACTTTGTGGTAGCTTTTCTGCAAGATACTTACCCGCAAAGACAAACTTTGGTGTATTTACATGTATATCTGTATATATTAAATGGTATAGGAGCTGTCTATCTGTATGTCAGTTTGTCTGTTCGCAACTGTTCTCCCATACCCCTGGACCGATTTCAATCAAATTAGGTGTGACTCGGATGGTATAACGGCGACAATTATTCTTTGAGTTTGATAAATGTTCATTTTCTTTCGATTAGTAACAGCGTGTTTTAGATATATTTGTCCACGGTTACGATTCTCCGAGCAATAAAAACAATAGAGCTGAAGCCTCAACAAACTCCAAAACTAATAATGGATTATTCCACAACAAGTCTTATGGAGGCGGGCATAGCTTTTGCTAGGAAACAGTCGTTCTTATACATTAATCGATTTTATAGCCTGTGATTATATATGCTGGTTGACGCACACAAACTTGCCGCCTTTTAATATATAGAAATGGACAAATGTCACCCAAAATGAGTAATATATAATCATGGTTGTATTCCCAACATCATTGTAAAAATAATAAGTTCAGTACAATATTATTTTACAACAAAACCGCTGTTTAAAAATAGCTGATTGAAGACTACATGTATACACGGTTATTCAAATTAGGGCGAACAAAAATGGCATTAGAATTACCAATGCAGTAACCGACAGTCTCAATAGATATTTGTGTGATGTAAGGATGACACATATATATGGATACCAATCTTTAATGCATGAAGAGTAAGTCCACAAGCAATGTATACAAAATAAGTAACGGATCGAGTGACCGAATATTAGATGATGCTCGGACAGGTATCAGAACCTCAAGATGGAATGAGTAAAGCATGACGTATTTGGGGAATTGTTACTTATATACTCTTTGGGGTTAATATTGAAGCATGGGGTATTTGGTAATACACATTGGGATTGTCTCTGTTGTTATGGTCATGCTCGGCTTGATATGTATACAAAATGGCGGCACCGATGTCGTAACTTGATTGGTCAGACTCGCACTGGTAGCTCAGCAATTGGGCTCGCATCCGAGCACACTTGAGCAATTTGCCTCACGGGTCGATAACATATCAAACATGCTCGATATGCGAGGTCGATTGCTCAGAGCAATGCCACGCACACCTGTAGCCAATTTGCTCAGAGACCGATTACTCAGCTCTAGTGTCGCGACCTTAATTACGCGCGCCGCGTATATACTAATGTACAAATTCCTATCTCGCATGGGCGCTGGAGTTTGCGCTGGGGGTTCTAGAATGTTAATTATTGGGACACATTAAACGTTGTAGTGCGACCCCGAGGACGAGCTGTAGTGCGACCCCAAGGCCGAGCCCGGTAAAAGATGTAGTTGAGAATTTAAATTTCATTTATTGGCGTTTACATTATGTCAATGTTGATTTTTTGGTTTTTGATAAGCTATGCCAATTACAAATAAAACAGAAATGAAAAAGTTTCTATAATTACAATCATGGGTATATAATATATGATCTTGAGCGCGTTACCATTTCTGACTATGGTTTTCTTGTTGAACGTGTTAACCAGACCAGACGGAAACACATTGACAATCCAAAACCAATGGAGCTTTCCACGGTTGTCAATCAAATAACGGAGCCGGTCGTTTGGTGCATTAACAATTTTGATGCCATCTTGTTCACCCTAGTTTGGATATCCGTTCATACATTCATTGTTAAATCTTATATTTTCAAACAATGTTTTTGTTGTCAAATCATAATGTACTGAATTCGCAATTTGTGTACTATTGTTCGGAATTTATCCATGACTATAACCATGTTTTTCTTTTGGGTGACATTTGTTAATTTGTATACATTTAAAGTCGAGAACTGGGTAAGTGTTTTTGTGTGTAGATCAGCATAAAACCAATTAATTTATTTGAGCAGCAACAGTATACCCCGTCCCTATTAGGCTGTCTGTGGAATCATTCGTTACCGACCGCGGAAGCAATGGACATCGCACCCGAAACTCATTGCGAAATAAGGATAGGAACGAGGCAGGGGAGGATGGAGTTGTTCTAACACCAATATAGCAACACCGTATGATTACAACAAAACGTTTAACGTTTAACCCTTTCTATACTAAATGGATTCTCCCATTCAGTTATAAAAGTATACATTAGAATGGTCTATTATTGATCTGGAGTGGTGTTCAGGAAAAATATTCAGACGACAGATAATAAGTGCAGTATAAGTCCTATTTATATGAGGGGTCATGCTCGTTTGTGGAACTTATTATCTGAATATTTCCTATGGAGTAACTACTCAACAATGATTCGTTAGTATAGAAAGGGTTAACCCGTTCTATACTAAAGCATCATTGATGAATATTTATTCCATAGGAAATTTTCAGATAATAAGTTTAACCCTTTCTATACTAAAGCATTAATTGATGAGTAGTTATCCCATACGAAATGTTCAGATAATAAGTTTACCCTTTCTATACTAAAGCATCATTGATGAGTAGTTATCCCATAGAAAATGTTCAGATAACCAGTTTAACCATTTCTATACTAAAGCATCATTGATTAGTAGTTATCCCATAGGAAATGTTCAGGTAATAAGTTTAACCCTCTCTATACTAAAGCATCATTGATGAGTAGTTATCCCATGGGAAATGTTCAGATAATAAGTTTAACACTTTCTATACTAAAGCATCATTGATGAGTAGTTATCCCAAAGGAAATGTTCAGATAATAAGTTTAACCATTTCTATACTATAAAAGCATCGTTAATGAGTAGTTATCCCAAACGAAATGTTCAGATAATAAGTTTAACCCTTTCTACACTAAAGCATCATTGATGAGTAGTTATCCCATAGGAAATGTTCTCATAATAAGTTTAACCCTTTATATACTAAAGCATCATTGATGAGTAGTTATCCCAAAGAAAATGTTCATATAATAAGTTTAACCCTTTCTATACTAAAGCATCGTTGATGAATAGTTATCCCAAGGAAATGTTCAGATAATAATGTTAACCCTTTCTATACTAAATACACAATGATGAGAAGTTCCCTTGGGAAATGTTAAGATAATAATATTAACCCTTTCTATACTAAATGATGAGAAGTTCCCTTGGGAAATGTTCAGATAATTAGTTCGACAAACGACCATGGAACTTATTAGCTAAACAATTCCCTCAAGAAATAGGGCTCCCTCAGCACTTTTATTTATCTGTCGTCTGCTTTTATCACATGAACATCCCCATAATATACTATTATAATGTGTACTTTTATAATTGGGTGGGATAATCCATTTAGTTTAGAAAGGGTTATTATCCCTTTGATGACTGGAGCTTCTTGAAATTTTGCGAAAACCCTGTGCCAATGCATTCTCATATATATGTCAGTCGCCCATATGGTGCCTCGCATATATAAGATAATGCATTTGCCTGACAATATTTACCTTGAGCTTGTAAGCCAGTGTATTCTCTTATATATGCGATGCCCCCAATGGGAGACTCCGAATATATAAGATAATACACTGGCACAGGGTCTGTAATGTTGCACCAGCGCAGCTCTCGTCATGAAAGGGTTATTATTATCTTTCTAAAACTTACAATTTTTCAGCTTTGCATGTCCGCTCCCGAGATTGCAGGCCTCCGTTACAAAGCCGCGAACATGATGACCAACTAGACCAGAGGTTCGAAGGAGCGTCACCCCGGACACAGGCTGTCTGTAAATAGAAAACATTATAGCGAACACGTGGACCAACTAGACCACAGCTTCCAAGGAGCGTCACCCCGGACACATGATGTCTGTAAATATAACAAATTATAGCGAACATGATGACCAGCTAGACCACGGCTTCTAATGACCCCCGGCACAAACTGTAACTCTGAACAACCAGAGCACATCTCAAGTTTTGCCATTCCAAGAGAAACTAAGAGAAACCTAGACCCTGTCAATACAAGAGACACACGGACCCTGTCAATACCCTGACGGCAACAAGAGAAACCCAGAGCCTGTCAATACCCTCGATACCAAGAGAAACCCAGACGCTGTCAATACCCTAACGCCACGAAGAGAAACCCAGACTCTGTCAATACCCTAACGGCACCAAGAGAAACCCAGACCCTGTCAATACCCTAACGGCACCCAGAGAAACCCAGATCATGTCAATACCCTAACGGCACCAAGAGAAACCCAGACCCTGTCAATACCCTAACGGCACCAAGAGAAACCCAGATCCTGTCAATACCATAACGGCACCAAGAAAAACCCAGACCCTATCAATACCCTAACGGTACCAAGAGAAACCCAGACCATGTCAATACCCTAACGGCACCAAGAGAAACCCAGACCCTGTCAATACCATATCGGCACCAAGAGAAACCCAGACCATGTCAATACCCTAACGGCACCAAGGGAAACCCAGACCCTGTCAATACCATAACGACACCAAGAGAAACCCAGACCCTGTCAATACCCTAACGGCACCAAGAGAAATCCAGACCCTGTCAATACCCTAACGACACCATGGGAAACCCAGACCCTGTCAATACCATAACGGCACCAAGAGAAACCCAGACCCTGTCAATACCCAAACGGCACCAAGGAAAACCCAGACCCTGTCAATACCATAACGGCACCAAGAGAAACCCATACCCTGTCAATACCCTAACGGCACCAAGAAAAACCCAGACCCTGTCAATATCATAACGGCACCAAGAGAAACCCAGACCCTGTCAATACCCGTACCGCACCAAGGGAAACCCAGACCCTGTCAATACCCTAACGGCACCAACAGAAACCCAGACCCTGTCAATACCCTAACGGCACCAACAGAAATCCATACCCTGTCAATACCCTAACGGCACCGAGAGAAACCCAGACCCTGCCAATACCTTAACGGCACGAAGAACACAATAACCTCGAATCAAATGTTTATATAAAACTGGTTTGATGGACAACCCCGAACAAATGTTTATATAAAACAGGTTTGATGGACAACCCCGAATCAAATGTTAAAGGTACTCAATCCGTAAAGAGGGTCCCCATCTCAACAGATTCCAACAACAACAATCCGATCAGAGGGTCCTATATTACTATTTCTTTGGCTTTGGGGGTAAAAAATATTTGATTCGAGTCGAGGAACCCATCAAACAAAGCTCAGAGTTATTAGATATTGATTTTTGAAATTTGTTATGTACTCGAGATGAGTACTAATAACTGCCGTAATCTGCTCTGGATGTGTACTCCAAATCTATTCAAACAGACAAGGATGGATAACTCTAAAATCAAGTGGTAATTTTAACGCAATTTTGACTGAGTTCTGGGCCAGATAGTATTCCCGATAATGAAAAATAATAGATTTCTAAAATCGATATCTAACAAATCTGAGCTTTGATGGGTGACTTCCTCGACTCGAATCAAATATTTTTGACCCCCGAAGCCATTGAAATAGTAATTGAGAGGAGTTTTATCGGATTGAGTACCTTTAATATAAAACAGGTTTGATGGACAACCCCAAATCAAATGTTAATATAAAACGGGTTTGACGGACAACCCCGAATCAAATAACATAAAACAGGTTTGATGGACAACCCCGAATCAAATGTTAATATAAAACAGGTTTGATGGACAATTTTTCCGGGTTTTCGCGGGGTTTTTTTTTTTTGGTAAAAATGAAGGCCAATTTATATATAAAACAAATAATTAGATAACCATTTAGCCGTAACTATGATAATGTTCGGGAGATCGTCGTGGTGATGATGGTTGTAAAAGATTATCATGAGAGGTTGCACGTCGACACATTTGGGTTGGTCTCTTCTAATTACGATGACGACATATGCATACCGAAAACATTCTACTGGTAGAGTTTTCAGTTGCTCGGTAATTGTTACAACTTTGTGATGCCACAAAATTAGATATGCTCTCTACGAAAGAAAGCTTTGGTCGTTATAGTTTATAAGAAAGCACAGATAGCAGTATCTGTGCGTATAATGATTTCATGTTTTACTACTTCTCGACACTACTATAGGCAGTGGTACGTAATTTAACACTGGCGAATAATTCCATCTTTATTTTCATATTAGGATGTTGTGAAGAAATGAGCGCTCTGCACATATGCATGCTCATACTAAGTTATGAAACTCATAGCTTTGACACAAAATGGCCACAGCAATATCTTGACATTATTTGTTTCCGGCTGACATTTACCCTTTCTATTCTAAATGCATTCTCCCACTAAGTTATAAAAAATATACATTGGATTGGTATATTATTCAGTTGGAGGGGTGTTAAGGATAAACGAGCAGATAATAACCAGACGAAATAATAATGCAAGTGCAGAAGAATTCATTACGCGCGCCGCGTGTATACTGTCCTAGAGATTCTAGATAGCTATGGTTCGCTGGGCGTTTTATTTATAGATAATGGACATTTTTGGGAGGATTAAAAGTCGAACTGCGAACCGGAGACCGAGCCCGGGGAAAGGTATAGTTGGGAATTTTAATTTCGTTTAATGTCATTTACATTGTTATGTCAATAATGTTGATTTTTGACAAGCTATGTCAATTACAAATAAAAGAAATGAAAAAGATAATTTGTAAGTCTTATATTTCAACTTTTATAGACATTTTTCGTTCAGCAGCCCACTGGGGGTTGTGGTCAGAGACGGCCGAGTCGATCGCCGGTTCGTTAATTAGGTACTGGTTGTTATTGTTATTTTAACGGAATTCTGAGTTTGTCATTCGCGAAACCAATATATTTTATATTCTATAATTACAATCATGGGTATATAATATATGATCTTGAGCGCGTTACCATTTCTGACATTGGTTTTCTTGTATACACTGGTGGGAAATGCTTAGATAATAGTTCAACAAACGAGAAAACATGACACCACGTTAGGGGACTGTTACCCACCACAGTGGGGAGGTGGAGTGTTACATCACCACAGTGGGGCGGTGGAGTGTTACATCACCACAGTGGGGCGGTGGAGTGTTACATCACCACAGTGGGGCGGTGGAGTGTTACATCACCACAGTGGGGCGATGGAGTGTTAAATCATCACAATGCACGTAATTTAAAACCGCCCAATTAATTCCATCTTAACTTTCAGATTTTGATCGCAAAACAATGAGGGCTGTGCTCATTCTAAGTTATGAAATTCATAGCTTTGACACAAAGGAGTCGCTGCATTCTATTAACATTATTTATTTTCCTGCTGACATTAAGAGTCTGCACCAATACAAATTGCATATCGAATCAGGATTCTTGGACTGGATTGATTACTGACAATGACGAATCACCCCACGGCCAAATGGGATGCCACTTTAGGGGACTCTTACCCACAGTAGTGGGGCGGTGGAGATATTCTACCCCAGGACCACACGCGGATTGGATTATTTAACACGGAAATAGGGTAGCGGCCAAATCGAAAAAGTTATCTAGTTTCGAGAAAGTCTACCCAAGGTAGAACAAGTATAACCAACATTTTTAAAAGAAGAAATATATATTGTTCACGAAACTGATAGTGGAAAATTACGGAATCGGTGGTGGCTTTTGCCAAATCGACGATGAACGATACCCGTGCACCAGTGACTTTTTTTCAGAAATTAGCGACGTTGGTAAAGCGATCCCCGTGGCTAAGTTGTAACTTATTTGCCAAGATTGTTGGTGTTATAATTACTACATCATACCATATATCTACTTGATATGAATAAAGTGTTGGTTAAATTGGATTTTCCTGCCATTTGGAGCCGAATATTTATTTTTTGCTAAAAACAAAATCGCTCATTTTCACAAAAAATATTTTATTTAAAAAATTATCATTCAAATGGATATTTCAATAATGCCGAAATATTTAATCCATATGGTGTAACAGTTATCTGACAAGCGTAATACTGGTATCGTTCAATGTCAATTTGAAAATAGCCACCACCGATTCCGTTATTTGTCACTATCATTTTCGTTAACAATATATATTTCTCCTTCAAAAAATATTAGTTTCAACTTGTTCTACCGTTGCTAGGAGTATCCGACCACTCTTGGTATTTGGTCGCTGCACGACAATATATGGATGATCATGCGCAGTGAGATTTTTGCTTTGCACGATCTAGCATACTAAGCGCGACGCGTAATTCTTCTATTCAATCGGCAGGTTGAAAATAGTTGTCGGGGGGCTTGATAGGTGATGGCTCTATATATGATGCAACAAGTGTTCGGTGTAAACCGAATAAATTAATACCCTATATTCGTTGCGGCGGTTAGGGTATCGCGACAACAGCCAGAACGTGCGCATAATTTGATGTCGTAGTACGCAAAACGTATAGCCGTAACTCTATTCGTGAGTTTTGAAGAAGAAAAACAATATATGTGTGGTGCTATTCAGTTTCTCGATACTATTTAATAATATCACGTAATTAAACACCGATGAAAAATCCCATCTTTACATTCAGATTTATATGGCAAAAAAATGCATGTGTGCGTTATAAGTTATGAAATTGATAGCTTTGACACAAAGGAGTCACTGAATTCTATTGACATTAATTTATTTTCCCGCTGACAGTAAGAGCCATTTGTACCAGGACACAATGTCCATATCGCATTTGGTTGACAGCGCGAATCAGGATTCGAGGACAAGATTGATGACAATGGCAAACTTAGCATAAAACATTACATTAATTTGCGGTTGCATAATAAACTCGACTTCTTCTTTTGAACAAAAATTCGACTCCAGCTGACTTAAAATACCTATCGTGTTCATGTTGGCACCAGTGATTTGCCCGCTGTGCATGTGTGTACCTACAGCGGCTAACAGTTGATATGTTGATAGGTGGAGGGATCTTTTACACTAATTACCGAAGAATTCAAAGAAGCAGACACGTAATCTCTTCATCAGAATGAAAACAAGCGGAGTTATTTGGGTTGCTTAGAGCTGACACTTCGCATAAATTCACCCACATATGACAGTATCAAAAACAAATTAAATGGAAACGACTGCATTCCCGCTGAACATCTGCCGATCCACCACTGGTTAACCCTTTACCCAACAGAACGGCCCTGTGCCAATGCATTCTCTTATATATGCGAGTCGACCATAGGTCGCCTCGCATATATATAAGAGAATGCATTGGCTTAACACATTAAAAATTATAAAATTGTTAAAGAATGTAAGAAAAAATGGTAAAAAGTGTTAAAAAAAAGATTTTTTTAGGCCAATGCATTCTCTTATATATGCGAGGCGACCTATGGTCGACTCGCATATATAAGAGAATGCATTGGCACAGGGCATAACTGTAACTATCACAATGTGGTCAAGGAGCCGGTTCCAATGATATCCATATTTGTACGGTTCTATTCAGACAGACCGAAGATATTTTAGGCTGTTGAAGCTTTATTTGACCGGATTTGGCCGTTTTGTTGGGTAAAGGGTTAAATGGTCCTGCTAATTTACTATGATGGTTGGTGTGTGCTGCTGAATTGCTATGATGTTGGTGGGTGCTGCTGAATTGCTATAATGTTGGTGTGACAAAAATGATGCTATTAATAAAATGTTTCCGTTATTTTATTCTAAAGTTGTCATTTTCGCGGCTTTGTGATGGAATCATGCTTGAGAATATGGTGCCGGACATTGCAGAATGAGGTCCCCAGAGGGTGAATTTAATTACGCTACCTTGCACATCAGGTTAGTGTTGCCAAATTCATCCTATGTTACCTCATTCTGCAGGGCCTCATCTTCTATGGGAGACTTAGACTTAGATTTAAGTTCCCAGATTGTGAATATTGTGATGTGCACCCATTGGGCACCTCAATTATGCAATATGTCATCTGCCCATTTTGGGATATAGAGAGACTAAACTAAAAGGATAAAGAATCATTGTGAAGAAGTTTCTAAAGAAACCAAAACTTATTAATTTAACAATAAAGATCCATTCCAGAGAAGATGATACATATTACCTAAGCAGAATGAGGTCCACAGAGGGTGCATTTGGTTATGCTAGCCCGCTTTGCTGGGTAGCGTCACTAAATCCACACTCTGTGGACCTCATTCTGCAAATGTCCAGCACCATAGTATCAGGCCTTTAGAATGGGAGAAACTCCATTTTATAGCTCGACTGTACGAAGAGGAATGGGAGTATACTGCATTGAATGTGTTGGTCTGTCCATCTGTCTGTATTGCTTCTGATACAATCTGTGTTAATGTTATTCTGGATCTCAACAAAAGACCAGAATTGTCATATAAATTATATTTGGGGAATTTGGCGAAGCCTTTCTGCTCTTTGTGTTAGATTTATTGGAATTATCGCCGTTTCAGCTACTATATATAGGCCATATCGCGATCGACAATGTCAGTTTACGGGTGATCGAAACGATTCGCATAGTTTAGACTAGTCGAGGCTTATAAACCACAACATGGACGAAAATCAGGAGAGATTTTCAAACTAAATATGTGTTACGGCTATATTGTATATATGTTATGTTAGTTCCCACTAATTCATGAAAATGACCGCTTAGGTATATATATACTGATATAAAACTAACCTGGCTTGACAGTTATTACATACTCCCTGTCAGATTTAACACCCACAAATTACTATTTATATCTTCAACTTCGGGTGGTGAACAATATTTGATTTGAGTCGAAGGACTTTTCTACGCCTCGAATTCCATAAATGGTGATGCCCGTTTCGAACTGGAATCCCCAGCGCGTGTTATCACAAATGCAAACAAAGATCTTTCAGGTGTGATCGGCATGACGTTATAACTTGCGTGATGAATACCACCTTGTTATGAACTGCCCTTAACTAACTGCCATCAGAACGAAATATTTGAAAGCCTACTATCACAACCGACCGAACACATTGAAATGGCATGACCTCTTCGAAATAACAGAAATATCATAGTAAATCTATCAATAAAAGTTACAAGTAGTATGTACTTGTATATTATGGCTATCCATGCTTCTCGTTCTTTGGGATGTTAGTATTAAGCACCATTGGGTCTAGCTTGGGTCTAGCAGCTATCGCTCTACACAATCGAACAGGTCTTAATATAGTTATATACCTATTGCCTTTGAAGCTTTAACGGTTTTTTGGTTGAGTAGTATTTTAAGAAAATCTCTGGATACGGCATTCAAACTGTTAATGTCTATGTTAAGTTTCTGTAACAAGGATTTTCTTTGCTCGTCATACTTTTTTGCAGCGTAAAATGAAGTGCTCTTCATCTTCCATCACATTGCAGTGTATGCATTTTATATCTATTCTATCAGGCTTGGGCCTCTTGTATCTTCCAGTTTTAATAGCTAGTTTGTGAGCACTGACTCTGATTATTGTTAAATATCTTACCACAGATTTTGGGATATTCTAAGTTAAATACTTTTGACATTCAAATTTATTATAAATATTCCCAAAAAGTTGGGAGTTTATTATGTTTTTCTTTACGATCACCGCTAAAAGAGACCTCCCAATTCTCGTTATGGCGTCCGCGCAAAAATCGAAATCTATAATAGCTCTGAAGGGTGGGTTCCGCATAGACTCAAATAATATTTGTTTTCACCCCGAAGCATAAAGAAATAGTAATTTATGGGGTGTTAAATCGGTCAGGTTATCTTTAATTTCGATGATTTAATGCGAATTTAATGACAATGCACTGCTACTTGCTGTATCAACCACGATCATCCACATAAGTAACCCATTGTTGGGCACTTCACAATTAAAATATACAGTAATGCTCTAAGTAATTGATTTCTTAACCACAGCAGAATTATGGGTAACTTTTCAGGATTTAGTCGGAAATATGGCTTGTTGCCATTCATCGGAAGGGGAGAGCTTTCCGATGAATGGCAACAAGCCATATTTCCGACTAAATCCTGAAAAGTTACCCATAATTCTGCTGTGGTTAGGAAGTCGATTACTTGGAGCATTTCTGTATGCAGATTGAGATTCCATAAGAACATCTATACAACTGCAAAGAATCCCTTCTTCGTACACGTGGACGCGCCCTGGCTCAATGCCACAGACATATCGGTCGCAAACACCCACCTATCTCTGCCCAGATTGTGCGACTGTCGACTCAGGTATGCGGAGGTCGCCATTGGAAGTTCTATGTGATGTTGACTATCGGATGAGAACATTATCCCTCGGTAAATATCGCCAAACAATTTACACTCTATTTAAACGCATACGCGAATTGGGTGACCCCGACTTTTCATCTTCTCAACTCCCGGCGCCCGTGTCATTAGAATTGCTGACGATCACTCCTAATGTCTACACGCACGCTTCTATTCCTGAGCAGAGAGCGCACCGACTATTTAAGGCCCACTCATAACGCACGCTTCCTGAGCAGAGAGCACACCGACTGTTAAAGGCCCATTTAATTTTCGAGTCATCAATTATTTTTATTATAATGCCTAGATATACGATTTTAATAACAAGATATTGACGGAAATATTTGAGTGCAGTTTTGCCTTTTAAAAACGTTTTTTAATTCAGCACTGATATTTTCGGGAATGGAATTTATTATTAGATTTGTACATTTATTAGTGGATTTGTAAATTTATTAGTGGAATTGTAGATTTATTATTATTAGATTTGTACATTTATTAGTGGATTTGTACATTTATTAGTGGATTTGTACATTTATTATTAGTAGATTTGCACATTTATTAGTGGAATTGTACATTTATTAGTGGAATTGTACATTTATTATTAGTAGATTTGCACATTTATTAGTGGAATTGTACATTTATTAGTAGATTTGTACATTTATTAGTGGAATTGTACATTTATTATTAGTAGATTTGCACATTTATTGGTGGAATTGTACATTTATTAGTGGAATTGTACATTTATTATTAGTAGATTTGCACATTTATTAGTGGAATTGTACATTTATTAGTAGATTTGTACATTTATTAGTGGAATTGTACATTTATTAGTGGAATTGTACATTTATTATTAGTAGATTTGTACATTTATTAGTGGAATTGTACATTTATTAGTGGAATTGTACATTTATTATTAGTAGATTTGCAGATTTGCACATTTATTAGTGGAATTGTACATTTATTATTAGTAGATTTGCACATTTATTAGTTGAATTGTACATTTATTAGTAGTAGATTTGTACATTTATTAGTAGATTTGTACATTTATTAGTAGATTTGTACATGCCAATGTTTGAGGTAGTAATAATATGTGGCCGTATAAAGTACCGCCTCCAGAAATGGATTTTATCATCCGCCGCATGTCTACCACCACTGTTAACCCTTTTTATACTAAACACTCATTGACGAGTAGTTCCCTTGGTAAATGTTCAGATTATCTTTTTATATGTCTGTCGTCTGCTCTATTTTCCTGAACACCTATACAAATGAATATACCATTCCAATATATATATATATACTTTATAACAGAATGGGAAAAAAAAAGTTTAAATATATATGTGACTATTTTATTCGACACGTTCGTTGTATATGGTATTTGCCCTCACATATTTGTGAGTATATTGTAGAACAGCCTGTTGTGAAAATAAGTACAACATGAGCTTATTTTAATGGGCGAAATAGGGTCATATTGACATTATTTAACCTCAATATACGCTCTATGTGGACGTAAAACGAGGTTTTATATATAGCCATGCATATCGGCAGTATTTAATCTACTTTTTCCATCGAAACTACTTACGAGATGCATGCTCTTAATTTATAATAACGGAATATCGGGTATGAGTCCACTATATGCTTATTTCAGAACTAAACAAGTCCAATATGAACCTCCAAGAGCTTCAAGAGAATATTGTAGGAAGATGCGAAGTCATGCGAGACTTGTTTCACGTTACAAATAGTATATATATATACAGTAATGCCCTAATTAATCGACTCCATAACCACAGCAGAATTATGGGTAACTTTTCAGGATTTAGCCCCAGATATTTCCGATGAATGGCAACAAGCCATATTTCCGACTAAATCCTGAAAAATTACCCATAATTCTGCTGTGGTTTTTATGGAGTCGATTACTTAAAGCATTACTGTATATACCGGATGTTCTCATGATCAACATTGCTATGTCAAGCATTTCAAGATTGGACCCCCCGATCGTCGAGTGTTTGGTCTCCACACCCCTTTCCGTGATGTGTATATTATAACTTATGGGTGCCATCTTGACATGGAGCAGATGGCAACGATTTCAAATGCGCCAAACTGTATACAAACTCCCAAATTGCTAGCATTCTTGCGGCGCCTCCCTTATAAACAAAACCCACTTGAGTGCCCCTATTCTGTATCAAATGCACTGCTTATTGTGTTGATAAGTACATAAATAAGATCATAAACGCACAATAAACGCGTCTAATTCACCTGTAAATGTGTCCACGATAGAGCAAACCGGAACGTGAACAACTTTTGTTTGATTACTCATACCAGACCGGCACTTACTTTCGTTGATTGCCTGAATTGCCTGTACACATGGCCCGCACCTTACAGCCGCAGAGCCAATGTGGTGTATGTCGGTCAACATTTCAAGATTCCGTAAAGGGACCCAAGGCACTCGTAGTGGGTAATGTGTGTAACTCTTCATGATATGGAGGATAAATAAAGATATATACTAAGAAGAACATGGATAAATAGATATACACTTTGTTTTTATATTAATTATTGATAGTTCTCCAATAAACACATTTCGCGTGTTGAAACCATTGTTAAGTAAACAAAACTGTTACAGTGATTTGTCAACAACATCGCTAAACGCGGAGTAATTTCAATTATTTTAGTCTGAATATGATTTTCAGAATATTGTTCAATGCTATGATCTCTTTCAATGTTTACTGTCAGGTTTTGATTAAACTTTGGTATCTTGTTGGACTAATTGGACGTTTATCGCGTATATAAGAGAATGCACTGGCACATGGTTTTTAATACTGCACCAGCATAGCTCCCGCCATGAAAGCGTTAATCATAAGAATAAGAACAACATCAATCTATTTGTTCATGTTTGCATGATCCCGCTTTTACCCTGTGCCAATGCATTCTCTTATATATGCGAGTCGACCATAGGTCGCCTCGCATATATAAGAGAATGCATTGGCTTAACAATTTTTTATCATGTTTTTTAAATAAATGTTTCTTACAATTTTTAGGACATAAAATAAAAAAACATCCATTACCCTGCAGGGAGCCCCACACATATATAGAAGCACATAGAAGAGTGTCGTCTGCTCATGTTTGTCTGGGGCTCTGTATGGGTGAAAATATAAAATTGTTAAAGAATACAAGAACAAATTATTAAAATTGTTAGGCCAATGCATTCTCTTATATATGCGAGGCGACCTATGGTCGACTCGCATATATAAGAGAATGCATTGGCACAGGGTAAAATGCACGTAGTCCCTTAAACGATGTGTTCAATGTTTAGATCATTTGAATGACAAGATATCCTCGTGTAATTAGGTTCATATTGGGCTGGTTTTATTGTGACATAAGCCCATAGTGGATTTATACACGCCACTCCGTTTTATCGTGTGGGTCGCAATGCAGACGTTCTCCTGAAAATAATATCATATTGAACTTATTTCAAAAACACAAATAAGCCCATATCGGCATTATTTGAATTTGAATTATACGCTCTATATTTACCTAAATTGACTCACCAGGTGTACGCTCTTTACAATCCTCGTGCAAATAGGTTCATAATGAACCTAAATTTCCACATAGGTTCATACTGGATTCTGAAATAAGCTCATAGTAAGCTTATACCCGTTATTCAGTTGAATGGAGTGGTACACAATGAAAACACATTATAAAGAGCGTACATGTGGTAAGCCGTGTGTTGGTCTGTTCGTGTTATTTTCATCCCACAATGAACTTATAATAAGTAAAAACTGTGGCCATAATGACACTAAAATGAGGCCATAATGGCACTAAAATGCGGCCATAATAACACTAAAATGTGGCCATAATGACACTAAAATGAGGCCATAATGGCACTAAAATGCGGCCATAATAGCACTAAAATGTGGCCATAATGGCACTAAAATGTGGCCATAATGGCACTAAAATGACTCATTTCCGTTCGTTGTGGACTCAAATCATGGCGATAATAAGCCCATTATAAATCTAAAACAAATCATAGTTTAAGTCCATGACGTGATTATTGTCACGAGAACAGGCTTTTAATTAATATCTCGTATGTGCTTCTCGACCTATATCTTATCCCTCCTTCCAAATCATAGTTCGACATGTCCTTTTAAAAGATTTAACCCTTTCATTAAAGATCATGTGTCAGTGCATCATCTTATATATATATATACATGAGAGTCTCACATAGGGAGCCTCGCATATACAAGAAAATGCACTGGCTCACAATGTCAAGGTAAATATTGTTAGGTCAATTCATTCTCTTATACAATCAAGTCTGCCACAGGGAGCATTGCATATATGAGATAATGCGCTGGCTTACATGCACGGTCAATGTAAATATTGTTAGGCCAATGCATTCTCGTACATACGCGAGATTCGCATGGGGAGACTCGCATATTTGAGAAAATGCACTTGCTTTCAAGGTCAAGGTAAATAGTGTTAGGCCAATGTTCTTATATATGCGACGCTCCGTATGGTAGACTCGCATATATAAGAGAATGCATTTGCTTACAATGCCAAGGTAAATATTGTTAGCCCAATGTATTTTCTTATATATGCGAGGCTCCCTATTGTAGACTTGCATATATGTGACCCGCCATATCAAATCCAGTCGGAAGTCGGGATTTTTTTACTCTGTGCCAATGCATTCTCTTATATATGCGAGTCGACCATAGGTCGCCTCGCATATATAAGAGAATGCATTGGCTTAACAATTTTTTATCATGTTTTTGAAATAAATGTTTCTTACAATTTTTAGGACATAAACTAAAAAAACATCCATTACCCTGCAGGGAGCCCCACACATATATAGAAGCACATAGAAGAGTGTCGTCTGCTCATGTTTGTCTGGGGCTCTGTATGGGTGAAATTATAAAATTGTAAAAAATTGTTAGGCCAATGCATTCTCTTATATATGCGAGGCGACCTATGGTCGCCTCGCATATATAAGAGAATGCATTGGTACAGGGTAAAAAAAATACCGACTTCCGACTGGATTTGATATGGCGGGTCACATATAAGAGAATGCATTGGCACAGGGTTTTCGCAATTTTTTAGGAAGCTCCAGCCATGTTTATAAAGAGATCGACCATCTTTATACCCCGGTAACTATATAATATATGTTTACAAAGAGATAGACCATCTTTATACCCCGGTAACTATATAACACATGTTTATAAAGAGATAGACCATATGTATACCCCGGTAACTATATAACACATATTTACAAAGAGACGTACCATCTTTATACCTCGGTAACTATATAACAAATGTTTACAAAGAGATATACCATCTTTATACCCCGGTAACTATATAACACATGTTTACAACGAGATAGACCATCTTTATACCCCGGTAACTATATAATACATGTTTACAAAGATATAGACCATCTTTATACCCCGGTAACTATATAACACATGTTTATAAAGAGATAGACCATCTTTATACCCCGATAACTATATAACACATGTTTAGAAAGAGATAGACCATCTTTATACCCCGATAACTATATAACACATGTTTACAAAGAGATATACCATCTTTATACCCCGGTAACTATATAACACATGTTTACAACGAGATAGACCATCTTTATACCCCGGTAACTATATAATACATGTTTACAAAGAGATAGACCATCTTTATACCCCGGTAACTATATAACACATGTTTATAAAGAGATAGACCATCTTTATACCCCGATAACTATATAACACATGTTTAGAAAGAGATAGACCATCTTTATACCCCGGTAACTATATAATACATGTATATAAAGCGATAGACCATCTTTATACCCCGGTAACTATATAACAGCCATGGAGAGGTTAAAGATATATACCATACTCACCAGAGTAAGATACGAGAAGACGACAAAGAACTCCTGCAGCGGGTAGAGCATGCCGAATCCTGAAATATACGACGAAAGTTCAAATCAATTCTGATAAAAACATATAAGTGGCCAGCATAAATGTGAAATATTTTCGAAATATCTTTACAGTTCTCTGTGAAATGTTGGTCTTTGAGACATGTATAGTTTTCGACAATGGCTTTGTCATTGGCCACCCCCATAGCTGTACCATACTGTTCCTTCTCGCTAATATCTCATTTCGCCGTTAATTAGTTGAATTTGTCGACATATCATGTGCCTGCTTTCCAAGTCGACGACATGTCACGTGACTCATGTCAGGGGTCTGATTGCCAAGTCAGTGAAATTCCATTTTCACCACGTCCTTGGGTTGGAATTTTCCAACTTGATATTTCCAGCTAGTACATCAAACATTCCAAATGTCGAAATTTCCAACCTAATATCCCAGTGCTATGGTTGTAAATTCTCAAGTTATTGCCAATTCAATCGAAACATTTGACTGAAAGTTGTAAAATATTATACAAGCAATATTAATCAAAATTGGTTGGAATATCAAACTATCATTACCAACTTAACCTACTATTGGTCTGAAATTTATATTTAATGCTGTGCCAGGTTTGAAATATCCAACTATTGGAGATGTTGCTAAAGTTTGAGGTATAGATTCATTTCTTTTACCGGACATCAATGGTTGAAAGAAAACATGTCTGCATACGATATGCGTAATGACATAGGCATTGCGAGACAAAACAAAGTATACAAGATAATAATAGATTAATCTTGTTGTAACCGGGGGCAGGACAGTCACTGGAGTCGTCAGACATCCAACAACACCCCACATCAGTCGACATGCCCCTGCATCATGTGAAGATACATCTGTAAATATTATACCGCTTCTACATAACAGTGAATAGCCACATCTGTAGTTAACGGACTGCCAGTCGGTCCTGAACTCGTCGTGTTTGTCTGCACGTGAACACACGGAAAGAGGCATCACCATTTCTTCAAAACGCAAATAGCTACCAATCAAGTGTGATAGATTTCCCATCTATACAATTCCTATCATATACTATATGGATTCTCCCATACAGTTATTAAAGTATACATTGGACTGGTCTATTATTCATTCATTGATGTCCAGATAAAAAGCCGACGACATACAGACAAAAATATGATACACGTTCATAGGGATTCTTATTATTGGTGGGAAATGTTCAGATGATAAGTTCAACAAAATTGTTGAAGCTATTATATGAACATTTCCTAAGGGAGCTACTCGTCAATGAGTATTTAGTTTAAATGGATAAAGGACAAACAACCAGCCCTGAACTCGACGGGGTTGTGTGCACGTGACCACCTGAACAGAATCATAACCCTTTCTTCAACCCACAAATAACCAGCAATCACGTGTAATCAGATTTATTGCCGTTCTCTATCATGAATGTCATGTACATTTGCGTACGTTATAATATATAATATAGACCTCCAACAGTATATTACCATAAGGGGAACTTGTAATACTGTGAAAAATCCTAGTATGTGAATGGAGACTTTGGATACTGTGAGAAATCCTAGTATGTGTATGGTAAACGTGGGATACTGTTACAAATCGTAGTATGTGTATGGGAAACTTTGGATACTGTGAGAAATCATAGTATGTGTATGAGATAGTGTGACAAACCCTAGTATGTGTATAGGAAACGTGGAATACTGTGAGAAATCCTTGTATGTGTATGTGGAACCTGATATACTGCGAGAAATCCTGGTATGTGTATGGGAAACTTTGGATAATGTGAGAAATCCTCGCATGTGTATGGGGAACTTGGGATACTTTGAGAAATCCTAGTATGTGTATGGGGACTTGGGATACTTTGGCATATATTAGTATGTGAATGGGAAACTTTAAATACTATGAGAAATCCTAGTATGTGTATGGGGAAACTCGGGATAGTGTGACAAACCCTCGTATGTGTATAGGAAACGTGGAATACTGTGAGAAAACCTAGTATGTGTATGGGAAACTTTGGATACTGTGACAAATCGGTCATTCTAATATGCTAGGTGTGATGTGCGCTTACCCTGATCAGACACCCAACTGCATTTAATGGTTGCATATAAAAACAACCCAATCCGTCGCGGCGCCCCTGCATCATGTGGATATATATCTGTATAACTACCGATTCGACATAACAGTGAACACTACAGCCTGCCGGGATAGACACAGCTGTAGTTAATGGACTGCCAGCCAGTCCTGAACTCAACGTGTTTGTCTGCACGTGACCACCTGAAAAGAAGCATCGCCCTTTCTTCAACCCGCAAACAACTAGCAATCAAGTGTGATAGATTTCATTTGTTTTTTGTATATGGGTCATATAGGTTTTTCGTGATCTCCTCAATTGTGAGAAAATTGTAAACGAAACGCGTCTCACACTCAAAATTGTTTACTCAATATATCTCAGTGAGACAACAATTGAATAATCGACCTATAAATCTGTTGTATATAGTGTTCATGCAGGATCTAGCGATTTATGACAGTCTCTACCCTTCTACTAGAGGTGAAACTGCCACAATGGGATAAAGAATTCCCTTCGGTGCAACTAGGTTACATTAAGGGTAGCCATATTAAAGATGGGTTATCTCTTTATATAACAAATTTTAAATTGTTTCATGTGTATAAAATAATAGATATGAATTGAAGACCCAAGTCTGGAAACACGTCTATCAATTAATATTGATTTTATTTCGAATATTTTATTATAAAATGAGATGATTAAGAGGGACACTTTATTGTTCTATTTTTAGAACAGACCATTCAGGCGATCCCATATATCGATATAGATTCGAACGTCAAATGCCCCAAATTGATTTGTGTATTGTTTTATTACATGTTTATTACATAGTTATAAGCGATAATGCGTCTAATTAACGTCTATTTGTGACACAATTACAAAAAAATGGCTGGTCTCTGTTAACATTAACCGCTATTGTCCGTTAGCTAAACAACCACACGTTTTTATACCAGAAAATATTCTAAATATAATCGATATTAATCGATAGAAGCATTTCCGGACAGGGGTCTTCTATTCATATCTAATATTTTATACCCCGGTAACTATATAACACATGTTTACAAAGAGCTAGACAATCTTTATACCCTGTTAACTATATAACACATGTCTACAAAGAGATAGACCATCGTTATACCCCGGAAACTATATAATACATGTTTACAAAGAGATAGACCGTCTTTATACCCTGTTAACTATATAACACATGTTTACAAAGAGATAGACCATCTTGATACCATATTAACTATATAATACATGTTTACAAAGAGATAGACCACCTGTATACCCTGATAACTATATAACACATGTTTACAAAGAGATAGACCATCGTTATACCCCGTTAACTATATAACACATGTTTACAAAGAGGTAGACTATCGTTATACCCCGTTAACTATATAACTCATGTTTACAAAGAGACAGACCATCGTTATACCACGGTAACGATATAACACATGTTTACAAGAGATAGACCATCTTTATACCCCGGTAACTATATAACACATGTTTACAAAGAGATAGACCATCTTTATACCATGTTAACTATATAATACATGTTTATAAAGAGATAGACCATCTTTATACCCCGGTAACTATATAATATATGTTTACAAAGAGATAGCCATCTTTATACCCCGGTAACTATATAACACATGTTTATAAAGAGATAGACCATATGTATACCCCGGTAACTATATAACACATATTTACAAAGAGACGTACCATCTTTATACCTCGGTAACTATATAACAAATGTTTACAAAGAGATATACCATCTGTATACCCCAGTAACTATATAACACATGTTACAAAGATATATACCATCTTTATACCCCGGTAACTATATAACACATGTTTACAACGAGATAGACCATCTTTATACCCTGTTAACTATATAATACATGTTTACAAAGAGATAGACCATCTTTATACCCCGGTAACTATATAACACATGTTTATAAAGAGATAGACCATCTTTATACCCCGATAACTATATAACACATGTTTAGAAAGAGATAGACCATCTTTATACCCCGGTAACTATATAATACATGTATATAAAGCGATAGACCATCTTTATACCCCGGTAACTATATAACACATGTTTACAAAGAGACAGACCATCTTTATACCCCGGTAACTATATAACACATGTTTACAAAGAGATAGACCATCTTTATACCCCGGTAACTATATAACTCATGTTAACAAAGAGATAGACCATCTTTATACCCCGGTAATTATATAACACATGTTTACAAAGAGATAGACCAGCTTTATACCCCGGTAACTATATAACACATGTTTATAAAGAGATAGACCATCTTTATACCCCGGTAACTATATAACACATGTTTACAAAGAGATAGACCATCTGTATGCCCCGGTAACTATATACTACATAATTATAAAGAGATAGACCATCTTTATACCCCGGTAACTATATAACACATGTTTACAAAGAGATAGACCATCTTTATACCCCGGCAACTCTATAACACATGTTTACAAAGAGATAGACCATCTTTATACCCCAGTAACTATATAACACATGTTTACAAAGAGATAGACCATCTTTATACCACGGTAACTATATAACACATGTTTACAAAGAGATAGACCATCTTTATACCCCGGTAACTATATAACACATGTTTACAAAGAGATAGACCATCTTTATACCCCGGTAACTATACAACACATGTTTACAAAGAGATAGACCATTTTTATACCCCGGTAACTATATAATACATGTTTACAAAGAGATAGACCATCTTGATACCATGTTAACTATATAATACATGTTTACAAAGAGATAGACCACCTGTATACCCTGATAACTATATAACACATGTTTACAAAGAGATAGACCATCGTTATACCCCGTTAACTATATAACTCATGTTTACAAAGAGACAGACCATCGTTATACCACGGTAACGATATAACACATGTTTACAAGAGATAGACCATCTTTATACCCCGGTAACTATATAACACATGTTTACAAAGAGATAGACCATCTGTATACCATGTTAACTATATAATACATGTTTACAAAGAGATAGACCATCTTTATACCCCGGTAACTATATAACACATGTTTATAAAGAGATAGACCATATGTATACCCCGGTAACTATATAACACATATTTACAAAGAGACGTACCATCTTTATACCTCGGTAACTATATAACAAATGTTTACAAAGAGATATACCATCTGTATACCCCAGTAACTATATAACACATGTTACAAAGAGATATACCATCTTTATACCCCGGTAACTATATAACACATGTTTACAACGAGATAGACCATCTTTATACCCTGTTAACTATATAATACATGCTTACAAAGAGATAGACCATCTTTATACCCCGGTAACTATATAACACATGTTTATAAAGAGATAGACCATCTTTATACCCCGGTAACTATATAACACATGTTTACAAAGAGATAGACCATCTTTATACCATGTTAACTATATAATACATGTTTATAAAGAGATAGACCATCTTTATACCCCGGTAACTATATAATATATGTTTACAAAGAGATAGACCATCTTTATACCCCGGTAACTATATAACACATGTTTATAAAGAGATAGACCATATGTATACCCCGGTAACTATATAACACATATTTACAAAGAGACGTACCATCTTTATACCTCGGTAACTATATAACAAATGTTTACAAAGAGATATACCATCTGTATACCCCAGTAACTATATAACACATGTTACAAAGAGATATACCATCTTTATACCCCGGTAACTATATAACACATGTTTACAACGAGATAGACCATCTTTATACCCTGTTAACTATATAATACATGTTTACAAAGAGATAGACCATCTTTATACCCCGGTAACTATATAACACATGTTTATAAAGAGATATACCATCTTTATACACCGATAACTATATAACACATGTTTAGAAAGAGATAGACCATCTTTATACCCCGGTAACTATATAATACATGTATATAAAGCGATAGACCATCTTTATACCCCGGTAACTATATAACACATGTTTACAAAGAGACAGACCATCTTTATACCCCGGTAACTATATAACACATGTTTACAAAGAGATAGACCATCTTTATACCCCGGTAACTATATAACTCATGTTAACAAAGAGATAGACCATCTTTATACCCCGGTAATTATATAACACATGTTTACAAAGAGATAGACCAGCTTTATACCCCGGTAACTATATAACACATGTTTATAAAGAGATAGACCATCTTTATACCCCGGTAACTATATAACACATGTTTACAAAGAGATAGACCATCTTTATGCCCCGGTAACTATATAATACATAATTATAAAGAGATAGACCATCTTTATACCCCGGTAACTATATAACACATGTTTACAAAGAGATAGACCATCTTTATACCCCGGTAACTCTATAACACATGTTTACAAAGAGATAGACCATCTTTATACCCCAGTAACTATATAACACATGTTTACAAAGAGATAGACCATCTTTATACCACGGTAACTATATAACACATGTTTACAAAGAGATAGACCATCTTTATACCCCGGTAACTATATAACACATGTTTACAAAGAGATAGACCATCTTTATACCCCGGTAACTATATAACACATGTTTATAAAGAGATAAACCATATGTATACCCCGGTAACTATATAACAAATGTTTACAAAGAGATATACCATCTTTATATCCCGGTAACTATATAACACATGTTTACAAGGAGATAGACCATCTTTATACCCCGGTAACTATATAACACATGTTTACAAAGAGATAAACCATATGTATACCCCGGTAACTATATAACACATGTTTACAAAGAGATAGACCATCTTTATACCCCGGTAACTATATAACACATGTTTACAAGGAGATATACCATCTTTATACCCCGGTAACTATAACACATGTTTACAAAGAGATAGACCATCGTTATACTAACAATCCTGGATCATAGGTTCAATATGAACATATTTGGAGATATAAATAGGTTGAATATGAACGCATTTCAAAGCGAGATAAGTCCAATATGGGACTATTCGAGCAATATGTTCAAAACAGGCCTAGTTACCGTGGTTATGCGTTTTCGCTGTGACCCGCGCCATTCAACGGAATAACGGGTATAAGTTGACTATGGGCTTATTTCGGAACCAAATAAGTCCAGTATGAACCTATGTGAATATTTAGGTCCAATATGCAACTATTTGCACCAGAATATATTCTGGATTTAAAGTCAAATTATATCAAATAAAACGCAATAGTACCATCTCATTTGCGCGTATAATAACTTCTTATGAGATCTTTCAAAATGATAGTTAAAAGTTAATTTACTAAAAACTGACAGGTCTGCTCAAAAATGATAACCAGTTTTCAGTTCTATAGAGGAATAAATGTATCTGTCACTGATATAGTTGTATACATTATTCAGTATAAAGTGTGATTCCTAAAAGTTCCAATGATAGACAAAATACACAAAATTGGATTTATTTAATAAAAAAAAATCAATGTTATTCATGTCCACATGCATGTTCGTTGGTATTTAGCTGCCTTAAATTCATATGACAAAATTAGCTCCAATAACCATGGCAGTAACTGTTATCCATATTTCCACATGTAGTTCATTGGTATTTAGCGGTCTTCAATTCATATATGATAAAATTATACCCTATAATCATTGCAGTCAATGATATCCACATGTCCACATGCATGTTCGTTGGTAGTTAGCAGCTGTCTTCAATACATGTAGGATAAAATTAGCTCCTATATTCATGGCAGTCAATGTTATTCATATGGCCACATGCATGCTGGTTGGTATTTAGTTGCCCTAAATTTATAAAGGATAAAATTAGCTCCTATAATCATGGCAGTAAATGTTATTTATATGTCCACATGCATGTTCGTTGGTAGTTAGCGGTCTTCAATTCATATATGATAAAATTATACCCTATAATCATTGCAGTCAATGATATCCACATGTCCACATGCATGTTCGTTGGTAGTTAGCAGCTGTCTTCAATACATGTAGGATAAAATTAGCTCCTATATTCATGGCAGTCAATGTTATTCATATGGCCACATGCATGCTGGTTGGTATTTAGTTGCCCTAAATTTATAAAGGATAAAATTAGCTCCTATAATCATGGCAGTAAATGTTATTTATATGTCCACATGCATGTTCGTTGGTAGTTAGCTGTCTTCAATACATGTACGTAGGATAACATTAGCTCCTATATTCATGGCAGTCAATGTTATTCATATGGCCACATGCATGATGGTTGGTATTTAGTTGCCCTAAATTTATAAAGGATAAAATTAGCTCCTATAATCGTTGGCAGAAAATGTTATTTATATGTCCACATGCATGTTCGTTGGTAGTTAGCGGTCTTCAATTCATATATAATAAAATTATACCCTATAATCATTGCAGTCAATGATATCCATATGTCCACATGCATGTTCGTTGGTAGTTGGCTGTCTTCAATACATGTACGTAGGATAAAATTAGCTCCTATATTCATGGCAGTCAATGTTATTCATATGGCCACATGCATGTTGGTTGGTATTTAGCTGCCTTCATACATGATAAAATTAGCCCCTACAAACATGGCAGTCAATGTTAGTTATATGTCCACATCATGTTCGTTGGTAGTTAGCTGTCTCCAATACATGTATGATAAATTTAACTCCTATAAGCATGATAGTCGATGTTATTCATATTTCCACATGCATGATGGTTGGTATTTAGTTGCCCTAAATTTATAAAGGATAAAATTAGCTCCTATAATCGTTGGCAGTAAATGTTATTTATATGTCCACATGCATGTTCGTTGGTGGTTAGCTATCTTCAATACATGTACGTAGGATAAAATTAGCTCCTATAATCATGGCAGTCAATGTTATTCATATGTCCACATGATTGTTGGTTGGTATTTAGCTGCCTTCATACATGATAAAATTAGCCCCTACAAACATGGCAGTCAATGTTTTTTTGTTTTTTTTTTTGTTTTTTTTTTTTGTTATTCTTTATTGACAATATATACATGGACATATTCATATATTTAAAATACAGCATAATGACAATAACAAAAATAATGTCCTGGTATTTTCGGGAGGGGGGACTTTCGCTCGCAACTCACACACGCCTTACACACGTTCAAATTCGAAGACACCTCATGCGTGTTTTTGATTACACAGATTATGTTTATGACTGGAATATCATCAGAAATCGTTTTGTATGCTTTTAAATATACATGTAATTTATAGTCTCCGATATGATAAGACAAAAATGCCTCTATCCGTGCCCGGTATTTATATAGCGTTAATTCGACCAACCATCAACAAGTGAAAAAACGAACATAATCACAAATAGTTATTTGTCCTCAAAGTACTTGACAGGGCAAGGTATATCTCACACCATTCAAATTCGAAGTCGTTAAGGATATCTCTCTTTAGTGCTATATATTGGCAGTCAATGTTAGTTATATGTCCACATCATGTTCGTTGGTAGTTAGCTGTCTCCAATACATGTATGATAAATTTAACTCCTATAATCATGATAGTCGATGTTATTCATATTTCCACATGCATGTTCGTTGGTAGTTACATGTCTTCAATACATATATGATAAATTCCCCAATAATCCTGGCACTCAAGGTAATTCATATTTTCACATGCAGGTGTCCGTAGGTAGTGAGCACCAGCCGTTTATGATCCAGTTGTCACCTACCCGATAGTCCCAGTTCAAACATACTGTGATACACGGAGCTCTTTATACATGTTGTTCAAACAATACAGACATTCCGGGATACACGTCCAACACTGCAGTGCGCGTGTATTGCACCCAGCTGACCTATCCGACAGTTCGCCTGAAAATTGTATCGTTATTTAACAAAAACACTTCTGACAATCTAACAGCACACGTTTTGATCAAGTGACACCGAGCAACGATACCGATCAAGCCGGAGTTTGAGTCTGCCTGTCATTGCAGAATGAGGTCCCCAGAGGGTGAATTTAGTGACGCTATCCCGCATAGCGGGCTAGCATCGACAAATTCACCATCTGGTGACCTCATTCTGCATAGCCACATCTGCTATGGGAGACATATAGACTCAGATTGAAGTTCCCAAATGGTGAATACTGTGATTTACACCCATTGGGAACCTCCATTACGAAATATGTCGTCTGCCAATTTGGGGATACAGAGAAATTAAACTAAAAAGGAAATAGAATCTATGTGAGGCAGTTTCTATAGAAATTTTATAATAAAGAAACTTTCCAGAGAAGATGAGGCCTGAGCAGAATGAGTTCCACAGAGGGTGAATTTAGTGATGCTATCCCGCATGGCGGGCTAGCACATAACTAATTCACCCTCTGGGGACCTCATTCTGCACCTTATTATCAGGTCTGATACCGATGGAAATGCTCTGTGCTAGATAATATATAGTGTGACCAACATACATGCTATATTTATACAGGTTAATAGTGTGACCAACATACATGCTATATTTATACAGGATAATAGTGTGACCAACATACATGCTACATTTATACAGGATAATAGTGTGGCCATTATACATGCTATATTTATACAGGAATTGGAGTATTTAGAATCTGATCGCATTTCCCAACTTAACTTTTTTACAATTGATTTCATGTCACAAATATATGCAATAAAACTTCTTTCCGTTATAATACAATCCAGGATTGTCTTCCATTTGAAATCCTGAGCCACCTAGCCCCCCTGCAGTCATTTTGCATTATTATTTGGCGATCACCTCAGTTTTGCAGTACAATTTTGTCGCCATCGAATCCTCCTGCAATCTGCCCACATTGCCTTGAAATCGTGCTTCGAGCGCCCCTGATGTGAAGTCGCAAGGTGTCTGCCACGTACGAGTTGTACGTGTATTCTCTGGCAAATCAAATTTATTCCTGTGAATATAATATGCCATATAGGGTTGTCTTCCCTTTGACATCATATCCGGTAGTATTATTTTATTCTTCGCCGTCGAAACCTTTTGCCCACATTGCCCTTTCGTGCTTCAAACGCCCCTGCCGTGCAGTTTCAAGGTTTCCGTCACGTATGATTTGTACGTGCGTTCTCCGGCATAATATTATTGTTACTTCATGCAACAGACGTGTTCCCTAAGAAACACCTGTTGACAAAAAAAACTATTAGGTGCTTAGTTTGCTAAGCACGATGAGTACCGTAGAACCAATGGCAGAAATTTGCATTTGTTTGGGAATTAGCAATAATATGACGTCTTGTTGAGATATAAAAACCTCAATGCATTGAGCTACCAGGATATGGAAACTCTATTTCAAACCTGCATTTTCTATTTTCAGGAAGCGCGCATGACAATAACACTCATCAGTCAGGTTGACTTGACAGATTAATTGAGGCGATTTTTGCACGAAATTACTCGAGTACGTACAATGCACGTCTGTGTGTGTCTATCACGCGCAGTCAATACAGCATTGATGAAGAACCAGACAACAAGTCACGGTGGATCCGTTTACCCGCTATATACGCCCGTAGGGAATGTATAGTGTGTAAAGAGTGCGCGATAAGCAAAACTCTCAACTCCGTGGCGATATTTTTGGGTTCTGAGAGAGTGCTTAACGGTGACCAACTCAACACAGAAAGATTGAGTGGCGAGCATTAGTGAGGCGCTACGGTGTAACCAACATGGTGGCGTCAGTTTTATCTAAACCTCACTATAGACCAACATGTATCACCGCGACACACCATGGATCAATGGTAATCAAAGCGAACATTATACATATACAACGGAGACGCATTGCTTAAGTCAAAACAAGACAATTATTAATATTTAAAAATACTGTCATAAAATTAAACCGAAATGGCGAAAACTTTCTAAGTGCATGTAGTTGTCGGTGTTAATTCGTACGCGTTCTCATTGGATCCCGTGTGTGTTATGGCGATTCCCATTGGTTCGCGGTGTGTTCTGGCGATTCACATTGGTTCCCGGTGTGTTATGGCGATTCTCAGTGGTTTGCGGTGTGTTGCGGCGATTCACATTGGTTCCCGATGTGTTATATGGCGATTCTGAGTGGTTTGCGGTATGTTACGGCGATTCACATTGGTTCCCAGTGTGTTAAATGTCGATTCTCAGTGTTTCCCGGTGTGTTACGGCTATTCTCATTGGTTCGCGGCGATTCTTGGTGAGCACTGATCAGCCTCCGGGATTTTGTCGGTTGTTCATTCATATTAATCCGCTCCACGTAAGGTCGCTGTGGATTACATCGTAAACTCACCGTGAATCCCGGTGACCAACAGTGGGCTTAGTCATCCTGTTCTCGTGAAATAAGCACAAAACGGGCGTAATTTAATGAACGAAATACGTGACCCGCCATATCAAATCCAGTCGTAAGTCGGGATTTTTTTTACCCTGTGCCAATGCATTCTCTTATATATGCGAGTCGACCATAGGTCGCCTCGCATATATAAGAGAATGCATTGGCCTAACAATATTTTACAATTTTAATAATGTTTTCTTGTATTCTTTAACAATTTTATAATTTCACCCATACAGAGCCCCAGACAAACATGAGCAGACGACACTCTTCTATATGCTTCGATATATGTGTGGGGCTCCCTGCAGGGTAATGGATGTTCTTTATTTTATGTCCTAAAAATTGTAAGAAACATTTATTTTAAAAAAATTATAAAAAATTGTTAGGCCAATGCATTCTCTTATATATGCGAGGCGACCTATGGTCGACTCGTATATATAAGAGAATGCATTGGCGCAGGGTAAAAAAAAATCCCGACTTACGACTGGATTTGATATGGCGGGTCACATATAACCTCAATATACGCTATATATGGACGTAAAACGCATTTTTTTAAACGGTCCGATATGGGACTATACTTCCATACGAAATACGCCCATATTAGCATTATTTAATCTACATTTTTTCATCGATACGAGTTATGAGATTCACGCTCTTTGTAATGTTATTTCACTGCGGCCCGCGCCATGCAACAGAATAACGGTATAAGCACACTATGAGCTTATTTCAAAACAAAATCCGTCTAATGTGATGAACAATTGTGAATATTTACGTCCAATGTGAACCTATTTTCATGAGGGATATGCTGGTTTTGTGGGGTCCCCATGCACCGTGTTGAGTGTTTTACTTACCACACACTCTGTACTTACTGCACAGTAACCAACCTTCGGAGAAATTAGGAACATAAACTGTTATCGCGGCTCGCGTTGCGTAATAAATCTCTTTAATTGACACTCTCGAATATAAATTTCGTACTAAGTAGCGACTACTCTAATTATAGCGCTTTGATCAAAGGTATGTTTGTTCCGATTTATTCAGCAAATGCGAGGCCGATTCTCTAATAATGAGAAGTTTGTTAATTAAAGAAAATTCGCATCGAAATCTGGTATTAAATTTCCAAATTAAGATTGGTGAAATGATTATTGCCTAATTATTTGAGAATTAAAACTAAACGAGTTTTCCCCCGATTATTGAATAGCATCAACCCGGGCGGCCATGACCTTTACTATCAATAAAATGCTTGTATTATATATATTCGCGGCGATATATATAACGTTCTGGTATTTTACATATGTGTATCCAGGGACCATATATCAAGAAAACACGTCCATTATTTTGTATTGACATTCCACGTGTTGTGTCTCGTTCTCATGCTGTGTGTTTCGACGACCGTCCGTCAATTATTGTTTTTTATTACATTCCTATGTGTGATTTACCTTCATTTCTCGAGTGATTATAAACGATAATTTCACTAGTGAATTATGTCACTTTAACTAGCGCGTTGAGTATTCATACGCGCTATCGAAATGTATGCATCATTGGTGTAATTGTGGTATTATTCGGATTTCTGGTAAATCATATGTTTATAATAGAATATAATAAACAGAATATTTAGAATAATCACTTGATTGAACTGGCGAAGTGAAATAATTCATTCGGGGCAGGGACTACTTTGTAAAACACTCGAGTTCAATGTACTCTCGTGATTGTACAACTCCCCTGCATGCCTCTCGTGAATTATTTCATGTCATCAGTTCAATCAAGTGATTAGTCTCTATATAAGATTATACGTCGTGACAATGGCACTGTTCCATCTACCTAAATATTTTTGTCCGAGGAAGAATACCGACAAGACAAATGGATCCACATTTGTAAACACATTATAAATGCTACGCAAAATTTAGCTGTGATATTCAATAATTATAATATGTGATCGACCTAACTTTGTCTGCATTGATAACCATCCCGCGTGTTCAATGTTTAGGTCAGCCTTTTCTTCCGTAAAAAATCCCGTATAGAACTTATTTAACCCTTTAACCAACAGAACGGCCCTGTGCCAATGCATTCTCTTATATATGCGAGTCGACCATAGGCCAATGCATTCTCTTATATATGCGAGGCGACCTATGGTCGACTCGCATATATAAGAGAATGCATTGGCACAGGGCATAACTGTAACCATCACAATGTTGTCAATGAGCCGGTTCCAATGATATCCATATTTGTATGGTTCTATTGAGACAGACCGAAGATATTTTAGGCTGTTGAAGCTTTATTTGGCCGGTTTTGGCCGGTTTGTTGGGTAAATTAGAATTAGAATCTGAATTAAGCTCTAAATGAATCTAAATGGGACGCGATCAAAACAGTCATATCAAACCCAGTCGTAAGTCGGGATTTTTTTACCCTGTGCCAATGCATTCTCTTATATATGCGAGTCGACCATAGGTCGCCTCGCATATATAAGAGAATGCATTGGCCTAACAATTTTTTACAATTTTAATAATTTTTTCTTGTATTCTTTAACAATTTTATAATTTCACCCATACAGAGCCCCAGACAAACATGAGCAGACGACACTCTTCTGTATGCTTCTATATATGTGTGGGGCTCCCTGCAGGGTAATGGATGTTTTTTTTATTTTATGTCCTAAAAATTTTAAGAAACATTTATTTAAAACAAATGATAAACAAATGTTAAGCCAATGCATTCTCTTATATATGCGAGGCGACCTATGGTCGACTCGCATATATAAGAGAATGCATTGGCACACTGTAAAATTCGAAATACTCATATAGGCACTATTTAATCTACTTTTTTCATCGACACGACGTACCAGAAGAATGCTCTTTATAATATGTGTTCATTGCGGCCCGCGCCATTCAACGAAATAACGGGTATAAGTCCTGTGTGAGCTTATTTCAGAAACAAATAAGTTCCATAGGAACCTGTGACAATTTAGGTCCAGTGCTCGCGCTGCTACACGTTGCCAAATTTGCCAATGGTAAAAATAATTAAAATTTGGCAAAAAATATTTTCATTTGGCAAAAGTTTTGGCAAGTAACGTCTTAATTCATCAACAAAAGTTGAAAAATATTGGTCAATCAATACCGTTCATTCAGTAAAATCTCACAATATAATTATGTGTAGTGGTATTTTATAATGTCGAGGACAATTAGCACCTTTATTAAGATGCAGTTAATCTTATAGCATTCGTATTGATGAGTGAGGGATTACACGTACTTAGTTTGGTGGTGGTGGTAATTCCCTTATAATGTGCCCTTCTGAGGAAGCAACCCTTATACAATGTTATTGTTCGGTGATTGGTTATTATTGTATGATAAACCACAAAATAAAACTCAATGTTGCAGAAAATTATACTATCATGGATAGAATTTGGCAAAAAATATTTTCATTTGGCAAATTATTTTTGCAAAAGTTAATTTTGGTCCAGTGCGGACCCTGTTTAGGTCCCATATGAACCTATTTGCACGAGCATATGTTGCATCTGTAGTACTTGGAACTCACAGAGTTAAGATTATAATAGGTTTTTCAGCAACTGGTTCATCTGTATAGACTTGATATGTGTCCAGATGCACGCAGAGTCATTATATAATACCATTAATTCCAGACTTATTCACAGTAACTGTGGAAATGCATGCTGTTGCAATTTCGAATCGGCACAATATCACACAGGTTTCCAGCCTATCATGTCTAATAGAGCCAGTGCCTTGATTGCATTTAGCCTGTAGGTCACGTCTGTATTTATTTTTAGTATTTTAACTCAAAGAATCAGTCTGCATGTGTATAAATTGTTCTCAATTTCGGATGAGCTCCACGGGTGTTTGTGTGAAGTACCACTGAAGGTAGTACTTCTCCTATAATCTTATTCTGATCACCTCGGGGATATGTACGGGGAATGTGTTCGCTCTCCCACAGACAAAGATATGTCTGTTTATCTCAATGGTTTCACTTAATTCATTTTTATCAAACGCATAACTTTGTCTCTCAATCTCCCACCGACCTCAATCAGTCACAGCTTTCTCGTTCGTTTCGCTCAACTTTCGGAATATGCTAATCTTTCCGCAGATAGCTTTGACTACCAGGCCTTAGAATATTGTGCAGAATGGGTGAATTTAGTGACGCTACGCCACACACCGGGTTAGCATCACTAAATTCACCCCCTGTGGACCTCTTTCTGCTCACTCATCTGCTATCGGAGACCAAGATTTCGGATTTAAGTTCCCATTGGCCACCTCGATTGTGCAATGTGTCGTCTACCAATTTGGGGATATAGAGAAATTAAAAGAAAAAAAAACTAAAACAAATTGTTAATATCACAATAAAAATACTTTCCAGAGAAGATGGGGCCTAAGCAGAATGAGTCCCCATATGGTGAATTTAGTGAAGCTAGCCCGCTGTGTGAAATCACCCTCTGGGGACTTCGAATTCTGATTATTTCTTAGCAAAAAAAAATGTAATTCCGTCTTTTGTACATCTTGATGTGTTGAAGGTATGGACATTACTTCAGCAAATGCGTAAAAAGTGTCATACTAATGTGAAATAACCATGACGTGTATTCTATATTTTCTTAACGGCACGGGCGGCGTTCGTTACAGATATATTCATATTTGTTCAAATCGCCACCAACAGAAGGGATATTAAAATATATATAGTTTTGTTCATATGCCAAACATAATCAGCGCGTAAATAGTACATTGTCGTCAAGACGTACGATGGTGTACGTATACAAGCGCCTGCTCGTGTTACAGAAGAAATTATATTGGTTAATCACACCCAAATTATATAAACGCTCTTTAGTATTTCCATATCAATAAAACAGTAACAAATAACGCTCTTTATGTTCACCATATCCGGATCTAAACAAACGCCAGTAAATGTAACGTTTTTTGCCTTTGTTTACATAACAAAGGAAAAATAGTTGACGTTAACATACAATTTATGCCATATTTCTGATTGGTATAAAAACAAGGTCTGTCTATATAATACTATTCTTTCTGTTTATTGCGGTTTTTTACGGAGGTGAATATTTTAACAGCATACCCACCGCCAACACCGCCCGTATCTTTAAAGGTACATACTCCGGTTCGATTGTCTCCGTATCATCCAGATACAACAACGGAATTTCACCAAAAGCCGATTTATACTTATCCAAATTAATTTATTACCGATCAATACTCCCACCAATACCAATCACGAAAAAGTCCTATAATAACGGATTTTCTTGGCAGTTTGGAGGTGAGCGAGTGTGGTTTACAATTTCCATAAATGGCGATTCCTAATTCAAATTGAGTACCCCAATAAGTGTTGTCACAATGTAAACACATATTATTTCCATGTGTAACCAGCATGGTGCCATAAAACATGTATGTTTGCATGGATAAAACACGATTGCTGATTCATAAATAAGTATAATGCATGTATCCACACGTCAACTGTCACAACATACCGTATTCTTGTTTATGGCGATACTGTTAATCGACTTCCATTCCGAAATTAATTGGTCACCAGTGACATTGCGTAACCTCTCGTAACGGCGTGTTTCTGTACTATTTATGTCAGAAGTCTTATTTTTTCCAGGCCGCCAATTATTACCAGTAGTAACGCATAACATCTTTCTTAAAATCGATATATAATAACTCTGAGCCTTGATGCGTGGCTTCCTCGACCCTTTCTATACTAAAGCATCATTGATGAGTAGTTATCCCATAGGAAATATTCAGATAATAAGTTTAACCCTTCCTATACTAAAGCATCATTGATGAGTAGTTATCCCATAGGAAATGTTCAGATAATAAGTTTAACCCACTCTATACTAAAGCATTATTGATGAGTAGTTATCCCATAGGAAATGTTCAAACAATAAGTTTAACCCTTTCTATACTAAAGCATCATTGATGAGTAGTTATCCCATATGAAATGTTCCGACAATAAGTTTAACCCTTATACTAAAGCATCATTGATGAGTAGTTATCCAATAGGAAATGGTCAGATAATAAGTTTAGCCCTTTCTATACTAAAGCATCATCATTGAGTAGTTATCCCATAAGAAATGTTCAGATAGTAAGTTTAACCCTTTCTAAACTAGAGCATCATTGGCGAGTAGTTATCCCATAGGAAATGTTCGGATAATATGTTTAACCCTTTCTATACTAAAGCATCATTTATGAGTAGTTATTCCATAGGAAATGTTCAGATAATAAGTTTAATCCTTCAGTGTAAACAATATTTAATTTCGAACAAAACATGTAATACATTCAAACAAATTGACATAAGTAATAATAATATTCAAAACGGGGATTGGACAACAAGCCTAAAAGGCTTTTATAAAGTCTTTTCCTCGGAGCAGGAAGTTTACCCTTGGTATCAGAATATATACCATATAGGGTAAATTTAGCAGACGGGGATAACATGTTAATCCTTTCTATACAAAAGCATCATTAATGAGCAGTTATCCCATATGAAATGTTCAGATAATAAGTTTAACCCTTTCTATACTAAAGCATCATTGATGAGTAGTTATCCCATGGGAAATGTTCAGATAATAAGTTTAACCCTTTCTATACTAAAGTATAATTGATGAGTAGTTATCCCATACGAAATGTTACTATAATAAGTTTAACCCTTTCTATACTAAAGCATCATTGATGAGTAGTTGTCCAATTGGAAATGTTCAGATAATAAGTTTAACCCGTTTTATACTAAAGCATAATTGATGAGTAGTTATCCCATAGGAAATGTTCACATAATAAGTTTAACCCTTTCTATACTAAAGCATAATTGATGAGTAGTTATCCCATAGGAAATGTTCAGATAATAAGTTTAACCCTTTGTAAACTAGAGTATCATAGGCGAGTAGTTATCCCATAGGAATTGTTCAGATAACAAGTTTAACCCTTTCTATACTTAAGCATCATTGATGAGTAGATATACCATAGGAAATGTTCAGATAATAAGTTTAACCCTTTCTATACTAAATAATCATTGATGAGTAGTTATCCCATAGGAAATGTTCAGATAATTAGTTGAACCCTTTCTATATTAAAGCATTATTGATGAGTAGTATTCCCATAGGAAATGT